>VMOF01000388.1:31355358-31805358 GCA_011764245.1 Trialeurodes vaporariorum
AAAGACCTCCTCACTCGAAATTATTGAAATTTTAAGCAACTTTTTTCCTTTTCTTAACGTTTGAAACCCACCTCCCTTTATTTCCACAGGATTCTCCTCCAAATCTCGAAGCTTTATCATTAATAACCCAACTAACTCACCAGATTTTTCTTTACGTCTAGACCAGTCTGAATTTATGAAAACCAAACACTCGCAAGTGCCTCTTAACTCTCAAGTAACGCTGAGCCATATTTTAATCATCATACTCTAAAATATCTTTCAATCTTATTCGGAATTTGGTTTTGACTAGACCTGAAACTTTGTTAATAACAAAAATTGGTTGACGTAACCCGTTGATCCAGCAGGACAGATACAGAACCGTCTGCAATATGATATATTGCTTACAAGCGCTTTGAGCGCAGACCAAAGGCTTGTCTCGTCTACTTTTTGCACCGAGTCTCCGAAAGGTTTGTTGCCACATTAGAACAAGGCGAGATTTTGTTCGTACAGGCATCAACATATTCTGATGATTATCCATAAATTCAGTGAATTGAAGAATATTGTGCTGCGGGGAAGAATGTCACAGTTTCCACACAAAAAATTGTATGAATCATGTTGCCATGGCAGCACGTTTATTGCGATCGGAGTGCTGATTAGAAATATGCAATGAAAAAAAAATGCCTCCCGGCAGGCCGGTAAGACGAAGTAGATTCCATGCTTGGTTAAATCATTTTTTCACAAATTTAAATATAGGTTATAATTTTCGTTCAGCTTTTCTTTTTTATTTTATCAGCTGCTCAAAATCCAAATATTATTTTGAAAAAGATTATATTACCTATAGTCAAATGTGTAGTCTTTTCAATGCAAGTGAGAAATAAAAGCTAGGTTATATAAGTTTTTCACAAATTTTAATAAATAGGTTATGTTATGATTTTTTTGACTTATTCATTTTTTTTTTATCAGCTGTTCAACATTTAAATAAAAATGCCCATAAGAAAAAGATTATAGTACCAAGATAGGAATGTGTCCCAGCAGGCCGGGACGACAGACCTAAAAAAACAACAAAAATAAACAGCTGATATTTAGAAAAATATAGGGTAAAAAACAAAAAATCAAAGTAACTTTAGACTATGTAAATACCAGCACCCTTCAACGCAAAAACAACAACAATTAATACCACAGACCAACTTGCCACCAACCAATACCGTCTCTACTCATACCAGGTTGCTCCGTTGGAGAGTGGGAGATTAGGGTTCGTCTTGGTATAAAATTTACACGCACTCTTATGGGAGTGAAGTAGAGAACTACCATTCATTTAGTTTAAACCTGATTTTCGGCGCAAAAACCTCTTAAAACCGTTCTGGAAATGATCCTTGAGTGCTATCAGAGCAAATAAAATTCATGAATTCAACTCCAAACCAAGCAAAATTGAATTTAATGACTGCCTCCAGGCGGGACGGGTGGTGGAGGTGTAACGACTCTCTCCACCCCTCCCACCTGGAGATAGTCATTATATTCAATTTTTCTTAATGAAATTACTTCTCTGCGGATTTTGATTTGTCTCATTGAAATCCAAAAAATTTTTCACGTCGTTGGAACCATATATCAATAAGAGGGCACACGCAGTTTGGTGCATAGGCTACTCTACTCACGAATCATTATTCCACGTATCTTTGTTCGATTCATCAAAGTAACCGCATGTTTTCGAGAGATCCGTTTCGAGACGTATGATGCCTCATACTATGCAAACGTACTCCAAGGTGTTGAACTAAGTTGAACTGAGTTTTCGTGCCTGCTATACTCAAATTGAATCATTCGATACATTGTCTTTAAACTGTTCTTAAGTAGGTAGTTTCATTGCTATGCATTGATGAATTGCTGCGATACGATAGCTGACTGAATTGCCTCGAAGACAAAAAAGAACATAGGTATTTAATTCAAATCATGTTTCTGTTTGCTTTTGTCTGCAGAGTACGTTGTACGCAAAGCCTACAAGTATGAAAGAAGTGACTCATGGTTTGGATTTACTTAAGGAATACCTTGAACAAGCATCAGCAAAATCAACTAGAGGGGTCAAGAAGACGTTATCGAAGAGCATCGAATCACCAGGTAGCGAAGCACTTGACTATCTCCGAAAAGGTGAAAATTCTGTGGGTGAGTGGAGCATAATACCGAATGACGACACGAGTAATAAAGATCATGTTGTGCAAACCGGAGATCAGATGCAAGGAAACGAGTTACTCGGAAAAAAATATGAAAAGGAGCCCGAAAATTCAAAGCCAGCAAATTGGACCGATGACAAGAGAGTAGGAAGTTCTTTAGCTAATCGGAGCTCGATGTTTGATAAGATAAAAACAGTAACGACGCCTATCGATGAAAGCGCGAAAACTGCAGTGAGCGGAGTCGGTTTGGCGTTGGGTATAGCAAACGGGGTTGCTGAAAGGATTGGAACGCAAGCCTACAACTCAATGGTCAGAGTCCACAATACCAACATCGACAATTTAACGAAAGTCGGATCTTTGACAAAGAAAGTAGGACAGTCGGCTCTGGATCTGGGAACAACCATGGCAGCTGAGACGGTCAACACCTTGAACACGGTGCACCGCGAGAATAATCGCGTCTTGAAAACGGTTACAGATCGTATCCCGATAGTACGCCATCTGGTGGCGTTGAAAGATGTTGTCTCCTTGGCGGCAGCGAATAGTCTTTCGACCATTGCTGGTGGTGCAAAAAAGTTGGGAGATCTGGCGCTCAACATGGTCTCGATGCAGAAAGGGAAGGAGTTGGAGACATCGACTTCTGGTATTTGCGGTGTTCTGAGTGGTATCAACGAAATGGAAAACTCGAAGAACATTTATTCGATGCTAGCCTCGTTTGCTACGAGTTCAAACAGAATAGAAATGTTGAATGATATCGTTACGAACAACAAACCTGAAGATACTTTCGATATAGGACATTTTGTCGGGAAAACGTTGGGAGTTGCCAAAATAGCGAATACGGCAGCCACCGGAAATATGAATCAGGTAATTTTTTCTGCTTTTAAAACTTCTTTTCTATGAGCGTTAGTGGGGATTGTTGCACGCTTTTGCTGCAGATGATAGAAATGTTCAATATACCGAGAAAACCATGAAAAAAGCCACTCGTTACCGGTACATATATAAAAAATTCTTTGAACGCGCCACCGACGATGGTGTCGTAAAATAACTGTACTGCAGAGTGCAGGGGTCTGTGCATCCGACGAGTCTTTCCTTCCATGCTGATAGATGGGAATCATAGAGTGTAAATATAGCCATTAGACTAAACAAAGAGAGTAGAAGAAAGGACTGTTGGTGGAAAAAGAAGGAAATATGTATGTAAGTTTGAGAGGAATAGACAAGACAGCCTGATAAAGAAGGACAGCCATGGCCGCGCATGTCAGAAGTGGCAAAGACTCTATAACATAAAGTATTGTATCACCGAGGCCAAATAGTCCCAGGGTTTCATATTGAGATTTCAATGTGGCGATTATAAGCCAAAACAACAAAGATATACAGTCTAGAGTTTTGCATTGGCACGATTAAAGAGTATACTGCATAACGGACGTGCAACTCTGCGATTTTGAAAGGAAATGAGCGGTGAAAGAGACGAAACGCTATACCCTGCAAATTTGTCTAATTAGCTATACCAAATCAATATTTTTTGTCTTTTTCTTCTTTCAGATAATGTTCCATGTCTGATTTCAAACACTAGACTTCATTAGTATAACTACGTCACCGAATGATGTTTATGTCTGGTATAGTGATGTTTTCATGAGAGTGTTAATGCGTTTTTGATTGTCTGAAGCTATCTCTTTCAAGCTTTTTATGTTATAAATTAGACATTTCCGCCAGCTTTTGTGTCAGAAAAAGAATATACGGGCTGAGTTGCAAATTGTAATCGCAATCGCAATCGTAATTAGTTTGCTCTACCAGAATGTTATAAACGGCGATTTCCTTACAAATCGAGCTCTAGATGGGTAATTTGTGGATCTGCTGTCTCGAAAAACGGTCTGAACTGTTTTTACGCATTAAAATCAGCTTTACATCTTGATATCGTCCAATAATTAGTTGCAGACTAACTACATAGTTTTCGCTTAATCCTTCTATCCCTAGAAACGCCGATTTTGCGTCTTCTAATGGCTAGGTATCCGATTGAAAAATGCAGGACTAATAATTACTAAAACACAGATCTCAGTTTTAATGAGACATAGGGCTAGCAAGGGTCATGTGAGGCTCAGAGGTATAGTAAACGGTGTAAAGAAATCCAACAAACTAAAACCAAAATTACTTTCATGAAAACATCGATGTAAGACGCAATCACTAAAACGGTCGATCGTGCGGTAAAAGACGCCACGAAAACTGGGCAAGGCTTCACAAATTTACAAATTTGGTTTTTAATGCAAAATATATCACCTAGACAAGAAGGCGCAGTTGGAAAAAGAAAAAACCTACTTTTCTCATCAATACAAGCTAACTACCGTTTTTTTACTGATCGATAAGAATCGGAAAATTGTGAGAAGGAGAACGCCGCTAGAAATTCAAAGAACATTAAGCAGCGGATATGACTTGGCGATGGCGGAAGCTCGTGAAAATCTTAGATAGACAAAGAAATGTATTGCAGCAATAAAAAAATATTTTGTTCATTTGCTGAAACTAGGTGTATATGTTACAGGACAAACCCGATTTTAGGCCAAACTAGTTTGTCCTAGGCCGAACTAGTTTGGCCTGAACGGAACAGGCAAAACTAGTTTTGCGTAGGAAAAACTAGTTCGGCCTAAAATTCTCTAGGCCAAGCCGGTTGGGCCTAGGACAAACTAGTTTGGCCTAAAATTCACCAGGCTTAACCTGTTCGGCCTAGGCCAAACTGGTTTGGCCTAAAATTCTCCAGGCCAAACTGATAATGTGTAGGCCGAACTAGTTCGGCCTGAAAATGTTCAGGCCAAACTGATTATGTGCAAGACAAACTAGTTTGGCCGGAAGTGACGACGCAGGACAAACTAGTTGGGCCTAGGAAAAAGTAGTTTCGTATAATGTTCGCATTTTCTTATGACAAAAAAGGAAAAAAGTAATGTTAAAAAACTCAACGTCGGGATTGGAATCGAACCCAGAACCACCGATCCTCGGGGCAAGAGCCGTGACCATTACTCCACGGGAGTTCTGATAAGTGCACCCAAGATATCTGCGGGAACTTATTACTTTTTTACATTATTAAGGAGCATCTCTATCTCATTATGAGTCTTGAGTTATTTCTGCAGAGTGATCTGTTTACATTTCGTCAGTTTCAATTATTAGATTAATGGGAGTGTTAGTGCAGTTCTGCAATCGAGTTAAAAGCAGTTTAAATAAGGATTTTAGGCAGCATTTTTAAAGTAAGTTTTTAAGTCATTATTTTTTACGTCCTAAGTTACCATAGTTTTAGAGAATTTTCGGATTGCAGATATTTTTTGTCTAAGAGGCTAATGCAGTTAGCATGCCCTATACTGGCTGAGATGAAGAATTATCAAGTGTTAATTATAGTGTGATTAATTATCAGTTGCTAACTTGTATTTTAGTTGCTTTGACAAATGTAAAGCAACGAGGAAGAACATTTCAATGAAAGAAGACAACGCATTCAAAATACCAAGGCAGCTCCACATGCACAAATAAATAGGTAAGCATAACGACATCAGGTATTTTTTCAATGACAAATGCTTGGCCCACAAGTTTCAATTATTACTTAAATGAAGAAGAGCGCACATTTCTAATTTCCCCCTTTTTCTCTTTTTTCACAGATCGTTCTCCGGCCGCATGTTATGTTAACTTTTCAATTGTATTTTTTCATGTACTTTTAAAAATTTTTAAATATTGTGTACTTAAGTTTTTTCATTAATTTCACTGTTTTTAGCTTTTTTTAACTAGAATTAATAATTTATCTAAAATAAAGTTTCTCCTCCGTAACCAGTTCAATCATTCGCTTTATTTATTTATCTGCCGCAGCAAAATATAATCCAATTGGTCTAGCCTAACGTTTTTTAGGCCAAACTAGTTTGTCCTAGGCCCAACCAGTTCGGCCTAAAAATGTTCAGACCAAACTGATTATGTGCAGGCCAAACTAGTTTGGCCTAAAAGTGTTCAGGCCAAACTGATTATGTGCAGGCCAAACTAGTTTGGCCTAAAATTCACCAGGCCAAACCTGTTCGGCCTAGGCCAAACTAGTTTGGCCTAAAATTCTCCAGGCCAAACTAAATCTCCATAAAAAAACAGTTCGGCCTAAAATCGGGTTTGTCCTGTAACATATACATCTTCTTACAATTAGACACAATTAAGTGACCTAGTATCGATATGTGTATCAACGATGGAAAATGGGTGATCAGAAATGGGGATGTTGGCAGAGTCTAACTTTTGGTGTTTCTGAACGAGGAAATGGTGAGTTGAAAGCAAGGATGCATTTAATGTCAAACGAGATCTTATAGTTCCCGAGATGTATTTTTGATCCAAAATGCGTTGTTTCTTATGAGAGCTCTGCCTTGTGTCGTCAAAACACACATGACTGTTTGCAGCTTCACACGAGTGTTTCACCAAAACCGGGACTTTTAGGAAAAAAACCAAATTCTCTGGTCATCAAATACTTTCATTTTCTTGTTAAAAGAAAAACAAATCAGACCTTTGCATCCATCCAATTCCAACCCGCGCACGGGAATAAAAATTGTTGATAGAATAACTGAGAAAGGCTTCATTCTTTTAAGGAACCATTCTGGCTGAAAAAGTCTATGGTTTAACAAGCAGCTGGCCGTCTAACATGACTTCCTTTATCTAACCAAGTTACGAATAAATTTTCGTATTTTGTAATTATTTGGTGCAAAATACATGTTTAATGTCTCTTTTTTATAATCCAATTTGTGCACTGTTCCATTTTTCGTCTTTCTGATTGTTGGAAAAGTTTCAAAATGAAAAGTTTAGTTTAGGATGTAAAAACTTCATTAATTTATACAGCATGGTAGGTTTTAAAAGAATCCAAATGCAATGATCAGGTAACAAAAACGACGGGAGGTCGTTCTGATGGTTTAAAAGAACGCACTCTCGTTGATATAAACATAATTTCCTGCGCTATTTTTTTAAAAAAAGTAAGTGTATTTATTTAACCCATACCTATAGTCTAGTTATAAGCCCCATTATGAGCCCCACTCTTCCATTTTGCCCACATTGGAAAAAAAAGATAAGTATAAGTGCAAAATCATTCATATATTCTAAAATTTCACCAAATTTGCCTCCAGATAAATTAAATTTTGGGAAATTAATTCTTCACTCGGTCTTTGCAAGCAGACACCGAAAGAAGGCCACTTTAAAAATACCGGACTGATTGTCGGACATTGGTCGCCCATGTAGATACAGAGTATGGTCGAGCGAAGCTTGCAATTTAATAACGTTGCATGTGGCCAAATGAAGCCATGAAAAAGATCGAACTATCGGTTGTGCGATGATCAGCCCCGATTCAACCCTTTGCATGAGTTTAAGTGAGCAAAATGCAACTTTGAAATTGCGCGCTTCGTTATTGTTCATACTCCATATGCGCACGGGCACGGGTGACCCTGCAGAAAAATTAAGGGGGGCTCGATTTTCTCTCTAAATCAAGGCTCGATTTTCTCTCTAAATCAAACGTATACGTTACCCCCCGATCTACAATTTCCGAATATTTTTATTTTCTGTTCAAAAATAATTCGGATGATACGCAGCAGTTAACTGTAAATCACTAAAAAAAATTCCCAAAAACCTCCATAAATTAAAAAGCGAGTGGTTTTGGGAGAAATTTATGAATTTTATAAAGTATCATTTCTTGACGTGCGTTCTTTGATTTCAAAATCAAAACATGTACCTACCCACTCGTCCCACTCCCTATTTCAATTTTCCAAAGAACGTGTACCAAGGTAACATTTTCCAAAAAATAAACTTCCAAAAAACCAAGGGAAAGGTTAGGGAAGGTGGTTGAAAAAGTTTTCGTCGTTTTTCATGAGATCAACTTATTTTTGTTCCTTTCCCCATCTCAACCCACTCTTGAAGAAAAAATAGACGCAGCTTTTCTCATTTCAGACAGTGTATTATTCATCGATACTTGCTGATACTTTGCTCGATGAACTAAGCTGTGTGTTCAATAGAATCGCTCGTTTTATTATGTATACCCTCATTGAACTTAATTTTGAGAGAATCAGGAATAAAATAACAAGCTTGTTCATTTACAAGACTGGGTTTTTGTTCCAACAGATCTGAGCGTAAAATAAAAGGAAAAAACTTGAGGCTAAGTAAATCGACTTGCTCTTTGTTTGTTTGTTTGTTTGTTTGTTTTGGTTTTTTGGTTTTTTTTTCCTACGCTATCAGCCCATTTGCAGAATATGACGTCAAATAGCGGAAAAAAATAGAACACGCAATGAATCACTTTATGTTCTTACTTAGCGACGGATTTTTTTATTCCTTTTTCCTCAGCTTCTTTATGTCATACAGGGTGTAAAAAAAAGAGCAACTCCGAATAACTCGAGTTTGGGTTCGAATTTCAAAAAACGCTGGAACACAGGTTCCATTATTTTGAGAGGGACATCTTTTAGGGGGGTTTCCAAATTCCAGGCCTCTCCAGGGGGCGGATCCGGGGGTTACCGCCCCCCTAAATCACATTTCTCAAATGGCGACCCCCAGTGGCGCACCGAGAACTTTAGTTTGGTGGGGGTTTCACCGCAAATTTACCATTTTCTGAGGCCTTAGGGGGGGTTTTGAGAGCAATTTTGGCCGAAGATGACCTTTTATAGGGCAAAATCTTGATGCTTAGGGGGGGGGGGGGTTTGACCCTAAAACCACCCCCTTCGGTGCGCCACTGGCGACCCCTAATTTTTACTACATCACTAAAGAACATCAAATTTTAAGCATTTTGGCGCAAACCGCAGGTCGATATATCGTTTTTCGTGTTCGAGATAATCGAAAGTGAAAGATCGATTTTGACCCATTTTCAAAAATTCATAACTCCCACTGAAAAAGTCGGAATTTAAAAAAAAAAATTAGCTTAAGGTGATTCTATGGCAAACTCCCTGAAATTTTAATCCGATGGATGGTGTTACTTGTCGCTGGCTCCAAAAATATCCGGTTTTTGACGGTTTTCGGCTGTTTTCTCTGAACAGACGAATAATAGACAAAAAATCGGACTGTCAGCACCTGCTTAATTTTTTGCAGAACCAATTTGGCCCGCTTATGGCTCAAAAAATCAAGCAAAAAATTAAGCAGGTGCTGACAGTCCGATTTTTTGTCTATTATTCGTCTGTTCAGAGAAAACAGCCGAAAACCGTCAAAAACGGCTATTTTTGGAGCCAGCGACAAGTAACGCCATCCATCGGATTAAAATTGCAGGGAGTTTGCCATAGAATCACCTTAAAATACTCTACAAAACAAGCTCTTTTCAGAATAAAATACAACTGTCCAAGAAACTAGATTTTTAGACATCAAAAAAAATTTCGAAAATTTTGAATCAGCGATATTCTTGTAAAACGGTTCGAATCAACAATTCAGGCTTTAAAACGGTTGGCTGAATCCAATTGAGCTATGCAAAGCGCTCAAAAGTCCCCAAAACCCCGTTAAAGCCTGAAAGAGAGGTGTTGCCTGACTCTGAACTTAGCAGTGTTCTCAATACTGAGTTTGGTAATTTCAGGTGATTTTGAGACTTTCTTGAGCTTTTAGGCAATATACATCGCTTATTTGGACTCGACCAACAAGTTTCAAGCCAAATTTGTTGATTCGGGCCGTTTTACAAGAATATTGCTGATTCAAAATTTTTGAAATTTTCAAAATTTTTTTTGACGCCTAAAAATCTGGTTTCTTGGACAGTTGTATTTTTTTTCTGAAAAGAGCTTGTTTTGTAGAGTATTTTAAGCCAATATTTTTTTAAAATTCTAACTTTTTTAGTGGGAGTTATGAATTTTTGAAACTGGGTCAAAATCGATCTTTGACTTTCGATATCTGAAACACGGAAAACGATATCGGCCTGCGGTTTGGGAAAAATTCGCGATTTGTCTGGACAAATCGGGAATTGTCTAGACACATCGCGATGTGTCCAAACCCGTTTTGACAAAACCCGAAATGAAGAAAAAAAAGACGATTTGTCTGGACAAATCGCAAATTTTCCAAAACCGCTTTGACACAGGATCACAGCAGTGGCGGCTCGTGGGCTTTGGTATTGGGGAGGCTGCGGGGGGGGGGGGGCTGGGGGAACCTCCCCCAGCAAGGGGGGGGGGTCCGGGGGGCCCTCCGTATATAACACGTAGACAAAAACAAACAGGCGCGGCTAGTCCGGCGACTGGCATGATGGTTATCCGGCATCTGGCTCGGCAACGCTGCGGGAGTCGTGGAGGATAGCAGCCTCCGATCCCTTCGTTAGTGCGTGCACAGTCCTTGCTTGGTTGTGTGTGAGTGTGCCGAACACCACTTCTTGACTGACTCGACCGACTCGGACTCGGAGTCTGTGCCTCTCGACGAGGCACAGACTCTGGCACTGCCGACTGCTGTCGTTTCGCGACTCTGAAATCTCGTTCCCCGCCCGCTTACAACTTCCTTCTCTTGCGCTCTCTCCTAGTGAAGATTGACTCAAGTTTTAGAGTCACGGACATTGTGATTGCCTAATTTTAATATGTTGTCTCTCGTTTCTGTCTTGTCTACGTTAGTTTTTCTTCCCTCTGACTGTCTGGGGAGGCACAGCCTCCGTTGCCTCCTTAGGCGAGCCGCCACTGGATCACAGGATGTTCCAGAAGGAAAGGAGCTGTATCCGTAGTTGGGCACATCCGGATTCGTCCACTGGTCACTTTTGACACTTCCGGATTCGTCCACGCGAAAAATCGAAAACCGGATTCGTCCATGAATTTTTTTTTAATTTATTAAGTACGTACATTCGGCAACGGCATGGAGTATTTGGGTAGAGTGCTGCAGCTTCAGCTATCAAAGTGAACCCGTATAATGCTCGTTCGAGGCGCGTCGCGTCGCGTCGCAGATGGTGAAGCTTACCTTAAATTCACTGATTATTTGACTGAAACTTATATCTCCGAAAATGCTCTGTTTCCACCGCATGTATGGGCAACTAGCAGTTGTAGCTTGCACCTCACAACTAACGCATGTGAGTCCTTCCATGCACATTTTGGTAAATATTTTTATCATTCTCACCCAAATATCAACCATTTTGCTAAAATACTACTTGATGTTCAAACAGTAGTTTACATTAAAATCAATACTGCCGAAGCGGGGGAGGCCACGCGAATTAGAAATACCAAAGTCAAGAAAGCTCAAAAGGAGGCAGAAGATGTGATGTTCGCATACAACGAAGGGTTAATTGACAGGTTCAAATTTGTGAGAAAAATGAGTTATAGATATAAAAAGAATGCACAGCCAAAGAAGAAGAAAGGTAAACTGATTATCGGATATCGGGTCGCGGTATCTCATAGATAGCTGCCGCACTCTACCCAAATACGCCATGCCGTTGCCAAACGTACGTACTAAATAAAAAAAAAAAAAATTCGTGGACGAATCCGGTTTTCGATTTTTCGGGTGGACGAATCCGGAAGTGTCAAAAGTGACCAGTGGACGAATCCGGTCTCACCCCCGTAGTTTTAGCCTTCAAGCGTCCCTGACGGGCGGGCAGGGATTTTTCACGCGCCATTGTAAAACGAAGTGCACCTCCGGCAGATGCAAGTGTAAGGCCGCGAAAGCTCAATGCAATTCGAAGTGCCATAGATTACTCCCATGTAGTAATAAATAAATGTAATAATTGTTTCTAGTCTTTTAAACGTTTTATACAGTTCTTTTAAAGTTTTTTTAAAAAGTTTTTCTCCAGTTTTTTTTTTAAATTTTTTAAAGCTTTTTTTTACAGTTTCTTTAAAGTTGTTTTATAGTTTGTTTAAAGTTATTTTAAAGTTCTTTTCAAAGTTTTTTTTCAAAACTAGTCTAGACTGATCGTATTTATTTTCTTCATTTCGTGATTTGTCAAAACGGACGCATAGATCCCGAATTGTCTAGACAAATCGTCTGTTTTTTCTTCATTTCGGGTTTTGTCAAAACGGTTTTGGACACATCTCGATGTGTCTAGACAATTCGCGATGTGTCCAGATTTCGGGATTTGTCTACAACATATACAATCCATTGTAGGTATGCAAAGGAACGAGAAGAATTAGCAATGGTATAACACATTGAGGTACGCTTGAAATTTCAAATAGAGCATTTTGAGATTGCGGCATCCAAAAGACCCCACTAGCAGAAATTTACTAAACAAAAAAGCTGGAAGAAGATGAACATTAAAGGTTACGTTAGGGTAGGTGTAACTTTAATTTTGTATCATTCATGATTTTAGACTTTTATTAATGAGCAAAATTGAAGCTACAAAAGTTCGCAACGGACTCGTTGGATGTGTGCGGAAGTCGTTGCATCGGGCTCGTAATGAGTAGATTGCATGAAAAGAGTTGGAGGCAGACCGATAGCAAGCTAGGTGACTTGCTTTACGTCATACATCAGGAAGGTAACGCCTACTTGCCGGATGACGCAAAAAAATCACCCGATTTTGCACATCATTTTTTGGCCTCATTTGGTTGGCACATATAAAGTAAAGATATCTGAGTAGCGCCTCACCCCTCATCTTCAATTTTCATTTCCTTATTGTTTACCAACCAATCAAATCTCGGATGATCAGCACACAGAGGTAGATCCGGGAATTGGATTTTCTTCATTTCCTCCCTTTCAAATGAACGCGCATGCGTTTGAATTGGACACATGTAGAGGCACCATTGTCATTAAGCTAAGGCTCTTCACCCCCCCCCCCCCCCCCCCCCCCCCCCAAAGACACGAGATTGGATGCGCAGAGGAGAAATGAGGAGTTATAAACGAATAGTCTCTTTTAATGACTGCGTCACAGATGATGTTCGTATGTTTTTATTTTTATTGTTATTTTATTTATTTATTTATTTATTTATTTATTTATTTTTTTTTCATAAATGTACGCACGTTTTTGATATTTTCATTGGCTCGTCTCGCATTAGGGGCTTATTCATGAAGGGCTCAGCCGAACAACGTGACATCTACGGTTTGCTCAACTTTATCGGAATTGCAAAAAGCTGTGCCAAAATTATCACGGTTTTGCGTTAACCTCCAAACTCAAGCTTGGTGCGGGTGGCAGATTTCACGTTTTTTACGCTAAAAAGTCACTTTCCGAGAAATCTATAGATCGATGTCATGTTAGTAGGCTGAGCCCTTTCCTTTCACTTTAAAGTAACCCTACTACCCTAAACGGGTATTTTAACCCTTTTGAGCCCAATAAAGGAGGGGGCGTCCAAACTGATCCCAGATAGATAGTTGTGCATATAATAAAACTCTCTTGTTTGGTTTTAAATTACATTTTGGGACTTCGCGACATTCAAAGGTAGTACTCATAGGCGACTTCCATGCCAACTTTCCCTTTTTTTTGGATAATAATTTAATAATAATAATGATAATAGTAGATGTTACAATTTAAAGATAGAAATGCGGGTCGTTACATTATATTTCATAAAAAATTAAGTTTCTTTAGGATCAGTGTTTTAAATTTTCATATTTCCAAGTCAAACTACAGAAAAAAAAAATTCAGTCTTAATCTTTTAAAGTATAGGTACTGTACGCGAAAGGATGAAAAATCCAGCAAGCATCTACAATACTACAATGAATATACTACCTTTTGCGATTATTGATTCTACATTCTCGAAAATGTTTGATTATTCCCTAGATATTACCTACAGTATAAAGAATGCATTTGGAGGTTGGAAGCACCCTTATTTTATTGTTTTGGCTGCGAAATGGGTGATGGGAATGTGGCGAGAATTCGGGTGATTCCAAAACCTCCAAATGCATCGTTTAATCAGTAATATATTTTTGATTTCGGTAGTTTAAGTTGAGGAACCCTATTCTTGATTACGTAGAATTTTTAATCGCAAAAAGGTCGCATAATAATAATAATTGTTTGAATTAATAGCCTTTTCCATTCACAAATGGGCTTACGAAGAGAATGCACAAAATCAAGGTTTGTTTGGAGCCAGAGGTCCACGGACGGCAATCGATACGATACATTAGATACATATAGCTCTACTAAAACAAGCTATTGAAAAAGCAGAGGGAAATCTGCTATCAACGCAATCTTAAAACACGAATTCTACTTTTAGTTTTAGAAAGAGAATGCGCTACCGCTACCTTATTGGAGTCGCGTGAGAGTGAGAAAGATAAAGGATGGCGTGCAGGAATAACCAAAAAAAAAAAAGAAAAACCAAAAGTTACGTACCTTCATGAAAACATTGCTTGTAAACATCGTTGTGTGACGTAATCCCTGAAAAACATTGTATTCATAGATTCGCTTCCACGGCTCGCACGCATCTAGAGGGCATTCGTCTCTCTCTGTGAAGTGATGCAGGTTGTGGCTGTGTGAAAATGTCAGCACGTGTTTCTACGTGGATTCAGCTTTCGATTATTCTAGAGCTTCTTCTCATTGTAAGACATTTCAAAATAATATTTTCCATGTTTTTCACATGCGTAGCTAAATACTTTAGCAATGGTCGGAGGGGGGGGGAGTCCACAATATTACTTAGCATTGGGCCCAGGGGGCCTACGAAGCTATAAGTATATGAGGTTTTCCCTTTCTTACGTCGCGGTTAACAAAAATAGACCGATGTAGTGATGGCATCACGATGAAAATTGGATCTACACAGAAGTCTTACCTCCTTCTTTCCCTCAGAGTTACCCATAAGGAATTAGATCCACTTATTTCGAATGCAATTTCATGCTAGTAAACAACCGGTTTCCTCGAATTTTATTGCGTCGTTAGATTTCACGTACCTAAATTAAAGTATATTTTCACCGCAACATAGTTCACGAGAGGGCGCAAAGTGAATTTTTCATCACAATTATAAGGTACATATCGAACGATGTCCTTTGTTCTGTCCGGGTCTTATTCATGGTATCTCATGGGCATATCACTGATGCCATGACACTCTGTCATCCTAACCGCTCTTTGTCTCGAAGTTTGCTCGAGGTATAACACGTGGTGTGGTTGAGCCGATGGATGAGCCAGTGTCCTAGATTTATGTGCGACCATAAGAAAGCGATTTTATTGAAAAATTAATTCAGTATAGTAGGAATTTAATGTCCGAGTTTTTGAAGCACTTCGACCCTTTTAATAACATGTGTTATGTTTGATTCTCAAGAAGGGTCTGAGATACGCCCAGGCTATAAGCGTAAACAAAATTAATTGTACCAATCAAATAACAACTTTTCAAAACTTGGTTGAAACCGTGCGTTGCGTGCTTCTCTTCCCAAATAGAATTATGTAACTTGTTGGCTTGAAAAAGTTTTTAATTATTTTTTTTTCTATTCATTAATCAGGGCTGTCGTTTAGCGGATAGTATGAGGAACTTTTTAATTCACTAAAGATTCCACCGTGGATGGCGAAAATATCGCATCACAATATACGATGTCTATAGTGTGACTATAACCCACAAGAACACTCTGATCTGTAATTTTTTCGTCCATCAAATGGGTATAGAGGTCATTTCAGAAGTGTAAGGCACGTCTAGGCTGATAATCTTTTGGATTTACTTACGATTTTTCCCATATAACAGGGTCAAAATGAATGATGATGCATGTTAAGCGCTGGACTTTTATTTGAGGATCGCTTTGAAATCAAGAGGTGCAGTACGTAGCAAGCAAGTTTTGTTTTAATTTGAAGAAATGAAACTTGAAATTTCGCCAAAGATTATCAGTTTAGCTGAGCCAACTCTTCTGAGACGAACGCTGTGCCACATTGACTTTGAAACATGATGGAACTTTGATACTCACCGATGATTCCAACGGTTGGAAAAATATTACAGATCAGAGGAGATATCGTGTGTTACATGTCACGCTGCTAAACTACTGGACTCCGTAGTCCGTAGTGTTTTTGCCAACCAATGGTATCATTGGTGAATTAACAAATTCCACCTCCGCACATTTTTGCTATTATCTGATGGACCCTGATTATCCAATCCACCTCATTTTTATTATGTCTTCACCTGCTCCACCATTTTTTGGGGCTCATAAAATATTATGATTGTGAGCAATATCTGCGGTGCGTTTCGGAGGAAACGTTAGGGGTTTCTTCTACCCCATACCCATACGTAAAGTAAGGCTCAGATGCAGTGGCGTACCGGAGGCCCCCGCTGCCCCCGCGGCGCGGGGGGCCCCGACCCAACGGGCCCCCAATTAGGGCCCCATGATTACATCTGACCCGTGTATTTGACAAAATATAACATTTGGAAGAATGAAGATGATGGACTAGGAAATAAATAGGTGTAATATTAAAGTAAAAAGAGCTGCTTTGTTCCTCCGTTAAATGTGGTAAATTGGCCATGCATTTTCCGTGGTATTAAATGGATATTATGAGGCTGTCAGAAACAGAAATTCAGCTCTTTTCTTTCTTGGGAGAGAAACGGAATTTTACAGCTAAAACTGCGTGATAAAACGCCTCGAGAGCACTCAATTTCCAAAAAATTTCAGAGGAGGGTCCCTGAGCCCCTTCTAGATGGGGGGGGGGTTGTCTTTATAGACCCTCCATTCACTGTGTAAAAATGTAGGGGGCCCCCGACTGAAGGTTCGCGGGGGGCCCCCAAAGTTTCCGGTATGCCACTGCTCAGATGAGCCAGATGTTTGCTTGTTTTTAACATCTTAATTGGGTCAAAAATGCACGCTTACAGATCATGCGCGAAAATACAGCTTTTTGGATCCGCAAAATAGCAGCCCTGAATTAATTATTATGCACTGGCATAATAACTGGCTCACATTGAAAAGAAAGAAAGAATCCCAAGTTTAAATCAAATCATAGGTTTCAATTGAATTTCTTTGCAGAGTGGGTTGATCGCAAAGCCTACAAACATGAAAGATGTCACTCAAGGTTTGGACTTGCTAAAGACATACCTGGCACAATCAGCCAAACCAACGAGCGGGATCGGAAAACGTATATCAAAGAGCATCAAATCACCAAGTAAAGATGCCCTAGGCTATCTCCGAAAAGGTGAAAATGCTGCGGGTGATTGGAGCATCGTACCAAGAGACAACAGTATTACTGAAGCTCGAGTTTTTCAAAACGAAGATCAGAACAGTATGAAAAAAGCACCTGGAGAAAAAGAAGTAAAATCGAGCATGAAGTTGAGACAAACTGATTTTGGTAGTGATAAGATAGATGGTAATTCGATGGTGCATCGCAGCTCGATGCTCGATAAGATTAAGACAGTGACGGCGCCTATCGACGAAAGCGCAAAAAAAGCTGTGGGCGGAGTCGGTTTGATGTTGGGTATAGCGAACGGGGCTGTAGCAAGGATCGGAACACAAGCATTTAACTCAATGGTCAGAATCCACAACACCAACGTCGACAATTTAACGAAACTCGGATCTCTGACAAAGAAAGTCGGACACTCGGCTCTGGATCTGGGGACAACCATGGCCGCTGAGACGGTCAACACCTTGAACGCAGTGCGCCGAGAGAAGAGTCGCGTCTTGAAAAAAGTCACGGATCGTATTCCGATTGTGCGCCATCTAGTGGCGTTAAAAGATGTTATTGCACAGTCGGCAGCCAATAGTCTCTTGAGCGTTGCAAACGGTGCGAAAAGTTTAGGAGATCTGGCGCTCAACATGGTTTCCATGCAGAAAGGAAAGGAGTTGGAGGAGCCGGTCCCTGGGATTTTCGGTCTCGTGAACGGTATGAGTGGAATGCAAAACTCAAAGAATGTTGATTCACTAGTAGCCTCGTTCGGTCAGAGCTCCAATATGGGAGAAATGTTAAATGACATGGTGACGAAGAACGAACCAGAAGATACTATCGATATCGGGAATTTCATCGGGAAAACGTGCGGAGTGGCTAAGCTTCTGCACTCTGCAGCCACTGGAAATATGAATGAGGTATTATTTTCTTTATGTAATTTTTCCTTTTTTCGTTAAGCGTTCGATCTGTTGATATACCTCATTCATATTTCCACTGGAAATATGAATGAGGTATTATTTTCTTTATGTAATTTTTCCTTTTTTCGTTAAGCGTTGGATCTGTTGATATGTGCCAAGCATAGATAGGAACCTTGCTCATTAACATCTCTCGGTACCTACGGTTCGTGGAGTAGAAGACAGATGGGCGATGGCTATGAAAACAGACTTACCTAATTCCATAAGCTAAGAAATTTTGAACTGAGTAACTGAGAATTGTTGGCCTAAGCTGTCTCTAAAATCATTGCTTGAAAGCGTAGATAGAGCAACCCATCTAGAACAGATTTAAGTGCGTAGATAGGCTTTGAAACGGTTAATAAAGGTCGAGCATAGCGACAGCAAAAGAGTTGAAACGCACTGTGTATAGGACGCTTATTTAGAACCAATTGGAGTAGCAGAATTTGGAAGGGAAGCCACCACTCAAAACGCTCAAATAATCAAGCTAGTGAAATTAATACCGCGATTAACCCTACTTGTGAACCCAAAATATTCGACCAATTTTTGTTAGGTGTGAGGGAGGGTGGATTTACAAGAATTTTCGTTCTCTCTATGTCGTCCTTTTCCTTTCTAAAGAAGTGTACCTATTCTACAAAAAAATAGAGAACTATTGGCTAATTTCACATTTCTCTATATTTAATGTCATTTTTGTCTTTTTTGACTTTTTCTAGATCATTCTTGGCAGCTGATTTCATACAACTGTGGGTAGTAGGTAAAGACGCGTTGGAAACATAGCGAAACAAAACTTTTTTAGGTTTAGCCTCTGAAAAAAATCTTCTGTCAAGACAAGATATCGATAATGCGGGAAAATTTGTTTACTTCAGTGAAAGATAACGACCATTCCTAATACTGATCGATCAGTATTGAAACTTTATTGTAAAGGAATCTGGGCCAGAAATTCAAAGAATATTACAAAGGATGGCATATGCGAAAGCTTTAACTGATCAATGAAACCCATCGCAGTGACGAATGAAATCTCTTGAACTTTCGCAAGAATAAGTTGATGGATACTACTTCACTGTCGCCTCTTCTCAGACAAAAGCAAGTGGCAACCTAGAGAAAAATTATACGTAAAAATAAAGAAACAAGTGATCCATAATTTCTGAACAGGAGGAGGAATGGAATTTTAGGATAGGTCCTAAAACTGAGAAATGCTTCATTCCCACGAAATGTTATTTGAGCTAAAATAGTTTGCAATTTCAAAAACTACACAGGAGGATCCAGTTATCTGGCAACTACGCATTCTTCCCATTTGAAAATATGACTACCGATTGATTCTTGAAAGGGCTATAGCTACGTTACCAATCGATCATTTCTCATGCTATCAAATATGATAATAACACGCTGTTGCCAGATTTTTGGATCCGCCAATGGAAAAACATATCATCCTCTGTCTTATTTTTTTCCAGTTATACATCATGAACAAGTCGATTCTTCTTGTTTTGTAATTTATAGACTCTATAAATATTGTAAGTTTTATGCAACATTCCGTCGCTGGTCCATGAAAAATTGATAATAAACAACTCTGTAAAACGTATAAAACTTCAGCAATTTATAGTGTAGCAGCACGAGTGAACATTCATTTGCATTGATAAGTGGTACATTGATTCTCATTTATATTATTTGTACGAATGAAACTGCGCGCGAATTTTGTTTTACGAAACGTATGTTGTTCTTTTTTGCTCTACAAGCTCTCTACATCGCGATCAAAGTGTAATTCTGAAAAAAAAAACGGAAACTAAAAAGCATGCTTCATTACAAGTCTATAGTTAATTATTTTTTTTTCTTAGCAGATCCAGGAATACATCAAGGAAAAACGGTGATTTTTTGAAGCCTTAAGCACGTTGACAGAAAATTATGAGTCTAAAAAAAGGAAGAAAACGAAACAAAGGCGGGTCTATTAAATTTATGATATCTACTCAGCTGCGACGAATTATCAAAGGTGCTAGTAAGCACTTTTTTCCGATATAGCGCCACTGCGCCACGCGTTAAACCTACACCCATTTTTTGATGGGCTATGCGCAGCTCGGCTCGGCGGTGTCACACGCAGCACAGTGATCCGAGATCACCGAAAAGTGGCCATAAACCAGCTAAACGGCCCAACGACTTGAAAGGTTTCCTCAGGCTTTTAAGTGCTCTTAATTCGAATCTATGGTAGACATTTTCACAACATTTCAAATCCAATGAGCTATGCGCTTGTTTCATGTTTGTTTTTTTTGTTTTTTTTGTTTTTCGTTTTTTGTTTTTTTTTAAACTATATTAAAACGTCTCTAAAATAGTTAAAAAAAAACTTTTAACAATGAAGTTAATTCATGAACGAAATAACCATCAGTAGATAAACGACTTTAATTTTACTGTGCTCGATATTTCGAGAGAAAGTATGCCAATAGATCGATACAAAGTCAAGTGGTACTTAATTCTTCTCAAAACTCATCTGAAGCGAGGTTCCAGACTAGTTTTGGGCGTTCATTCATGTACAAGGTGTCCCCCAAAGGTCCCTTCCCCCTTTTAACTTTTGGACGGTCGATTTTTTGAAACACATACGCCAAAACGTGTATTCCCTTATTCCAGCCAAAGTTTCTTTAAAGTCCCTCAAATTTTTGGGGACCCTGGCCCTCCCTCGCGGGCACTTGGGCAGAATTTTTGTATTTTCAAATGGAAGTGGTTGTTTTGATTAGAGAAAGCGATTTTCCATAAAAAATAATGAAAAATGGCGCAAACAGCAATGCATTATTCCTAGCGTTTAGAAATTATGGGGGTCGAAGCTTGTAGAGGGTCCTCCTCCCCCCCCCCCATTTTTTCCGCAATGGAAGAAGCGTAGAAAAACGGTATTGAAGGAAATGTGGAAGGTCTTTTCAACAGCAACAAGACCACCAAGTGTCAAACTCATGTGAGGCACCCCTCAAGCGCAAACGCCTTAAGGGGAGAGGGGGTGATAAAAAAATGACCGATCCCATGCATTTTCGGTTATACAGGGTGTCCCAGACCACCCGTGTAGGTACTTTTTCTCAAAAACGGCTGGGAGTAGAGAGCTGAAACAAAAAAGTCAGATAGGGAATTGACCCCAAAGAATTCAATGAAAATATTTTCAAAGCCCCCCGAGGCCCCCCAGGGGGGTTTTGGGGGGGTTCGAAACACATTTTTCCATTTTTGGCGGGAAAAAGCCTATTAAAGGTACAAAAATAAGTTCAGATTCTGAAAGAGCAACTCATTGCCGACATTTTTACTCCAGTAACTTTTCCCAGAAAACCCCAATTTTTGGGGTTATGGGCCCTTTTGGGGGGAAATTTTCATTCGGCCACTGTGACCACACTATTCAATATTTTTCAAAAAACTGAAATCCATCTGAAAGAAGAGATAAAAACCTTTCGATTGATGTGCCACATAATACCTAAAAGTGAAAAATTAAGGCCCCCACGTAGATTCCAAAATTTGGGGGTCTTTGGGCCCCCCCACGTAAAAAAAGTCAAATAGCAAGGTATGGCTTGTGATACATCGATCGAAAGCCCTCAAAGAGTAGAATAAGATGACGCAATCCAAAATCGTCTACAATCATTACTTTCAAAATGGCGGCCATTTGAAAATTTTGGGTGTTCAAAGGAAAGCCCTGGGAAAGGAGTCCAAAGATGAACGATACATAGATTGAAAGGCCTTAAAAAAAGCAAACGAATGGCGCAAACCGCAAATCAATCCGCCTCTTCAATCAAAAGTTATGACCGATTAAAATTTAAGCAGCCTTAAATAGGCCTTATTGAGCCCTTTGAGTTTCAATCGGTCATAACTTTTGATTGAAGAGGCGGATTGATTTGCGGTTTGCGCCATTCGTTTGCTTTTTTTAAGGCCTTTCAATCTATGTATCGTTCATCTTTGGACTCTTTTCCCAGGGCTTTCCTTTGAACACCCAAAATTTTCAAATGGCCGCCATTTTGAAATTAATGATTGTAGACGATTTTGGATTGCGTCATCTTATTCTACTCTTTGAGGGCTTTCGATCGATGTATCACAAGCCATACCTTGCTGTTTGACTTTTTTTACGTGGGGGGGCCCAAAGACCCCCAAATTTTGGAATCTACGTGGGGGCCTTAATTTTTCACTTTTAGGTATTATGTGGCACATCAATCGAAAGGTCTTTATCTCTTCTTTCAGATGGATTTCAGTTTTTTGAAAAATATTGAATAGTGTGGTCACAGTGGCCGAATGAAAATTTCCCCCCAAAAGGACCCATAACCCCAAAAATTGGGGTTTTCTGGGAAAAGTTACTGGAGTAAAAATGTCGGCAATGAGTTGCTCTTTCAGAATCTGAACTTATTTTTGTACCTTTTATAGGCTTT
Organism: Trialeurodes vaporariorum; assembly: GCA_011764245.1. Classification (NCBI taxonomy): domain Eukaryota; kingdom Metazoa; phylum Arthropoda; class Insecta; order Hemiptera; family Aleyrodidae; genus Trialeurodes; species Trialeurodes vaporariorum. Next base: position 31,377,701 of record VMOF01000388.1, read on the forward strand.
TTCCCGCCAAAAATGGAAAAATGTGTTTCGAACCCCCCCCCCCCCCCCCCAAAACCCCCCTGGGGGCCTCGGGGGGGCTTTGAAAATATTTTCATTGAATTCTTTGGGGTCAATTTTGTTTCAGCTCTCTACTCCCAGCCGTTTTTGAGAAAAAGTACCTACACGGGTGGTCTGGGACACCCTGTATAAAGTCATTCAACTCGCAATACGTATTTTTATAAATGTGAGCGTGTAGCAGACCAGTTGACTGACATTTTTTTATTCGCCGACTCAGGGGCGTCATCGAGTTCAGCTTGGGGGGGGGGCGGCAAAATGTGATAACTTTTTGTTTTTGCTCATCAATATAATTTCAGAGCTTTACAGCCTACAGCCCTGCATACCTTATATATTTGCGGCCCTAAATTCCGACAAAATTTGTTGGTGACCACCAAATTTTAATTCGACATTTTTTTTTCTACACCAAAAAAAAAAAAAAAAATCAGCACTTTCTTAGTTTTGGCCGACTCTTTGCCCCCCCCCCCCCCCCCCAGCAAATGACGCCACTGCGCCGACTGTAATTTCGTATTTGTTCCAATAAACAATATACTCATAATAATCACAGTTGATGGATGAACAGTAATAACAAAAAACAACAAAAATTAACACACCCAGGTGATATTGGCATGAGAAAGAATATAGAACGATTCCTAAGCTTGAATATAAGTACAGAAAAAGTTTTTTTTGTTTTCGTTCTTTGTTTTGTTTTGTTTTGTTTTGTTTTTTTTTGAAGGGGAACGCACTAAGGATATACACACTTTTCGTGGCGCTTGGTGTTCAAAAGGGATAAAAGTGAGGCCCGTTTTATTCCCCGACAGAAAGAGGGAAGTCATGTTTTCCTGTTTTACTAGCCCATCAAACACTGGTGCCTCAGCGATACTGGCGTCACGGACGCATCTGAACTCTAAAGGGTTTTCTTTTGACGCTCCATCCTCACCTCATATTTGTGTTTGTTTCCGCTGACCAGTGCTGCCATTTCGCGCATATTCAATCGCATTCCTCAATCTACCGTTGAATCAATCGCGGCTGAAGCAAAGATTTCCGATTTGTGTTTTTTCGTGAGCTACTACTGTTATTATTCTCAAGATATGAGTAATCTTTGCTTCATTCGGTCGATTAACTGATGGATTGTAGAATGGCATTGGATGCACGCAAAACGGCAGCTCTGTTCTGCTCTGTGTGTCGTCGCTCTAAAACTGAAACTCTGGGACTAGGACAGTTTTAACAAAGAATTTTCTTTTCTTTTCTTTTCTTTTTTACGATGGGGGCTTACATTGGTGCCAGCTCTGCGCTATATCAGTCAGGGCTGCGATTTTGTGGATCTTACGTAGAATTTTTAACTTACCCATGATTCCACCGGCTGCGACCATAACACAGGCCTGCGATGAAAAAAATACAAGACAAGTAATGAGTGATTCTAATGTATTTTTAGGCGCTGAGTTCGAAAAAAATAACGAAAAAATTCCATCACGTCAAATTTTTCCAGAAATTTCAATTTTGTATCAAATTTTGCATAAATTTAGTCAAAAAAGCGACTAATGGTGTTTAATTTCTTCTTCTCCTGCTATAACTGACCGTCAAGTCGTCTCAGTAGATCACATAGAGCTCCTAAATGTCACAAAAGAAGATCCTAAAACATAAAGTGGGGTATCAGTTGCCCATTTAATGTTTGAGGGTCCGCAAATGTTAAAAATCGCGCAAAAAACCGGTCGTTCCTCATATGCTGTCGGTATTCTCGGCAGTGTGGGGTCTTGATGCCCCCCGCCACCCTTCACTGTAAAAAAATGGCATTAGTAATTGCTAACCTTAAGTTAGAGGTGGGTACACCGGGGGGGGGGGGGGGCTCGCCCCCTCCATAAGTCTAAAATAATATCAATAAAATAAAAAAAAAAATGGTCGAAACTGATGCTTTCTGCGGCACTTCTGATTTCTAATTATTAAGCGCGCCCCGCTACCCCCCCTTGCATTTTTTTAGTTACGCTGATGCTTACGTTGGGTATCTAGAAAGACAAGTAGGGGGGGGGGGTGCACAGTGAGACAGGCCAGCTCCTTATATTTAATGAGTAGAGTTGATCCTTATCTTCCGCGCGCCGAGAGGATCATTTTTTTTCTTATCTCGCCATGAGCTCCGAGTCCTTTCGATGCCAGAATGTTTGCTTATCTGCAATATTATTTTTTTACTTCGATTTTTATCTGGATTCTTCGCGATCTCCTTTTCCTCTATCCTGACTTTCCATGTCTGGAACCTTCTTGATTTTTCTGCGCTTACCAACAAAATATAAAAGGGCGAATGTCGCCCCCACTCCGTATTAAATTGGGGCTCATGAAACAGTTCGTTAAGGCTTTACCTTAAGATGGTGACTGTTTTAAGTACCTCGTCAATAAATTCCCAGCTTTATCTGATGCTAAGCTGAAAGAGGGCGGCGTTTCCGTTGGTCCAGATATCAGAAAACTTATGAAAGATAAAAACTTTGATCAAAACATGTTACCAAAAGAAAAAGCAGCGTGGGTTGCTTTCAAAGAGGTCATTGAAAAATTTCTCGGAAACTATATGGATCCAAATTTTGAAATGATTGTGGGAAATATGCTCGAAAAATTTAGATTTCTAGGCTGTTCGATGAGTGTTAAAATACACTTCCTCCATTCTCACCTGGACTTTTTTCCGGAAAATTTAGGAGCGGTTAGCGAGGAATAAGGAGAGCGATTCCACCAGAATGTAAGAGATATGGAACGTAAATACCAGGGTAGATGGGACAAAAATATGCTCGCTGATTACTGTTGGATGTTAGCACGAGATAAACCGGAGGCCAAACACAAAAGAAAGTCTGCTAGACTAAGATTTCAAGGAAAGAAGGGCCGTGATAAAAAAATTATTTTCAAGTGCGCGGGTCAATCCCGTTTCAAACCTTCTGTATTTTACTTTTTTCTCCTTGACGTGCTCTGTATTTTATGCCTCTATCCTTTAAAAGTTAAAAAAGTAAAAAATTAACATTTTGAGTTACTTCATTTAAAAATTGAACGCAGCTGAAGCTGAAGAAATATTAAGCTCAACGTTTCTTCACCTACACCCAAATCATGGTGGTTCGTGCAATGTGGCAACAATGGGTTCCCTCCATTGAAAACTGCATAAAACAATGGATCCTTTATATATGCACCGTAGATTCGAGTTTACTGCATGGGTTGAAAGAGCAAAAGAGCACGGTTGCCGGATTGCACGAGCCGTCATCAAGTAAACTTTCAAAATCAAAGAAAAATTCAAAATTCAAAATTTAAAAAAAAAAATGTTTAAAGAGTGCGTGTCATTCTGGATGAAGGGGGGGGGGGGGGAGGGAGTAACAGAGCGGTAAGAAGTATATTTCCGGAAAAAGGCTGCCTATAAGTTTGCAGTTTTGGCTAGAGGTTGACATTTTGTTGATGTTGGATGGGGAATTTTCACTAATTTCTCAGTTTTGGGGCATAATTTCAGGAACAACTTCAGGTTTCTCCTTCCTCACATAATTTTTTCCAAATCACGCATGTTCTACATCATCTTTACAAGAGATAATATGAAAATTTTTGAATACTTTCAATTGTATTTGAAGGGAACTGACTGGGTCGTTTAAATTTTCCTTTTAAGTGAATTTTTGACAAATCGAAAATCAAAAAATCAAAAATACAAAAAATCCTGACGTGATGGAGAAAAACGAAGGTCAGATCTGAAATCAGCGTGCCAAAATACATAAGAATCAGCCATTACCATCCTTGAATTTTTCAAAAAGTTTAATTTCGCAGGCCTGTGTAATATTACAAAGCCCAGTTCATCAGTATGACTACAACGCACTACTTTCCAGTGTTGCCAGATCGAGGATAAAAAGCCATATCGTCCCCATTTAAATCAATGTAAAGCGTACGCCTTTTTCATTCCAATCTGGCAACACTGCTACTTTCATACGGGCTCTTGTATGGGAGGGAGTAAAATTTCTACGGTTTTTGAAGGTTTTGACGTAGGCTTCGACAACTGACAAGATCGAAGATTGTACTCTGTTCCACGAATGATGATAGCTCCGGTGACGGTCAGTTTTCGATTAAAAACGTGCGCAAATGATAACGCAGCACATCACGTGAGGGAGCTGTGAAAACTAAAAAAATAAAGGTAAAACGGCTCTGCGCATCCGCTCTGCTTCCCCCACCCCCACCACTTTGCTACACAGACTTTACGTCCACTTTTTTGACGTCCACGGGCTTTACGTCCACTGTTTTTATGTCTACTACTGTAATGTCCACCGCTATAGACGTCCACAGAAATGACGTCCACTAACATAAGTCCACTTATGTTACGCCCACCGAGCTTCATTGCTCCACAATTCAATAACACCATAAAATGGGAAATATTCGATAAAAAGGTGCGAAAATAGATTTATTTCTGTGACAGTAACAGGGAAACTTGGTTCTTTATCATTCGTGTCCTTTAGCGGCGCATACTTAAAAAACAGTTGTACGTAGTTAAAAAAAAATCAAGTGCTGGGTTATAATGCCACTTACTCAGAGTTATTTGGAGTTAAGAGAAAGTGCCCCAGGAACTCAAATAAACATCTCTGAAATGTCTCAATACATTCCTGGGTAAACTAAGTAAACTTACTGTGAAAGAAAGAAGAAAAAATCATCTCTTAAGAAAGAAGAAAAAACAAGTGGTCCAATTGTGGACATTTAATGTCCACAATTATTGCGATGATGGATGTTTGTTTTTGTGGACATTTAGTTGGGTGGACGGACAATTTTGTGAACGTAAAGAAGCGGTGGACATAAAACTAGTGGACGCAAAGTCGATGGACGAAAAGTCCTGGAACCACCACTTTTTCTCTCACTACTTACTAGTCGGGTGTATCGCAGCCGATTTTGACTTTTTGATTTTAAAGCACTAACCAATGAAAAACCATGCAAGTTTTGAATTCAATTTCATAATTTATTATGAAAGATAACTCAGGGAAAATTTAAATTTGAAAGATTTATCAGTTCAGCTCCACCTCCTTTTCTGAAACGATCTCTCTATATCATCTTCTTCTAGAGCACTTTTATGACTATGATAAAGAATTCTCGAGGGGAAGGGGTAACTCCTAGGCCCTAAGGCGTGGTTGAAGGTGGGTACAGGGGGTCTTTCCTCCCCTCTTGATATCGAAATTTTTCCTCAAAAGAAGTAATTTTTTGCAATTTCAAGGAGAGTTTGACAAAATTTTGACCTTGGACACTCCCACCCCCTCCCCCCCCCCCCCCCCCCGAGAACTTTTAGACACTAGACTCGTCCTTACCCTCTAAAAAATAATGACTGGCTGTGCCATGCCACTGACTGAGCTGCAATTTCAAAAAGCTCTATTTCCAATCATTTTAATTTTCTTCAATTTTTACGAGGTATATGTTTATTAGGTTCTACTTAAAGGGAATATTTGGAGATTATGGTATCACTCTTAGAGATCAAGTGAGAGCAATAGCTGAAATGCATACTATTAAGCTTAGTCGTTAGAATACCACCATCTATGACCTCATCAATATATATTAAGAGTATAATGAAAATATCTGTTGCATGTTGAAATGGACACAAACTCAAACAGATTAGGCTGCATTCCACCATTATTTATTTCATTTGTTTTGTACACACTTAACAAATCAAAGTCAAGAAATAGATTTAACGGTCCTCACTGGTGACCCCGCGCCGCGCCGCGCCACCCGCGCGCCGTTGCGTTGATCAACCGTTTGAATTTATGTTTATTAGTTTTATATTGTTAATATTATTTTTGTTTAAAGGTATTTTCAAATGTAACATAGGCCAGTGTGTTATTTAGTAATCTAGTATCTTCAACGTCATCCCCAGATGTCATCAACAAATCGTGATATGACTTTTAGTCCTCGAGTGCTTTTATTTTAATTTCTTTTAATCAATTCAAACAACGTATTTTATTATTTGCAATTGAAAGGTCCATTGAAGTTATGATGAGCCTATCAGAAATGAAAATAACTCGTCATTGCTGTTTTTTTGCAACCACTTTCCTTAAACATTTTTTTTTTTTTTTTTTTTTTTCAAATCCTATCTAATTCGACTATCACAGTCTTTTCTCCTTAGACGAATGACGTGTAAAATTTTATATAAATATTTGCAAAAGCCAGGAAAAATACAACAAGACCTCTTTCGATAGCTACGTTATGAAATCCTTTACACACGCGCAGCCCGCGATAATGGTGTCTAGACGTAATTCAAGCACGATAAGCAGTGGGGGTCATATCTCCCTCCCCCCCATCCCAAACCACAAACTCGCTGTCAAAAATCGACATTTTCTGAGATTTTTACCCTCTAATACCCTCTAAGGTTTAATTAGGGAAATGTTTGCGGGACCTTTTGACATCGTTTTTTCCGCCATTCAAATCCATGGAAAAAATAGAGCCAACAGTGAGGGCCCTCAATTCGATGCGCAGAATCAAAGAGACGAAATTATAGAGTTCGTCAGATTTTGCGTCACCAATGACGGCTCGTGCTGCTTAGCATTCAAGTTTTTTGCCATTTGAAGCAGCGCAAAAGTATCGATTGTTCAGGGATTCGGTGATCTCTGAAGATCTATTATTTTACTTAGGTTTAAATGGAGAGAGATCTCGTTGTTCCCTCATTGCACAAACCGCCTCTGCGCGTCATGCGCCTGCCTTTTCATAGAATTCTTTGAGCCAGCACAGTGGTAGCAGCCTCTAATGCACAATTTGTAAGTATCGTTTTTATTCCGTTTGGACCTATGCAAAAGTATCGATTAATTTAAGGCTCAATTGAACCCTCTGAGAATCGATTCTTTTTCATAGGTCCTAATGGAGGAGACATCGATACATCGCATTTAACAAGCCATCACTGAGTCTCATATATCGCGTGCGTGTAAGTCTCACCGGGGTAGGCACGCGGCGTACGTATTGTGAACGCGCGAACCTTCCCCTTTAACAAAAGATTTCTCAAGGGCTTATTGCGAGTGAGTGAGAGGAAAGATTCTATGAGAGCAAGACCTGTCGCGGGCGGGGGTAGGGGTAGCGACACGAGGGGGGTATGTTTTGGAGGAAGAAGGAGTAGGAGAAGGGCAGAGGGATAAAGTGAGGGTTGAATTGAGAGGAAGGCACGGTGATCCCAGAGGATATCATACGATTCTTCGGTGCAAGCGCAGCGATCCAAGAATTGTTCATTTAAGTCGGAAAAAATAGGCAAGTTCATATATTAAGGGTTGAACGCGTCTGACCGCCGCTCGCCCCTTGAACCGCTGACCGCATTGACCCAATACCTCCGATGCGCGCGTAAGAAAAGGGAAGGGAAGGGTTGCTTTCCCCCACGATATATTTTCCCTCAAGAGTTCACGTGTTTGATTCTTCGAGTCACGTTTACTGTTTGTAAACCAATTCGCTTATATACACTTTCAACAATAAATGGAGGAAATTCGTCTGGAAAAGGAAAGAGGGGAAATTTCGGATTTGTTTGCTGAACAATAAATTAGCGGCCGCTTCAGTGAATTCAGGTGATCCACTTTTTCAGCTATTTTTGCTGAGGTTCATTTCAAGGTTAAGCTTTGGTTAGGGTGAGAAGTGGCCCCTGGCTTCCTCATACCACCACAACCAATAATGGTGACTTACCCTACTTGATTTATTACAATCGGCTATCTTAGTATCTAAATTTTATAATTTTAGTGCCTTCAATTACCAATATAGGCAATAATATACAGGTCACTGGCAGAATGCATTCCTAGGAAAACAGGAATGGGCTTGTGACTTGCCTCAACAGATAGCAAGCTGGTCATTCCATGATCATAAAAAGTTAGACTGTTACTGTGCCTATAAAAGTAATTGAATTATTTACTTCAGATCTTGTGAGAGCTAAGAAGCTGTCCTATGTGACTGTATTGAGATATTGAGTTTTCGCCAAAGAGAGAGAAGGATAATTTCCTAAAAACGCCTTTGATGTTGAGAAAAATAATATCGAGCGCAGTCTTTATCAGTGTGCATTGTATATCGGCGACAGAAGTAAAGACAGTCACACCACCGAGTGTCGTAAAGGCAATTATAGTTACATTCTTTTTCATTCACGCGGCGTGAACTTATTCGTGCGTACCACTTATTTATTTTTGTGTCGACGACATTTCGCAAGCGCAACACCTTTAATTCGGTTTCGGGTAGTTCATCGAAATGTCTCATACGGGAACAAAATTCCAATGTATATTTAAAAAATAGATTCGATTATCAATTTGAAATGTGATGACTTCGACAGTAAGTAACGAAGCTCTTGCATGAAAAATGTTTAAGGCTCATCCTTGTACAGGTAGGTATAATGCAATAATTAAAGGAAGAGAGGGGATGAGGATATGTGAGAAAAATGTAGCGGAACGAACATTAAGGAGAGCCTCTTATTGCCGCCTTTTATGAGGTACTCCAGCTTTTATGGGATGAGACCCGCCATCCACGTCATTCGACTCCCCAGAGGTTGACTCTATCCCTAACGTCCTCCCATCAACTCATATTCTTTTTATGACTTGCTCCGCTCTGACATTACTCGAATTACTCAACACATTTGTCCGGTCCAAAAAGGCAGGGCCAAAAATGTGTGTCTTTCTCTCCTCACAATTTTAAATGCATGGGTTCGAAAAGGGCAGCTGCAGACTAAAGTCACGTGATGGCACATGCCACTATCTTTTTCTATAACATACATTTAAATGGGCAGGGAAGAGAGAGGAAGGAGGGTAAAATCCTGCATCCGTCCCTATAGAATTCACGACCAAAATCCCGTATCATCGAAGATGAGTGATCTCACTTATTATAACCTCCCAATTTGTACACCCAGAGAGTCGATTAAGAGGGGGAAAACAAATTCCTGGAATCTGCCGTGCGCCAGTGAATACATCGCAGCCTCTCTCCTCTCTGCAACCGCATAACTTCTGGCTCCTCATTAAATCTGTCTGATTGTGAGTGTTTCGTGCATTTCGAAGGCTTATCTCTTCCACTTAAGGATAATGATTTAATTATTGACGCGTGCACGAGTGGAAATAATTCTACATATTTATGTTCAATTGCAACTCCTTTCATACAATTGTATCAATTTGTCATGAATAGTATATAATTATATAAGTAATTTTTGTTCAATTCAAAACAAGGTGCAAATGAATGCGACCACTGGCGTAGCGTGTAATCTGGCAACGCAATGATCTGTCCATTCAAACGCATGTAAAAGGTCGAGCTATGGGAGGTGGACCGAGCACTCCTTCAAATTGATATTTCCTATGGGTTTAAATTGGAAAATTGTAACGTTGCCAGAATGCACGTAGATAAACGACTTTAATTTTACTGTGCTCGATATTTCGAGAGAAAGTATGCCAATAGATCGATACAAAGTCAAGTGGTACTTAATTCTTCTCAAAACTCATCTGAAGCGAGGTTCCAGACTAGTTTTGGGCGTTCATTCATGTACAAGGTGTCCCCCAAAGGTCCCTTCCCCCTTTTAACTTTTGGACGGTCGATTTTTTGAAACACATACGCCAAAACGTGTATTCCCTTATTCCAGCCAAAGTTTCTTTAAAGTCCCTCAAATTTTTGGGGACCCTGGCCCTCCCTCGCGGGCACTTGGGCAGAATTTTTGTATTTTCAAATGGAAGTGGTTGTTTTGATTAGAGAAAGCGATTTTCCATAAAAAATAATGAAAAATGGCGCAAACAGCAATGCATTATTCCTAGCGTTTAGAAATTATGGGGGTCGAAGCTTGTAGAGGGTCCTCCTCCCCCCCCCCCATTTTTTCCGCAATGGAAGAAGCGTAGAAAAACGGTATTGAAGGAAATGTGGAAGGTCTTTTCAACAGCAACAAGACCACCAAGTGTCAAACTCATGTGAGGCACCCCTCAAGCGCAAACGCCTTAAGGGGGAGAGGGGGTGATAAAAAAATGACCGATCCCATGCATTTTCGGTTATACAGGGTGTCCCAGACCACCCGTGTAGGTACTTTTTCTCAAAAACGGCTGGGAGTAGAGAGCTGAAACAAAAAAGTCAGATAGGGAATTGACCCCAAAGAATTCAATGAAAATATTTTCAAAGCCCCCCGAGGCCCCCCAGGGGGGTTTTGGGGGGGTTCGAAACACATTTTTCCATTTTTGGCGGGAAAAAGCCTATTAAAGGTACAAAAATAAGTTCAGATTCTGAAAGAGCAACTCATTGCCGACATTTTTACTCCAGTAACTTTTCCCAGAAAACCCCAATTTTTGGGGTTATGGGCCCTTTTGGGGGGAAATTTTCATTCGGCCACTGTGACCACACTATTCAATATTTTTCAAAAAACTGAAATCCATCTGAAAGAAGAGATAAAAACCTTTCGATTGATGTGCCACATAATACCTAAAAGTGAAAAATTAAGGCCCCCACGTAGATTCCAAAATTTGGGGGTCTTTGGGCCCCCCCACGTAAAAAAAGTCAAATAGCAAGGTATGGCTTGTGATACATCGATCGAAAGCCCTCAAAGAGTAGAATAAGATGACGCAATCCAAAATCGTCTACAATCATTACTTTCAAAATGGCGGCCATTTGAAAATTTTGGGTGTTCAAAGGAAAGCCCTGGGAAAGGAGTCCAAAGATGAACGATACATAGATTGAAAGGCCTTAAAAAAAGCAAACGAATGGCGCAAACCGCAAATCAATCCGCCTCTTCAATCAAAAGTTATGACCGATTAAAATTTAAGCAGCCTTAAATAGGCCTTATTGAGCCCTTTGAGTTTCAATCGGTCATAACTTTTGATTGAAGAGGCGGATTGATTTGCGGTTTGCGCCATTCGTTTGCTTTTTTTAAGGCCTTTCAATCTATGTATCGTTCATCTTTGGACTCTTTTCCCAGGGCTTTCCTTTGAACACCCAAAATTTTCAAATGGCCGCCATTTTGAAATTAATGATTGTAGACGATTTTGGATTGCGTCATCTTATTCTACTCTTTGAGGGCTTTCGATCGATGTATCACAAGCCATACCTTGCTGTTTGACTTTTTTTACGTGGGGGGGCCCAAAGACCCCCAAATTTTGGAATCTACGTGGGGGCCTTAATTTTTCACTTTTAGGTATTATGTGGCACATCAATCGAAAGGTCTTTATCTCTTCTTTCAGATGGATTTCAGTTTTTTGAAAAATATTGAATAGTGTGGTCACAGTGGCCGAATGAAAATTTCCCCCCAAAAGGACCCATAACCCCAAAAATTGGGGTTTTCTGGGAAAAGTTACTGGAGTAAAAATGTCGGCAATGAGTTGCTCTTTCAGAATCTGAACTTATTTTTGTACCTTTTATAGGCTTTTTCCCGCCAAAAATGGAAAAATGTGTTTCGAACCCCCCCCCCCCCCCCCCAAAACCCCCCTGGGGGCCTCGGGGGGGCTTTGAAAATATTTTCATTGAATTCTTTGGGGTCAATTTTGTTTCAGCTCTCTACTCCCAGCCGTTTTTGAGAAAAAGTACCTACACGGGTGGTCTGGGACACCCTGTATAAAGTCATTCAACTCGCAATACGTATTTTTATAAATGTGAGCGTGTAGCAGACCAGTTGACTGACATTTTTTTATTCGCCGACTCAGGGGCGTCATCGAGTTCAGCTTGGGGGGGGGGCGGCAAAATGTGATAACTTTTTGTTTTTGCTCATCAATATAATTTCAGAGCTTTACAGCCTACAGCCCTGCATACCTTATATATTTGCGGCCCTAAATTCCGACAAAATTTGTTGGTGACCACCAAATTTTAATTCGACATTTTTTTTTCTACACCAAAAAAAAAAAAAAAAATCAGCACTTTCTTAGTTTTGGCCGACTCTTTGCCCCCCCCCCCCCCCCCAGCAAATGACGCCACTGCGCCGACTGTAATTTCGTATTTGTTCCAATAAACAATATACTCATAATAATCACAGTTGATGGATGAACAGTAATAACAAAAAACAACAAAAATTAACACACCCAGGTGATATTGGCATGAGAAAGAATATAGAACGATTCCTAAGCTTGAATATAAGTACAGAAAAAGTTTTTTTTGTTTTCGTTCTTTGTTTTGTTTTGTTTTGTTTTGTTTTTTTTTGAAGGGGAACGCACTAAGGATATACACACTTTTCGTGGCGCTTGGTGTTCAAAAGGGATAAAAGTGAGGCCCGTTTTATTCCCCGACAGAAAGAGGGAAGTCATGTTTTCCTGTTTTACTAGCCCATCAAACACTGGTGCCTCAGCGATACTGGCGTCACGGACGCATCTGAACTCTAAAGGGTTTTCTTTTGACGCTCCATCCTCACCTCATATTTGTGTTTGTTTCCGCTGACCAGTGCTGCCATTTCGCGCATATTCAATCGCATTCCTCAATCTACCGTTGAATCAATCGCGGCTGAAGCAAAGATTTCCGATTTGTGTTTTTTCGTGAGCTACTACTGTTATTATTCTCAAGATATGAGTAATCTTTGCTTCATTCGGTCGATTAACTGATGGATTGTAGAATGGCATTGGATGCACGCAAAACGGCAGCTCTGTTCTGCTCTGTGTGTCGTCGCTCTAAAACTGAAACTCTGGGACTAGGACAGTTTTAACAAAGAATTTTCTTTTCTTTTCTTTTCTTTTTTACGATGGGGGCTTACATTGGTGCCAGCTCTGCGCTATATCAGTCAGGGCTGCGATTTTGTGGATCTTACGTAGAATTTTTAACTTACCCATGATTCCACCGGCTGCGACCATAACACAGGCCTGCGATGAAAAAAATACAAGACAAGTAATGAGTGATTCTAATGTATTTTTAGGCGCTGAGTTCGAAAAAAATAACGAAAAAATTCCATCACGTCAAATTTTTCCAGAAATTTCAATTTTGTATCAAATTTTGCATAAATTTAGTCAAAAAAGCGACTAATGGTGTTTAATTTCTTCTTCTCCTGCTATAACTGACCGTCAAGTCGTCTCAGTAGATCACATAGAGCTCCTAAATGTCACAAAAGAAGATCCTAAAACATAAAGTGGGGTATCAGTTGCCCATTTAATGTTTGAGGGTCCGCAAATGTTAAAAATCGCGCAAAAAACCGGTCGTTCCTCATATGCTGTCGGTATTCTCGGCAGTGTGGGGTCTTGATGCCCCCCGCCACCCTTCACTGTAAAAAAATGGCATTAGTAATTGCTAACCTTAAGTTAGAGGTGGGTACACCGGGGGGGGGGGGGGCTCGCCCCCTCCATAAGTCTAAAATAATATCAATAAAATAAAAAAAAAATGGTCGAAACTGATGCTTTCTGCGGCACTTCTGATTTCTAATTATTAAGCGCGCCCCGCTACCCCCCCTTGCATTTTTTTAGTTACGCTGATGCTTACGTTGGGTATCTAGAAAGACAAGTGGGGGGGGGGGGGTGCACAGTGAGACAGGCCAGCTCCTTATATTTAATGAGTAGAGTTGATCCTTATCTTCCGCGCGCCGAGAGGATCATTTTTTTTCTTATCTCGCCATGAGCTCCGAGTCCTTTCGATGCCAGAATGTTTGCTTATCTGCAATATTATTTTTTTACTTCGATTTTTATCTGGATTCTTCGCGATCTCCTTTTCCTCTATCCTGACTTTCCATGTCTGGAACCTTCTTGATTTTTCTGCGCTTACCAACAAAATATAAAAGGGCGAATGTCGCCCCCACTCCGTATTAAATTGGGGCTCATGAAACAGTTCGTTAAGGCTTTACCTTAAGATGGTGACTGTTTTAAGTACCTCGTCAATAAATTCCCAGCTTTATCTGATGCTAAGCTGAAAGAGGGCGGCGTTTCCGTTGGTCCAGATATCAGAAAACTTATGAAAGATAAAAACTTTGATCAAAACATGTTACCAAAAGAAAAAGCAGCGTGGGTTGCTTTCAAAGAGGTCATTGAAAAATTTCTCGGAAACTATATGGATCCAAATTTTGAAATGATTGTGGGAAATATGCTCGAAAAATTTAGATTTCTAGGCTGTTCGATGAGTGTTAAAATACACTTCCTCCATTCTCACCTGGACTTTTTTCCGGAAAATTTAGGAGCGGTTAGCGAGGAATAAGGAGAGCGATTCCACCAGAATGTAAGAGATATGGAACGTAAATACCAGGGTAGATGGGACAAAAATATGCTCGCTGATTACTGTTGGATGTTAGCACGAGATAAACCGGAGGCCAAACACAAAAGAAAGTCTGCTAGACTAAGATTTCAAGGAAAGAAGGGCCGTGATAAAAAAATTATTTTCAAGTGCGCGGGTCAATCCCGTTTCAAACCTTCTGTATTTTACTTTTTTCTCCTTGACGTGCTCTGTATTTTATGCCTCTATCCTTTAAAAGTTAAAAAAGTAAAAAATTAACATTTTGAGTTACTTCATTTAAAAATTGAACGCAGCTGAAGCTGAAGAAATATTAAGCTCAACGTTTCTTCACCTACACCCAAATCATGGTGGTTCGTGCAATGTGGCAACAATGGGTTCCCTCCATTGAAAACTGCATAAAACAATGGATCCTTTATATATGCACCGTAGATTCGAGTTTACTGCATGGGTTGAAAGAGCAAAAGAGCACGGTTGCCGGATTGCACGAGCCGTCATCAAGTAAACTTTCAAAATCAAAGAAAAATTCAAAATTCAAAATTTAAAAAAAAAAATGTTTAAAGAGTGCGTGTCATTCTGGATGAAGGGGGGGGGGGGGGAGGGAGTAACAGAGCGGTAAGAAGTATATTTCCGGAAAAAGGCTGCCTATAAGTTTGCAGTTTTGGCTAGAGGTTGACATTTTGTTGATGTTGGATGGGGAATTTTCACTAATTTCTCAGTTTTGGGGCATAATTTCAGGAACAACTTCAGGTTTCTCCTTCCTCACATAATTTTTTCCAAATCACGCATGTTCTACATCATCTTTACAAGAGATAATATGAAAATTTTTGAATACTTTCAATTGTATTTGAAGGGAACTGACTGGGTCGTTTAAATTTTCCTTTTAAGTGAATTTTTGACAAATCGAAAATCAAAAAATCAAAAATACAAAAAATCCTGACGTGATGGAGAAAAACGAAGGTCAGATCTGAAATCAGCGTGCCAAAATACATAAGAATCAGCCATTACCATCCTTGAATTTTTCAAAAAGTTTAATTTCGCAGGCCTGTGTAATATTACAAAGCCCAGTTCATCAGTATGACTACAACGCACTACTTTCCAGTGTTGCCAGATCGAGGATAAAAAGCCATATCGTCCCCATTTAAATCAATGTAAAGCGTACGCCTTTTTCATTCCAATCTGGCAACACTGCTACTTTCATACGGGCTCTTGTATGGGAGGGAGTAAAATTTCTACGGTTTTTGAAGGTTTTGACGTAGGCTTCGACAACTGACAAGATCGAAGATTGTACTCTGTTCCACGAATGATGATAGCTCCGGTGACGGTCAGTTTTCGATTAAAAACGTGCGCAAATGATAACGCAGCACATCACGTGAGGGAGCTGTGAAAACTAAAAAAATAAAGGTAAAACGGCTCTGCGCATCCGCTCTGCTTCCCCCACCCCCACCACTTTGCTACACAGACTTTACGTCCACTTTTTTGACGTCCACGGGCTTTACGTCCACTGTTTTTATGTCTACTACTGTAATGTCCACCGCTATAGACGTCCACAGAAATGACGTCCACTAACATAAGTCCACTTATGTTACGCCCACCGAGCTTCATTGCTCCACAATTCAATAACACCATAAAATGGGAAATATTCGATAAAAAGGTGCGAAAATAGATTTATTTCTGTGACAGTAACAGGGAAACTTGGTTCTTTATCATTCGTGTCCTTTAGCGGCGCATACTTAAAAAACAGTTGTACGTAGTTAAAAAAAAATCAAGTGCTGGGTTATAATGCCACTTACTCAGAGTTATTTGGAGTTAAGAGAAAGTGCCCCAGGAACTCAAATAAACATCTCTGAAATGTCTCAATACATTCCTGGGTAAACTAAGTAAACTTACTGTGAAAGAAAGAAGAAAAAATCATCTCTTAAGAAAGAAGAAAAAACAAGTGGTCCAATTGTGGACATTTAATGTCCACAATTATTGCGATGATGGATGTTTGTTTTTGTGGACATTTAGTTGGGTGGACGGACAATTTTGTGAACGTAAAGAAGCGGTGGACATAAAACTAGTGGACGCAAAGTCGATGGACGAAAAGTCCTGGAACCACCACTTTTTCTCTCACTACTTACTAGTCGGGTGTATCGCAGCCGATTTTGACTTTTTGATTTTAAAGCACTAACCAATGAAAAACCATGCAAGTTTTGAATTCAATTTCATAATTTATTATGAAAGATAACTCAGGGAAAATTTAAATTTGAAAGATTTATCAGTTCAGCTCCACCTCCTTTTCTGAAACGATCTCTCTATATCATCTTCTTCTAGAGCACTTTTATGACTATGATAAAGAATTCTCGAGGGGAAGGGGTAACTCCTAGGCCCTAAGGCGTGGTTGAAGGTGGGTACAGGGGGTCTTTCCTCCCCTCTTGATATCGAAATTTTTCCTCAAAAGAAGTAATTTTTTGCAATTTCAAGGAGAGTTTGACAAAATTTTGACCTTGGACACTCCACCCCCTCCCCCCCCCCCCCCCCCGAGAACTTTTAGACACTAGACTCGTCCTTACCCTCTAAAAAATAATGACTGGCTGTGCCATGCCACTGACTGAGCTGCAATTTCAAAAAGCTCTATTTCCAATCATTTTAATTTTCTTCAATTTTTACGAGGTATATGTTTATTAGGTTCTACTTAAAGGGAATATTTGGAGATTATGGTATCACTCTTAGAGATCAAGTGAGAGCAATAGCTGAAATGCATACTATTAAGCTTAGTCGTTAGAATACCACCATCTATGACCTCATCAATATATATTAAGAGTATAATGAAAATATCTGTTGCATGTTGAAATGGACACAAACTCAAACAGATTAGGCTGCATTCCACCATTATTTATTTCATTTGTTTTGTACACACTTAACAAATCAAAGTCAAGAAATAGATTTAACGGTCCTCACTGGTGACCCCGCGCCGCGCCGCGCCACCCGCGCGCCGTTGCGTTGATCAACCGTTTGAATTTATGTTTATTAGTTTTATATTGTTAATATTATTTTTGTTTAAAGGTATTTTCAAATGTAACATAGGCCAGTGTGTTATTTAGTAATCTAGTATCTTCAACGTCATCCCCAGATGTCATCAACAAATCGTGATATGACTTTTAGTCCTCGAGTGCTTTTATTTTAATTTCTTTTAATCAATTCAAACAACGTATTTTATTATTTGCAATTGAAAGGTCCATTGAAGTTATGATGAGCCTATCAGAAATGAAAATAACTCGTCATTGCTGTTTTTTTGCAACCACTTTCCTTAAACATTTTTTTTTTTTTTTTTTTTTTCAAATCCTATCTAATTCGACTATCACAGTCTTTTCTCCTTAGACGAATGACGTGTAAAATTTTATATAAATATTTGCAAAAGCCAGGAAAAATACAACAAGACCTCTTTCGATAGCTACGTTATGAAATCCTTTACACACGCGCAGCCCGCGATAATGGTGTCTAGACGTAATTCAAGCACGATAAGCAGTGGGGGTCATATCTCCCTCCCCCCCATCCCAAACCACAAACTCGCTGTCAAAAATCGACATTTTCTGAGATTTTTACCCTCTAATACCCTCTAAGGTTTAATTAGGGAAATGTTTGCGGGACCTTTTGACATCGTTTTTTCCGCCATTCAAATCCATGGAAAAAATAGAGCCAACAGTGAGGGCCCTCAATTCGATGCGCAGAATCAAAGAGACGAAATTATAGAGTTCGTCAGATTTTGCGTCACCAATGACGGCTCGTGCTGCTTAGCATTCAAGTTTTTTGCCATTTGAAGCAGCGCAAAAGTATCGATTGTTCAGGGATTCGGTGATCTCTGAAGATCTATTATTTTACTTAGGTTTAAATGGAGAGAGATCTCGTTGTTCCCTCATTGCACAAACCGCCTCTGCGCGTCATGCGCCTGCCTTTTCATAGAATTCTTTGAGCCAGCACAGTGGTAGCAGCCTCTAATGCACAATTTGTAAGTATCGTTTTTATTCCGTTTGGACCTATGCAAAAGTATCGATTAATTTAAGGCTCAATTGAACCCTCTGAGAATCGATTCTTTTTCATAGGTCCTAATGGAGGAGACATCGATACATCGCATTTAACAAGCCATCACTGAGTCTCATATATCGCGTGCGTGTAAGTCTCACCGGGGTAGGCACGCGGCGTACGTATTGTGAACGCGCGAACCTTCCCCTTTAACAAAAGATTTCTCAAGGGCTTATTGCGAGTGAGT
This sequence comes from Trialeurodes vaporariorum, assembly GCA_011764245.1. Classification (NCBI taxonomy): domain Eukaryota; kingdom Metazoa; phylum Arthropoda; class Insecta; order Hemiptera; family Aleyrodidae; genus Trialeurodes; species Trialeurodes vaporariorum. The sequence goes on from VMOF01000388.1 coordinate 31,396,056, forward strand.
GAGAGGAAAGATTCTATGAGAGCAAGACCTGTCGCGGGCGGGGGTAGGGGTAGCGACACGAGGGGGGTATGTTTTGGAGGAAGAAGGAGTAGGAGAAGGGCAGAGGGATAAAGTGAGGGTTGAATTGAGAGGAAGGCACGGTGATCCCAGAGGATATCATACGATTCTTCGGTGCAAGCGCAGCGATCCAAGAATTGTTCATTTAAGTCGGAAAAAATAGGCAAGTTCATATATTAAGGGTTGAACGCGTCTGACCGCCGCTCGCCCCTTGAACCGCTGACCGCATTGACCCAATACCTCCGATGCGCGCGTAAGAAAAGGGAAGGGAAGGGTTGCTTTCCCCCACGATATATTTTCCCTCAAGAGTTCACGTGTTTGATTCTTCGAGTCACGTTTACTGTTTGTAAACCAATTCGCTTATATACACTTTCAACAATAAATGGAGGAAATTCGTCTGGAAAAGGAAAGAGGGGAAATTTCGGATTTGTTTGCTGAACAATAAATTAGCGGCCGCTTCAGTGAATTCAGGTGATCCACTTTTTCAGCTATTTTTGCTGAGGTTCATTTCAAGGTTAAGCTTTGGTTAGGGTGAGAAGTGGCCCCTGGCTTCCTCATACCACCACAACCAATAATGGTGACTTACCCTACTTGATTTATTACAATCGGCTATCTTAGTATCTAAATTTTATAATTTTAGTGCCTTCAATTACCAATATAGGCAATAATATACAGGTCACTGGCAGAATGCATTCCTAGGAAAACAGGAATGGGCTTGTGACTTGCCTCAACAGATAGCAAGCTGGTCATTCCATGATCATAAAAAGTTAGACTGTTACTGTGCCTATAAAAGTAATTGAATTATTTACTTCAGATCTTGTGAGAGCTAAGAAGCTGTCCTATGTGACTGTATTGAGATATTGAGTTTTCGCCAAAGAGAGAGAAGGATAATTTCCTAAAAACGCCTTTGATGTTGAGAAAAATAATATCGAGCGCAGTCTTTATCAGTGTGCATTGTATATCGGCGACAGAAGTAAAGACAGTCACACCACCGAGTGTCGTAAAGGCAATTATAGTTACATTCTTTTTCATTCACGCGGCGTGAACTTATTCGTGCGTACCACTTATTTATTTTTGTGTCGACGACATTTCGCAAGCGCAACACCTTTAATTCGGTTTCGGGTAGTTCATCGAAATGTCTCATACGGGAACAAAATTCCAATGTATATTTAAAAAATAGATTCGATTATCAATTTGAAATGTGATGACTTCGACAGTAAGTAACGAAGCTCTTGCATGAAAAATGTTTAAGGCTCATCCTTGTACAGGTAGGTATAATGCAATAATTAAAGGAAGAGAGGGGATGAGGATATGTGAGAAAAATGTAGCGGAACGAACATTAAGGAGAGCCTCTTATTGCCGCCTTTTATGAGGTACTCCAGCTTTTATGGGATGAGACCCGCCATCCACGTCATTCGACTCCCCAGAGGTTGACTCTATCCCTAACGTCCTCCCATCAACTCATATTCTTTTTATGACTTGCTCCGCTCTGACATTACTCGAATTACTCAACACATTTGTCCGGTCCAAAAAGGCAGGGCCAAAAATGTGTGTCTTTCTCTCCTCACAATTTTAAATGCATGGGTTCGAAAAGGGCAGCTGCAGACTAAAGTCACGTGATGGCACATGCCACTATCTTTTTCTATAACATACATTTAAATGGGCAGGGAAGAGAGAGGAAGGAGGGTAAAATCCTGCATCCGTCCCTATAGAATTCACGACCAAAATCCCGTATCATCGAAGATGAGTGATCTCACTTATTATAACCTCCCAATTTGTACACCCAGAGAGTCGATTAAGAGGGGGAAAACAAATTCCTGGAATCTGCCGTGCGCCAGTGAATACATCGCAGCCTCTCTCCTCTCTGCAACCGCATAACTTCTGGCTCCTCATTAAATCTGTCTGATTGTGAGTGTTTCGTGCATTTCGAAGGCTTATCTCTTCCACTTAAGGATAATGATTTAATTATTGACGCGTGCACGAGTGGAAATAATTCTACATATTTATGTTCAATTGCAACTCCTTTCATACAATTGTATCAATTTGTCATGAATAGTATATAATTATATAAGTAATTTTTGTTCAATTCAAAACAAGGTGCAAATGAATGCGACCACTGGCGTAGCGTGTAATCTGGCAACGCAATGATCTGTCCATTCAAACGCATGTAAAAGGTCGAGCTATGGGAGGTGGACCGAGCACTCCTTCAAATTGATATTTCCTATGGGTTTAAATTGGAAAATTGTAACGTTGCCAGAATGCACGTGATGCCACTGAATAAGACTCAGCTGCCACGAACAACTTTAGGTATTTAAAAGTCGTAGCTGCGCCGCACTGTGTGGGATTTGACCGATCTAGCTAGACAAAAGTCCTTCCAATGACTTTCTTCCGCGATAAGCGTTTCTAGGGGGTTTTAAGGGTCGCTGATCACGAATCTGAAGTCAGTTTTTGTGAATTTTAAAGTCAAGTGCTCTAGAAGCCCAAAAACTGTCAAAATAATTTTATTAAAAAGAATAATAATAAAACAAAAAGTATTCCTCTAAAAAACAGGGGGTCAGTCTTTAACAACGCTAATTAATGGAAACGTTCACATTAAACGAATTGGTCCTTCAAAGAAATGCCCAGAATAATGAAAAAAAAGAAAAAATTGATTGCGGTCGCAGATTCGAACTGCAAACCTCTCGCCCCATACTTGGCTCTGCAACCGACTGAGCCAGCGAGACTTCATGACTGTGCAACGCGTTTCCATCCCTACCAGTGGGCGAGTACAGAAAATGCGCAGTACGTGGCGCGGCGAGCTCTCACAAGCACTTAAAAGTGTGGTCTGAACTGGCGATTCTCACTTTTCAAATTGATCTTATTTTCGTGGTGGCGCCTTGTGGCAGCTACTCTTTTCATGGATTTGTTCCCTGAAACATAGGCTTTCACGTGGTGTAAACCAAAGTTCCGCCAAACGCCGCCAAATTTAGTTATTGTCCAATAAAAATCACGATTCACGTAAACTTGAGGAGTTGGAGAACGTTTCTTTTGAGGCTTTAAAAAAACCATTAGAAAGGACATTGAGTAAATATAATAGGGTGCAAAATGATCAGCATATCATCCTCTACAACATGCAACCAACACATTTCCCGAAACTGTAACGCGTATACTTAAAATAGCATCAAATCTAAGGCTAAGAAAATGATCGTAGGAAATGTCGTAACCAAACTATGGCGGAGGTCAATGTTAAAGCTGTTTTACACTAATCGGATCGAAGAAAATGTATAAACAATACATATATTCGTGATCAGCATACCCTCACCTTTCATTTTCATCCATTTTCGAACAATTTTAAGCAACTTTATTTTTCGACTTTTGTCTCGCTAGATCGGGCATACCCCACACTGTGCGCCGCCGCTGCCGCCCCGTTCTGCGGATCTTAAGTAGAATTTCGATAATTCTACCGGTTGGAGAGAGAGAGAGAAAAAAAAAAAACATTCCACAGTCCAGTTCGCAGCAGCATGATTTCTATATATGTATGTATATAACGAATTATTATGATCCGTAATAATTTTTTTAACCAGTGAAATCGGGTTAATAGCCCCTATAACACCTACAAAATGCAGCTTTTTGCGGGTAAAGAACAATGATAATCTATTCTTGATGTCCATCAGATGATCTCAGTTTGCTGCTAGATTTGTTTTGCCATCCAGTTAGCGCACACTTTACTGCAAAAGCACGTACTTTGTACGTGTGACAGGGCCGGGCTAATATCACCCCGCTGACCTTAACTGTGTAACCTTTTCATCATCCGATGGAATCGTCGCGTCGGTGAGTCAAATAAACTGTAGGGAACACCCTACGAACACTTTCTCCCTCCATTTTTATCTGGGGGGGGGTCGACGGACCCGCAGACCCCCTTAAGAATTCTGGGGGAGACCCCCAGACCCCCCTTTATAATTCTGGGGGAGACCCCCCTTTATAATTCTGGAGGAGACCCCCAGACCCCCCTTTATAATTCTGGAGGAGACCCCCAGACCCCCCTTAGAATTCTGGGAGAGACTCCTAGACTCCCATCAAATTTAAAATATTTTCACCTCTGGACATAATTCCGCCTTCAATTGGAAGTGTTTGCGATTTTGCAGAGAAGCTGTACGAATAGTTGCCTACTTCATACTTTGAAGGATGGGTTTTGAACTGTGGATCTTCAAAAGATTTTTTTAGTTTGGTAGATTAAACCCCCCTTTAAAGATGTTCTTTGTTTGTAGTTTGTGTGCACCAAATGTCAACAAAATTCATCCATCCATTTTCTTTCTAAGTTTAATTTTCTTTGGATATTCTATTTTTTGGGTTTATTGATGGAACAGCTATTTTGCCTTTAAACAGTCTCAGACTGAAGGGTTGTATATTTTAGTTTTACATTGAAAAGAAATCCCTGCCTAGGTTGGTTGCAAACTTTTTGTTGCAATTTTCATCAAACATAATTGAGTCATAATTGAATTTCTTATTCCAAGTATTACGATTGTTTTTTTTTTTGCTTGGTTTCAAAGATTTTTGCTCGATCGCACCTATATTTGCCCTTGAAACGGTCTTAAAGTTTTTCGATGATGACTGTATGATAGGAATATTTTAGTAGGTCAGTAACATAATATGTTTGTGCAAAGTTTCATCAAAATTCATCCCATGAATGCATGGGCGGCGCGTGGGGTCAAAAAGTGGGGGGGCTAAAAATCAACAGTTTTTTTTTTTGTTTGACGCAGGCGGGTGGGGGGATATATAGCCATTTTTAGAGCATGAGTGTCATGCTCTATTGAAATCGTTTCTACAAGGTCAATAATGCTTTTCTTATAGGAACGGCATGCTTCGGGGGTCCGCTCGGGGGATCGCTTGGTTTCAGTATCGAGAACGGGTCCTCGAGGACCGATTGACCCATGTGATTCCGCCAATCCGGTGTCCTCCCAATTTGTCGCTTTTTCTTTGTGGCGGGAGTTTTTGGCCAAGATTGAGGTTAAGCATTTTTGGGAATGTAATTACGTTACTAATTTGGATCAGACTTCAACGAAATCTTCTGTATGAGATATTGGGGTTTTATATCAGAGGATTGTGTCCATGTTTCGTGTATTCTGCGATTTAAAATGCATTTAGATGATTTCAAATTTCCAATCCTGTTATTGTTGATGTTTCGGTCCGCTAAAAGAGTTCGTATGGGGAACGCGATCGGCGTTGCGTTTTAAGGTGAATCCTCAGCGACCTGTAGTAAGATTCTCATCCGCTAGATAACGTCACTGTTCCGCGGTCCAGAAACCATGCTTTTTCCGCCTTTAATCGTTAATTGCGAGAGCTAGAGTTAATTTTTCGAAAATGTAAGAACGTTGCGTTCTAGATCAAATCCTGAGGAAAATTTTAAGACCATTCCGAGCCATGGACGAAGATATAACTAAGGACTGCCGACTCCCTATCTCCGCCCGTGTTAAAACCTGTTAGCGGGTTTTCGAGCGCGACCGCAGCGCTCCAAGCAGAAATAAGGGTCAACTAAAAGCGAACCGCTGCAGCGGTGGCCGCTCCGGCTCCCTTTCTCCCATGCCTTCCCGCAAATGTATACCGTGTAGGTAATTTGAATCACGATTGAACGAAGAGAACAAATGATCAGCGAATTAAAAGGAAGCAAAATCCGCTAAAAAGCAAACGTCTGGAGTATTTCTTGAAAGATTCCTGAATTGTCGAAAATGATTAATCAAGGACTGAAATACTATACATCACAGTTAACCTCAAAACGGAATCAAACAAGAAAGAGTACATAGACATTTGTTTTATTAGTAGAGATCAGGCGACTCTTTTAATTTGCTGATGATTTCTGTTACCTTGTCCAAAGTTGATTCTGAATTTCCCTTGCTTTCGATCTTCCATTGAGATACTGAGTTATCTGATCCTCTTGGGTCGCCGACAACAGTTGACAGCCATGCCATAACAGACCAACTCCAACAACGGTTTTAGCATTAGCACAGCATGTGAGCATGGACACATCGCCAGGATCGCTCACTTGAAAGAGTAGTTCAGCTGACCGCTGCTTGGAGCGCTGGGGTCGAGAGCAAAACAGGACAAACAACAGTCGGCAGTCCTTAGTTATATCTTCGTCCATGGTTTTGCGACGACCTCCCGTCCCCTTTGCCCTCCCCACGAACTACTGCACCTATGCCTACAACAGTTGCTTGCCGCGTTGTGCAGATTGCATGAATGATGTGTGTCCATCTACTTCATCCCAATTTCACAGCCATCACGGATGCCACGCCCGCCACGGGTCTTCTACCTGGTTTTATGCGACATCGGTCATCGTGGCCCAGTGTTACATGGTAATCAGCGGCGGATTCGGGAAAGGCACGCCCCCCCCCAACTCACGGTAGCCTTTGCCTTTTTTGAACAGAAAAAATCCCATAAATTCCTCTCTGCAAATTTGAAAATTCATAGGCGTGAAGCCCCCCCCCCCCAAAAGAATTTTCTGGATCCGCCATTGGTAGTAATTTTTGCGGCACACTACGCCGGATTCCCGTGCGCTTTCCCACACTTACCTTTTTCCCTTATCTGTCAATGGGCGCTCCCCGAGGGGCGGCGCGGCGCCCCCCCCCCCTAATTCAGAAAAATCAAAACTTTACAATAAAAAAGAATCGGAACATTCGAAGATCAAATAATAACGAAAGGAGTAAGAGTTAACAAACTTTATTCTTAGTTTACTTTACAATTTTAATAGGGGGCGTAATTTAGGGGGGGGGAGGGCGGGAAGTAGCCCCCCCCCAAGCAGTGGTGCCCAACCACCCCTTGCCACTATACAGCTCGCCCCCCAGTTTCAGGATTCCTCTCCCCCCCAGATCTAGACCTCCCCTGATTTTTACCCCACCCCCTCCTGATTCAGACGACATCATCCTTCCCTTCCGTCATCTCCCTCGCCGAAAGAAGTTTTAAAATCTACTAGTATGAACGTGTCTACATTGGCAACTACCGTTGGCAACGAGAATTTTGCGAACTTCCTTGAAAATTCAGAATCCTCTGGTCGATAATTACATGATTAGAGAATGTATAGGCAAGAGTTTGGTTTTGTTAATTTAAATAGGTTAACTCTTAGAATTCATCAGGACAATGAAAATAAAGAAGGAATAGTTGTACTTAGCTTTTTACTATTTCTATCATCTGATGCTGTCACTTTATTCATAATATCAAACACTTCAAAAATAGAATTACTTTTGATACAACTACATGCTACAATCACTTACAATTTCTACCATTTGGAAGGATAATTGATTTATTTCTATTTTGGGCGGAAGTGGGGGGGGGGGTTCTCTAGACTTGCCCGTCTCTAAGTGAAGTCCCCTAGACCTTCCATTGACATTCAAAAAGTTGCCCCTCCGGGCAATTGTTTTGCGGGTGCCCATGTCTTTGTCCATGGTCTCTGAACCAGAAATTGAACGTTCTTCCGGTCTGTGGTTGCCTTCTTTTCTCATAAGTTTAGACACGGCCACCCTGTAAACCCCACAACAAGTTAAAAGTCCGCAATCCGCACCCTCGACCCGCAGCCACTATCAAAAGTAAATTGCCGGTTGACTTGCAGGTACTCTCCTCCTCCTCCCCCAACTTAAATTAGACACAAATATAAAATTAAAAAAAAAAAAAAAAAAAAAAAAAAAAAAAAAAAATGAAAAATAGAATGTATGCCCCAGCAAAGGGCCCCCTCCACAGTTTTCCAAGAGAGGGAGCGACCCCCTTGCCAGCGTAACTCCGAAAAAATAATTCCAACTGGGGTCCAAGTAACTCAAGTAAGGTCTCAAAATGAAATCAGATGGATCCAAAATTTTAACGGCGAGTACCGGTAAGCTTACTCTTTTGATCGGTCCAAACCGGATTGCGATACATCGATTTACTCTCGAGATATCGATTTTTCAAAGGCGCGCGGTATAGGGTCAGAAATCTAAGATTCTCTAAAATCCGCGAATTTCGACTCTCATGGACCTAGCATGCGCCGTGAGAAGTCATATGTGAGTTTTTTGAGTTCACATGAAGTTCATTAAGGGCCCTGACAAATGTCGGACCGATAAAGTCTATATCGGGGGGGGGGCGTGGCCCCAACTCCAGCGTAAGTCTCACGTACAATGTCTCACTGCGGCCGCGGGAGGTCCCATAAGATCCGTTTAAAACTTGGATGGATCTGAATTTTTTTCAAGAATTATCTAAAAGCTGAAGCTACCGCCCAATCCAAACCGCAGTGCGCAATCCATCGATTCGTTCTCGAGATATCGATTTTTCAAAGGCGCGCGGTCTTGTCAGATCGACCTTAGAGGGGCGCTGGAGGCTGGAAAAAGGCGAATTTCGTCTCTCACGAACCAGTCGTGTGCCGTATTATATCGGTTCCGCTTTTTTTCGGGTCCCAATGATGTCCCGAGAGGGCCCAATGCAGTTTCGAGCCAAAAAATATCATCTTAGGGGGGGGAACTCCTCCCCGTTTCAGCGTAACTCTGGCAATAAATGTCTAACTGCGGCCGCGAGAGGTCCTGTAAGGTCATTAAATAAACTCGGATGGATCTGAAATTTTCGAGGTTGTCAGTCACAAGCAAGCGCTTTCGATCGGTGCAAACCGAATTGCAATACATCGATTCACTATCGAGATATCGATTTTTCAAAGGCGCACGGTCTTGTCAGATCGAACATTGAAATAAGCTGTGGATACTCTGTATCCGCGAATTTCGTCTCTCATGGACCGTTTAAGCTCCCTTAAAAATCGAATGAGCTTTTTTCAAGTTCATATTACGTTCCTTAAGGGCCTTGATGAGTGTCGGATGACATTTGATCAATATTAACATTCATTTTTTAATCTGAGACAAAAAGAGCTGAAACCATAAAGACGAAGAATTTCCATCGTGATGACTTTGGTTCAAGCGAGGAAAATTCTATAGAAGTCCCAAATAACTAGACTAGACTTTCCGGCTTGCTAGGATTGGTATTAAGAATTTCCTTCCTGATGACTTTGGTTCAGGCGAGAGAAATCTAAAAAAGTCCCAAATAACTAAACTAGACTTTGCGGCTTGCTAGGATTGGTATTGCGTCATCCGATTTTAAAGGAACTATCACTATCGAAATAGATTTTCAAAACCACAGTATTCACCTCGCCTCGTGAACAACTGTTTCAACACGCTATAAGTAAATTTTCATTCCCACTTTGACCTATCAAGTTATTTTTACAGCGATCACTGTTATACAAACACAAATGCAGCGTTGCGATTGACTTTGTCGCAGTTTTGTACTATCAATATGGAACTCCACACTTACAATGATTTACGGCCGACACTCATGCTCTCTTTGCTAACACTGTTCCAGTGTTGCAAGTTCCAACTTGTTTCTTTTGGAACACTTGTAATCTGACTTGCGGAAGGGCTAAAATTTAAAAATACTGAAAATTTGGGCTAAATAGACACACACTTGAAACAATTTGGTTAGGAAAATTTTTGAAGAATGTAAACAAAAGGTGACAGTCTCGTTTCCTTAGTAACTTCTGAATGATAACGGATGGCGATGAGAAATTGATAACGTTTTTTCATTCTTCTTTTTCTCTTTTTCTTTCTTTTTCCTTTTTTTCTCGTTCAAAATTTTTTTTAGCCCCTCGTTTCTAAAAAAGTGGGGGGGCTATAGCCCCAATAGCCCCTTATACGCGCCGCCTATGCATGAATGATTGACTCCAAGTTTTAACATTAATTCCCCGCTTTAATTCATGTTTTTGGGTCGAACACCCTATTTTGATTTTTAAACTCTCTTAAGTGTTGTATATTGTATCCGTAAGGAACACTTTCTTTTATGGACTAATTGTAGATAGTATTTGCCAGTTTTTATAAAAATTCATTGGACCAAACCTGAATTATCAAAATTAATAGGATTATGTTTTTATTTGCTCATATTCCAATATTTTTTTCTCAATCCCACCTATATTGCCTCTTGAAAAGGTTTTATCAGTTGTATATGGTAACTAAGAAAGGAAAATATCTTAGTATTTTGATAGTAGATTGTGTGTACAAAAGTTTTTATCAAAATTCATCGAGCTGTAATTGATTGACTCCAAGTTTAAAGATTAATTTCTCACGATAATTCCATTATTTGGCTCGAGCGCACCGATTTTGATTTTTAAACAGTCTTAAGGGCTGTATATTGTAATGATAAGGAATTCTATATAAAGTAGAGTAAATGTAGGTAGGTAGATTGTTTGTGCCGAATTTAAATAAAATTAATTGGACCTAACCCGAATTATCTCAATAAGTAAGATTATGTTTTTATTTGCTTAATTGGTCTTATTTTTTCTCAATCGCATATGGTCCCTTGAAACAGTCCAAAGGATTTATTATGATGATAGTGAGAAGAAAATATTTTAGTACTGTGGTAGTACATTGTGTATACTAAGTTTCATCAAAATTCATCCAGCTTTTAGTAATTGGCACTGATATACAAAATTAATTTCTCACTTTTATTCCATTTTTTGGCTCGAACGCCCTAAATTGATTTTTTAAACGGTCTTAAGGGTTATTTTACTGAACTATAAGGGGTTAATTTTACTGTAGGCTGGTTGTAGAATGTTTTTACAAATTTTCTTCCAAATCCAAAGATCCAATATTGAAATATTTAAATTTTTCTCTTTTTTGACCGATTTTTCCCCTTGATTTTAATGGAAACCATTTTTCTTTCATAACTAACCTAAAAATTAAAATTTTAAAAAAAAACCCAAAAAAATTTCCCCCTGAGGGTTGTTAAAAGCAACATCTCTGCAAAATTTGGATGCATATAGATCAGTAGTTGAAAAGTTATGCTGGATTTCACATTCATGACTACAGACGGACAGACAGACAGACGGACAGACAGACGGACAGACAGACGCCACAGACATTTTTTGCATTTACTCCTCCCTACCACATATGGTTCAGAAATATTGAAATATCATGGATGGATGTTCTTTAGGATAGTATTCGGCATGATAAGAGCCAATTATTTTATAATTATCATGATTGACTTAGTCGCAGCGGGCCAAGTATCGAAACAAAATGCATCAAAAATCTCTGCGCCATCGCAATACTTTCTCAATTTTCCTAATTTCATTAGAGGGAGAAAGTAAAAATGTAACTTATGACCCACCAAATGTTCATTAATTATTAATTTGGCATCTAGCGGTGATCAAACGGAAGCAGAGGTGACTTAGACGCTCACTTAATCTATGATATTCTAAGACAGCAGATAAACCTAGGACCTACAACGTAGGTGTTCCAGACAATTCGTCAGCAAGCAATTAGGTGGTTGAAATCATTAAAAACCAAACTTATTTTTATATCGATCCAATTTGTCACTGGGGGTTTGGCCTGCATTTTGGGGGCAAATACACTTACCTGGAGCAAAGTTGAAATCTTCAAACTCAAATATATCACTAACTATTACAGCTTTTCAAGATGCGGTTTGGGCGAAAAAACGAGAAATAAATTCCCTTTCTTCTGAGTGTAACAAAATCTTGACCAAACGGTTTCAGTTTGTGATTTTTCTATTTTTGGGCCGGCCCAAAACTCCTTAAAGCACATTTATACTCCCCATTTTCAGCACCCTTAGCAACATTCGAAAACTGGAAACAGAGCGATGAGTGTGTCTTGGTCATCACCACATTAAAGTGACCATACGTAAGTACATAATACACATGTCATATCAGCTCCGAAATCAGTAGCGTATAGTACCAGTTAGGGCAATCAATGTCTGCACTAAGATTTTCTGAATTATCCAAAATCACCTTATAAACTTACTAATTTTCAATAATTTCTCCGTCATTCGACTAAATTCTGCGCTTAAACAGAGAATCAATCAAGATTTTTTTAAGAGAAGTTTTCGAATATCACTGCAAAAAGTAGAATGTGTCGTGTAGGCTCGAATTTGAGTTCACCGGCCACAATTTGGATCAGTTTTTTGCATAGGACACAATGGGCCTGTTGCTTTTTTTATTTCATTTTATGAAATTAGAATGAAAATCATTGACCCCATATTAAGCGTGCCGTATATATACGGTACGCTTTTTGTTTTCATTTTCATATCTAATATATAGGTTGCATGCTTTGCTTATGGCAAAACCTTGGCGGGAAAGGTTTGAAAAATTAAAAACGTGTTTTCTTAAAACTGGTTTCATTAATCGTTAATTTATTGCTGAAATCCAGGAGGTCTCGGCGTCTATTTTCTTAAAATTGTAAAAGTTTCGGTATTCCTGTTAATTTCAATAAGTTATTAAGCGTCAAAGTCGAATTCCTTTGAACGAGAATTCCATACAGGTCCAGCAACCTAAGTCATTTGTGCCAACCTATGAGTCAAAATTCCAAGGCAGGAGGGGGGTGGAAACATCTCCCGCAGGAACCCTCTTTGCCCCTCGCCTTTGGGCTCCATCGGTCACAAGATTTGTTCACGGTGCATTAAGCGGTCGGGCCGCGCAGTAAATGTGTCAAAATCTGCTTGACGAGGGTTTCGAAAAGAAGTGACGGCGAGGTATATTGATGAAGAGCGGGAGGGGTATAGAAAAGAGAGGGACTCATTCATATCCTCAAGTAGACCTGTTTAATGATGACGTCACGATCAGAGTTGGTTCCAGACAAATGATCTATCTCTCACTCTCGTTGATTTACCTATAAGAAATCAGATCCAAATTTTCGAACGCAAATTCATGCTAGTTAAAGAACAGTTTTCTCAAATTTTATTGCACCATTAGATTCCACGCATTTTAAAGTATCTTTTCACTCTAACATAATTCCTAAAAGATCACAAGCGAATTTACAATCACAGTTATACCGAAAGATGTTCTACGTTTTGTCCTCGGTTTTACTCACGGTTTCTTATGGGAGTATCACCGCCATGACACTCAATCATTCCAACTTCTCTTCGTATCGAAGCTATTGTTCGAGGTATAACACATGTCGTGATGGTGCTGATGAGCCTAAATCCTAGAATTTTGTGCTCATAAGAAACTGTGAGTGTGACAAGGACAAAACATAGGACTTTCTTCGATATAACTGTGATTGTGCATTGATGCGCGATGTTTCAAAAAGTTTGTGGTAGCGGGCTCATATATTATCACTGAGAAAAAAGTGGCTGTTCAAACTGTAATAATAGAACCATTGATGATTTCGCCTTATTTCAATCATGAGACCTATCGTTGCTATAGTCAGCGCGCTTGAATCTACACGAATTCCGATTGTCTCTATGGAATTTCGATTATTTCTATGGGAAAAAAAGCGCGGGAATATATATCCTATCGGAAAATTCATTGAAACAATCGGAAAATTTTTATAAGGGGCGTGGAACCCAATGGTGTGATAAACATAACTGTTGCAAAGAACATGTTGTTTACTAGCACTTGTATTTGAAAATTTGGATCGTGTTTCATATGGGAAAACCCCCGAGAGCGCGAGTGAGGCGGAGCCTTTTTTTGGAACCAATTTTTTTCATGACGTCACACTAAACAGGTCTTGGTCATTGGAAACATTTAAAATTCTGGGGAATCGGCAAATTGAAAACCCCTTTATGAGCGTCTATGCAATCGAGGGATTTTTGAGGAAATTTTGGGCGTTTTGTTGCGAAAAAAAGGTTTTTAAAATCCAGAACAAAGGGACGGGGGTAAAATTCGCATTAATAGCTCTAAAAAGTGAGAGGGGCTGTCACGTGTCTTCCACCCCTGGACAGCCTCCTCGCTGCGGCTATGGAATTGACTCTGGAATAACTTATTTACCTATCCTAAAAAGTTTCTCGCGTGTACAGTAGTTTTTACTGGAAGCTTCTTCAAATTTTGGAAATTATAGGTCCATATGGAACTTTGCTTTTCCAACACGAAAAATGATATCGACCGATGGAAACAGAAAAAAAAAATAATATTACAATGCGTTATAATGGATGATGGCTTAGTTTTAACTGTAAACTTTCGATACTTTTCAACAAAATAAATGGGGGAGGGGGAATTAAAATCCACAAACGTCTTAAACCTCCACACCTACTAATCTATACCCCTAGAATGCTTGACGTGTAAAGGGCACCTGAAATGGTTAGTTCTGTATATTTAAGGATTATTTTTTCATGAATTCGCAAGTGTTCCATTTATGTATATTACATATCTACATCGTGACAATCGCAATAAGTGCTGACAGCACCTAAAACGGGAAAAAATAAGAAAAAAAACTGTTTATCATTTAGAATCACGGCTTTTCCGAAAATGACACTTTTTGACTTCAAAAGAACGCAACCTCATTTTTGATCCAAAGGTGGAGGGATTTAAAAATATCTATTGTCTATACTTTATGTGGGTAAAAAAGATCGAACCTTATCAAATAATTTTCTCTTTTCAGCTTTCAATAGGTTTGTTGCAAACTTTTGCTACAGCGCTATAGAGTTTTGATTTTTATGTAAAATCGCCTGAAAATTACATTGGCGGCATCAAATAGTCATACAATCCATTAATAAACCCACAAAACGCATTATAAAGAAAGCCAAAATGGCAGTCGTAAAGCCGAACAATCTGTGCACGCGCATACGACGAACATCAAAGACAGGCGATCCATTTTCCCCTTTTTCGTTGAAAGGGGGGGGGGGAGAAAATATCTCTACAGTTAAACTGAGATTTTAAAAATTTGCATGGTCAAGATTTTGTGATCTGTGAAGGGTGGCGGGGAGCAAAATATCAAGAATATAGGGGGTTGCAAAACTTAAGTGCCAAACTTATGGAGTGTATTTTTGGGGTCAACATATACCTATATATTTTATAAGGCTTTATTTTCCTACATGAATATGTGCTGCAAATGTTTCTCTTCTAAGCTAGAGCCCTCCAAAGTTTTGAAAACAAAAAACAAAAAACAAAAACAAACCCAAAAAAACAACGCCTTTGACTCATCTCCTTTTAGATACATCTGATCTTTTATTGTTTTCATCATTTCTCACCAAAGAAGCTCAATTGGACAGCACTTGTCACAAAAGAACTGAGTGACATTTTTGATAAAATTGCGTTATTGATTGATAGACCTAGCAATACTGAATCTCGAAGCAACAAGTGCTTCTTCCAATAACAACTATTTCCCGTCAAAATTCCAGGTAAAAGTGAGCTGTTGAGCCTCATTGAAGTCACTGTCCATATGATGAAATTAAATGAGAACTTGGTTCCTTTTTCTTAAACCTTAATCCGAGTCACGTAAGGAACCAACTCCGACTTGGTTCCTTTTATAGAATTGGGAACGGACTTAAGTCCGGATTAACGGATTTTAAAATATCAACAGTGTAAACCAACTCTGCCGTTTGGTTTCTCTTAGAGATTCGGTTTTCGTGATTATGCGAAACAAAAAGAAGAAAGGAACCAAGTCACTTTAAACGCTAAAAATTAAGTAGGTACCTTTCCTGCATAGGAAATTCCACTTTTCCGATGTTGAAATGCAAAAACATAACACGGTAGTTGTATGAAATCAAAACGTAAGTAATTCCGAGTTTTTTGTTTAAATGCTAGCTCTTCAACTTTGGACTCAATTTTCTCGAGATCAGCTCCATTTCACGTGGTTCCTCTTTGATGAATTATCATTGCTAGCAAAAGCATTAAAGCTGTTCAGACTTTAGTGGCACGCTTTTCCAACACCTGCGTGTTGGAATTTTCCCTGCTTGTTTTTTCTTGTTTTGATTTGGACGCGCGAACACCGAGAGAAAAGGGTGCAAAGTTGCTCAAATTTGAAAATATTTGAAACGACCCTGTTTTGGCGGGAAGAGGTTGCGGTGGCTCGCTACGTCACGATTTGTTTAGCCGAGCAGTGCGAGAGTTGAGACCAGCGAGGCGCGCAGTCGCTGTCCCGTTGAATGGGGCTATTGCACACTTTTGCTATAAGCGATTTAATAGTCGATTATGGCGTAAAAACCTCAAAAAATAACGATGGCGGCACTAAAAACTTCCAAAATCCACTCCTAAACTCAATAAACGCAGCTATTTGCGGGAGCGTAATGGTGGCCGAAGGAACTAACAATGGGAGATTCCTATCTTAATTTCGTCACTCTTTCTATGCTGACAAGGATGATTCACAGAGTAATTAGTCATCAGAGTGATGATCCACATCCGATGAATGGTACCGCAACACCAAGTGACACCGGTGTCAAATGAAAGTAGTCTCTTATTGGTCACTTTCTTGATGGAGTTTCAGAATTGTTAGATGGGAATCTCCCATTGTTAGTGCCTTCGGCCACCATTACGCTCCCGCAAATAACTGCGTTTATTGAGTTTAGGGGTGGATTTTGGAGGTTTTTAGTGCCGCCATCGTTATTTTTTGAGGTTTTTACGCCATAATCGACTATTAAATCGCTTATAGCAAAAGTGTGCAATAGCCCCATTCTTACAGCACGGCACACAGTGTTCGGAGCGACCCGGATCTCTGGCAGAAACCTCAAATTTGAAATCGGCTCTGAAGTTGGTTTAAAGGCCTTACCTACCTTCTAAAGGGTATAGAACATGCATGTTAGCCATGTTTGATGAATTTGGAAGCCCCATACTTGCCCCCACAGACATGTGAAAGTACCGGTTTTGACGCGAATTTTGAGTCAACTTGGGTGGGTTTACACATAATTGTAAAAAAAAACAATACTCTTTTACTCACATTCCAATTTAGACCTCTGTACATCAATTAGGACATATGAACTTACTTTTAAGCCGTTTAAACATTTATTTCATGTTTATTATGAGGGGGGGCTGGACCCCTCAAAAATCGACTTTTCATCTGCATTTGTGCCCTTTTTGGAGGACGTTTAAAAAAATGCCCGGGATTGCCCGGCAAATCAAAGGCAAAGAACGTTCAGAAAAACATTTTTTCTGAACGATCCAGCAATAATATCCTGCCCCAACTTGCCCCCTTTCGTATTTTTGTGTTTAAAAGTGCCTCTGTGGCTTGTGTGGGACTTAGTCATTTTCACGATCGTGAGATGAGCCATGTTTGCGTGTCAATATCTTTTTTTCCCAGCATTGCCCCGGAGAAATATGGTTAGGATAGTTCAGAAAAACATTTTTTCTGAACGATCCAGCAATAATATCCTGCCCCAACTTGCCCCCCTTTCATATTTTTGTGTTTAAAAGTGCCTCTGTGGCTTGTGTGGGACTTAGTCATTTTCACGATCGTGAGATGAGCCATGTCTGGGTGTCAATATCTTTTTTTCCCAGCATTGCCCCGGAGAAATATGGTCAGGATAGTTCAAAAAAACATTTTTTCTGAACGATCCAGCAATAATATCCTGCCCCAACTTGCCCCCTCTCGTATTTTTGTGTTTAAAAGTGCCTCTGTGGCTTGTGTGGGACTTAGTCATTTTCACGATCGTGAGATGAGCCATGTTTGGGTGTCAATATCTTTTTTTCCCAGCATTGCCCCGGGGAAATATAGTCAGGAAAGTTCAAAAAAACATTTTTTCTGAACGATCCAGCAATAATATCCTGCCCCAACTTGCCCCCCTTTCGTATTTTTGTGTTTAAAAGTGCCTCTGTGGCTTGTGTGGGACTTAGTCATTTTCTCGAAAATAAAAATAAAAAAATAATAATTGACATCTAAAGTTAAATCTGATATAAAAAATGAAATCTACGACCTAAAAAACCCCTTAGTACCAAGTTTCAATGAAATGCGAGCATGCTAGAGGTTTCCGCCAAAGATCCGGGTCGCTCCGAACACTGTGGCGGCACTCACGCAGCAGTCGAACCCATCCCTCTTTACACGCGATATTCGAGAAAAAGTTCGTTTAAGTGCCGTGCCGTAAGAATTCAACGGGACAGCGGATGGCCTCGCTGGTCTCAACTCTCGCACTGCTCGGCTAAACAAATCATGACGTAGCGAGCCACCGCAACCTCTTCTTGCCAAAACAGGGTCGTTTCAAACGGGTCCGAATTTCATGTCGTGTTTTCTCTGCAAAGATGCATCGTAGGGAAAAACGGAGACCAACCATCAACGTTTTTCTCTTGCTCAGGACTTTCTGGAAAAACATCAAACTTCCGATCTATGCAACAGGCCCATTATACTGTGTCAACGACAAACTCTGATTGTGTCCCATGCAAAAAACTGATCCAAATTGTGGCCGGTGAACCCGAATTCGCGCCTACGACACATTCTACTTTTTCCCGTGATCTTCGCAATATGTAAGCATTACCAGCAGCGCCGAATTTAGGCACGGGCAACATGGGCCGTGGCCCAGGGCGGCAGATTTCTGGGGGCGGCAAATTTTTCACGGCAATTTTTTTTTTTTTTTTTTTTTTTTTTTTTAATGGGTGCTGTCGCAAGTGAACACGATAGTAGACGAGTAAAGAATATGCAAAGACTCAGAATTTTAAATTGCAGTGTAACGGTGCCAGCGGCCGGCGCATCATTTCGTAGCCTTGCGTTTCATCTGAATTCAGGCTTGTTGCTGATTTTCTTGCCGAAAACAACTGCATTGTTATCACCACTAAAATCCAAGTCATTTCGGGTAAAAAATATTGGGAAATCTCTCTAAAAATCACGTAATTTTGCACCTTAAGAAGGTAAAAATCACGAAAATTTCCAGTAGGCTGATTCTCCCTGTCTATATCGTACGAGACTACGCGTGATAGACGAGATAAACAACTCTATCTCATGCAAAGAGATAGGGCGAGACGACTCGGAGCAATACCATCTAAACATACCGTAGCGTCCGTAGCTCAGGGGTTTGAGGTTATGTGATTAGGTTGCCAACTTTTACACAGGCTCGTGTGGGAGAAAGAGGAATTTCAGCGGTTTTTTTCTAGTTTTTACTAATTTTTCGGCTGTAATAACCAGATTTACTTGGTCAGGGCACTTCCCTGGATGTTCCAGAGCGTTTCCGCGAAAAAACACTTTTTTCTCAAAATTTCGCGAAACACCAAAGGGTCCCCCCTTTCACATCGACCCAAAGTAAGCAAGGGTCCCCCTTTGGTGTTACATATTTTGGTGTGTAATTTTGCGGAAAAAGTGGTTTTTCACAGAAACGATCTATAACATCCAAGGAAGTGCCCTGACCAAGTATATATGGTTTTTACAGCCGAAAAATTAGTAAAAATTAGAAAAAAACCGCAAAAATTCCTCTTTCCCCCATAAGAGCCTGTGTAAAAGTTGGCCACCTAATCACATTCAAACCTCAGGCTACGGTATGTTTAGATGGTATTGCTCGGAGTCATCTCGTCTCGTCTCGCAAAATGAGCAGAATCAACCCTCAGACCCCCTCTTAGCTGGGCAGGGTTGCAAAATTTCCCGATTGAGCAATCCGTGGATCGCGTGAAAATATAGGGAAATTTCTCTAAAAATCACGAAATTTTGCACCTTTCAGAGGTAAAAATCACAAAAATTTCCAGTGGTGGACCTCCAGACCCTCCCCAGCTGAGCAGGGTTACAAAATTGCTCGATCGAGCAATACGTGGATCCCGTAAAAGTAAGGAAATTTGTCAATTTTTTTTTTTTTTTTTTTTAATGGCTACCTACAAGTTTTTTTTTCCAGAAAATGTCTCAAATTTTCAAAAATATCGGTAAATTTGCGTAACCACAGTGTTTAAATGTTAAAATAAGAAAGAAAAAAAAAGTTATCACTTCCCAAATTTTTGTGAGGAAATTTTTCGAAAATCCTGTGAGGAAATTATTCGAAAATCCTGCGAGGAAATAGTCCCGAATCGCGTGAAACCCCCGGCGTTTTGGAAAATTTTGCAGCCCTGTAGCTGCGGGGGCGACCTCGACCTTCTTTCGGGCGTGGGCTTGAATGGGGGCGGCAAATAGTCAAATGGCCCATGGGCGGCAAATGTGTAAATCCGGCGCTGATTACCAGCTCTAATTTCATAGCCTCCACACACCACAGTCTAAAGTAGTTTCTTATTTTGGTTCTTCTTAGAATTTTATTAATACAAGCAGTTGCACTTCATAAGTAATAAGTTTATTACTTATATCATTCTATGAAGAAGATATCAATTAAAAACTGAGACGACGAAATTAGTATAAAAAACAACAAAAACAACAACAACAACAACAACAACAAAAACAACAACTACTGTACAAATAGCCTCTTGTAACTGCTTGAACACCATGACGAGTGGATATAATGTCGTCATGATCTCGAATGACTATACATATAAGTACCTATATATTCAGTCTTGACTCTCGATCATTATTTCTCAGGTCAATCATCAGAGAACGTCATAAACTGCAGTGCAGCGCTGTCTCAAGTGTAATTTATTAATCATCGCGGTGAAGGTGTTTTGGAAAAATCGATCGAGGGTGCCCGGTGCTTGTATTGTCTTTTATTGAGACATTTTATTGAATCGCGCCCAAGTCTTGACGATTGCGGATAACAATTACTTATTTATTCAAGTGAAACCAGTATCTAACCAACGCACGATATTCTTCATCTCGAAAGGTATAGTTGAAGTGCAAAGCGTGAAGAGAGGCGTGTTATTTACAGCCAGGTATATTTATGTGATAAACACATTTTTATTTACTCTAAATGATAATAAGTATAATGAATAGAAAATAACAAATTCTCATTTTAGGCTCGAGCCTTATTATTATAAGGTGTAGGTCAGACCAATAAGGCCACTTGCCGCTATCTTCAAAATTTGGGACCTATAGGAATACTAATTACATTAATCAACGCAGCGGACTCAAATTAGTGAAGGTCAGTCATAAATTTGAATCTATCCTCGAAATTTTTATGAATAAAAAGAATGAATGCCGCATTTGTTGAAAAATTTGATTTTCCCCAAGCCAAGTTTTTCTATCACTTTCAATTTTATTGCTTTCCTTAATCACATGATATTTCCTTCTGACTGTCTTAACAGGTACAAATCCTTAAAGCTTATCTCTCCCTAATTTCCAAGTCAATCTATTTTTTTTTTTTTTTTTTTATTTATACATGATCTAATTCACAAATTTTACTCCAGCAAAACAAAAATCAAATGTTTATAACAAATAGGCCATTTCATGCCATTCCAACATAACTTAGCGACGCATCAAAAAACTGTTCCAATCGACGCAGCGCACTCGAATTAGTAAAGATCAGTCATTTATCCAGTAGAGATTTTTTCCGTCAAGAAAGTGGTAGCTGTATGGAAATGTAATCCTAAAATTCTCAGATAAAACTTATAGGATGATCATAAATGTAACACGTGTTCTAAATAACGCCACTTTTACATACATTGATAAGGTAATTATTTTGATGTCTAAAATAAACAAAATTTTGTTAAAATCTCTATGTAACAGTTATGTAAGGTAAACATTTGCAAATTTTTTTCATTTTGAGAAGAAAATTACGGGAATTTCAGCTCTTCAAATATTAGGGTTGCCTTATTTGTCTCACTTTTTCCTTACCTATGTGCAATATGTGCATACTACCATTATTACCCCTCAGAACGTTTTTGATATCTAATCTGATGAGAACAATATTTATGTTTTTTGTCAGTATTATTTGAAGAATTGGACCTTTGATTCTAGAAGTAGATAAAATTCCCTGTAGATTAAAGTCAAAACGGTCTCTTTGAACAATCAATCTTGGTCAACATTTAGGTTGAAATTAATACAATAAATACTTGTCAAATGAAGGGAGCTATTTGCTAGATATTGTTCGTTCCTTTCAAGAAATGTGTGTTTCTTCTGTCATCGAAATGTAGCATATGTTATCATAAGAAATAATATGTCAGGATCCTTTTTAAAGTCCTTTCGACCCAAGCACTAGTTATACATAATTTGTGCATTTTGTAATTATTTAAAACTTGCAAGAAAGGCAACACAAAAGTCCAAGGGCGTGGAGGATCTGAAATGTCCGCAATATCTGAATCCCTTGTAACATCTGCCAACGTTTGTCCAAAAAACGTAAAACTTGCAGGTAGGTATGGAGGTTGGTTATATCAGTACCTTGAATGTCATGAATTCCTAAGAATTAAAAAAACTGTTCATGACGTCGTTTGAAACCCCCGTCCCCCACCCTCCTCGGGCTCACATGGATTGATGTAGGCACCAGACCACGCTACTCAAAAATTCAACTTTTTTGGTTAATATTGAAGAATATGCACGAAAACAATAATTATAGAATCGTCGGTACTTGCGAACGAACTTCAGGAAGAGTCCCTGAAATTTCTAAGCTGAAACACTCAAAAATCAAGCTGAAATATTGAAAATAAGAAAACTCTCAAATCCCCAAGTGCGAGTGTTAATAAGTGCGAGGGAGGCAGATGAATATAGTCTCACTTGCACTCACTGAGCTTATGGCAAAATCATCTTCAATTATTACGGATTTTGTTCTCAACCAATGTTGTTCTTTTTGGGCTTAAAAAATCCATAAAAATTACGCAAGTTCTGACGATCTTGGATTACGCGTTTTATCTTACATTCTATTTGAAATTCCAAAAACGCGACATTCACTCCCAAAAGCGACGAAAGGCGCTTTCTATCGGTTGGAAATCTGGAGAGAATTTTCCTGGAAGTAAATTGGAAGGGGTACAAAAAGTAGTAGTCCCTCATTAAAATGTGAACGTTGCATAATGAGTTTGTTGGCAATATATCAAAGTAACTTATCTAATATCATTTGTAAAAAAAAAAAAAAAAAAAAAAAAAAAAAAAAAAAAAAAAACGGAATGCAGAGATCATTCTTTCTCGCTTCAACCACTTTCTGAGGCATAGTCAACAGATGTAGCATTGTAAAGTTATGATGACCGACGCATGGGTGAAGCATTGCAGGAAATACCAGTAGGCTGACACTCCTATTGATCGAAAGCTGCAGAAATACATCTTTGTAGTATTGCGTTTCAGAATCGATGAACGTCTATATAATAGTGTATACTTTATCAGCAAAATTTGCACTCGCATTGCAAGTACAACATCCTCATTTTGAAAGAAACAAGGTGTAAACAATATTTTCTCTTATCTTAACTGTTTCGCCGGATTGGGATTACATTTCTTTGAAGCTTCACAATCGACATATTAAATAGACTTGCTTACTGCGGCGCGACGCCACGAAAAATGTTGGATCCAAACAAATGCTTTATCTCACTCGCTTTCGTGGGTTTTCTCATAAGATACAGGACCAACATTTTCAAATGCAAAGTCAAGCTAGTAAAAAACAAGTTTTCTCAAATTTTATTGCACCATTAGATTTCACGTATACCTTAAAGTGTAATCACGTTTCAAACATTTTCGAAAACTCATCACACATTAATTTACAATCACAGTTATATCGAGGAAAGTCCCAATGTTTTGACCTTGTCTCGCTCACAGTTTCTTATGGGCACAAACATCTAGGATGTGGGCTCATCGGCACCATCACACCACATCAACGAGCTATACTATACATTTATCTAGAGTGGTGGTTTAATAGGTAACCTGCTTAACCACCATGTGGGATTTTTAGGTTAGGTTTAAGCGAGTAATTTGTCCATTTGTTTCCGTGCGTATTTTGATGCGGCGCGACGCACAGTGGATCAAAGCATGTTTCGGTTCATTGTGCGGTGGCGCCGCATCAAAATACACGGAAACAAATGGACAAATTACTCGCTTAAACCTAACCTAAAAATCCCCCATGGTGCATGATGGTTACGCAGGTTACCCATTAAACCGCCATTCTAGATAAATATATATCGTTGCACCACGTGTTTTACTTCGAGCAAGCTTTGATAGGAAGAGAGGTGATTCGGATGATTGAGGATAGTTGATTGTTACGGCGGTGATACGCCCATAAGAAATCGTAAGACAAGGACAAAACATAGAACATTTTTCGGTATAATTGTGATTGTCAATTCACTTGTGATCTCTCATGAATTATGTCGGAGTGAAAAGAAACTTATTTTAGGTGCGTGGAATTTAATGATGCAATAAAATTTGAGAAAACTGGTTGTTTATTATCATGAATTGTATTCGAAAATTTGGATCTGATATCTTATGGGTAAAAATCCACGAGGATGAGCGACAGTCTAGCCATAAGTTCTGCTAATCGCTATTTTGCCGATAGCAGCCAAACGACTGAAAATAAGTATACAACTCTGCATATACTCTGAAAATAGACAAAAAATGCTAAAAAACCATGCTACTTTTATGTGACGTAAGCACCTGTGCTTTGCGCAATAGGCAGCGATATCTGTCAACGTCGGACTACCGTTGTGCGCGCACTCATAACACTCGACTGCCATATGTTCTGTTATGCGCTATTTTGCCGA
Organism: Trialeurodes vaporariorum; assembly: GCA_011764245.1. Classification (NCBI taxonomy): domain Eukaryota; kingdom Metazoa; phylum Arthropoda; class Insecta; order Hemiptera; family Aleyrodidae; genus Trialeurodes; species Trialeurodes vaporariorum. The sequence goes on from VMOF01000388.1 coordinate 31,420,306, forward strand.
TAGCAGCCAAACGACTAGGAATAAGTACATAACACTACATATATTCTGAAACTAGACAAAAAATGCTACCAAATTGTAAGTTTTTTTTTTTTATAATTTCCCCGAAAATTTGATACCCAAAACTTCATTTTCAATCAGGCATAGCTAGTAATTTTTACGCACCCAACAGCAACCCGACCTTGACATATATCAGTGCTTATTGATGCGGGAAGTAAGTACAGGGGCTTGCGGCGCATGGAAGTAGCATGGTTTTGTAGCATTTTTTGTCTAGTGTCAGAATATATAAGTGTTGTATACTTATTCTCGGTCGTTTGGCTGCTATCGGTAAAATAGCGATTGACAGAACTTATGGCTAGACTGTGTGGAGCATTTGTTTAGATCTAATTTTGAAAAGTGACATCATCACTTGACAGGTCTATTACGCAGCAAATAATTCTTCCAAGTAATTGATGCAGCATGCAGGATGAGTAAATAATTGAACTTTTGCGTCCTTAAATTAAATTGTGGATCCTCCACGAACTAATACCTATTTTAAGAAAAGGTATGTGCCAATGTGCCTGCGATATTTTATTAATTGACGACATTTTCCTTTCCTCACTATCATCGTGGGAGAGGAGGTATTTTGATCATGAAAAATATGAGAGTTCTGCAGAGTAGCTACTGTATTTTTAGTATTTCACGATCCCAGGGTCACAAAAAACTTATCCTAAAAAGTGCTTGTCTTTCTGTCACGGATCATATTTTCTTGACGATTAGTGTATTTCAATTCAAGTTTGCAGAAATAGGCATTTTCCATTATCCGATTTTCCAAGAGAAAGTTTTTTTTTTTTTTTTTTTTTTTTTTTAAATTGGGAGCGACTCCCCCCCCCCCCCCTCAAAACAGAGCGGCAGAAAAAACAGGCCAACATTTTCTAAAAATTGACATTTTCTGAAGGTAGCTTCTATGATTATAGATTTAATATTACACTTAAATCCTATTAAAATATACTCGGACCATAGTCAAATTCATTCATTCATGCGTCCAGGAAAACTCAGTAAAATACTCTTATGGGAGAGAAGGTGGAGTTAAACGAGGAAAAGTTCCGTTTTAGAGAACACTCGGTACTGCGAGAATTGCAATGAAAATTCGTAAAAATATACATATTTATAAATATATACTCCAAAGACGGACAACAAGGCGTCTTTAAGTACTCGTATTCCCCAAAAACTCATGAATGGATAGTTCTGGGAGAAGCGGTGATGCTATATACAGATAAAAAATTAACCTCCTCAAAGCACAACACCGCGAGGATCGCATTTAAAAAATAAAGACTTACTTACTTATGCTGTTTTGATTTCATTCGTAGCGTTTGATAAGTAGAGATTGTGTGATTAGAATTGAAAGTATGCGCAGCCTCGAACGAGAAAACCTTAAAACCACACGCGTTTTGGAACACAGGCCGCGACAAAAACCTGGCATCAAAAGGATTAGAATCCACAATGACATTATTTCATAAATTTTAAACACTAACATAAATACACTAATTGCTGTAGTATTTTCGATCCGCTCAATATGCCATTCACAAAACACGGTCTTATGCCACATTTGTGCTTATGAGTAATCGTTCATTTTGACCTTATTGTTTCAGCAGCGGAATGATTCTCCAATTCCTCTCTCTGAGCGTCATTTACGTTCTTTTGGTCTTATTATTCTATCTGGTGTACAACTACCGAAAGAACTACACGCATTGGACGGAATCTGGACTACCTTACATCCCTTTCCCGAGGGGTGACTCTGTTTTCTACCTGCGTCATAAAGCTGATCAACTCAAGAGATTTTACGATGAGTTGGCACCTCACCCGGTTGCCGGAATTTTTAAAATGTCACGTCCACACCTACTGCTCCGTGATCCGGCTCTTATCCAAAGAATCTTGATAAAAGATTTTGCTCATTTTGAAAATCATGGGATCCAGATCGACGAGAAATTGGATCCTTTGAATTTGCATATCTTCAATATTGAAGGCACTAGGTGGAAAAATGTCAGAAACAAGATCTCCCCAGCCCTCTCCTCCGGCAAGATGAGGGGAATGTGGCCTTACTTGGAGGAGTGCAAACATGTCTTCGAGGAATATTTGGATCGTCGTATAGAGACTGACGGTGAGTGATTTCAAAAGAAATGAGTCCTACGGGAAAACCACACAATTATACGTATTGTTTTTTAAAGGTTTTGATTTATTCTACCGGGTGGAAAGACTTTAACTGATTAGAGGATTTGGAAGGCTAACATCCCAGAGACAGATACTTGTACCCTCCCCCCTCCCCCCTGACTATCCAGACGATTTTGACTACCTCCTTCTCCCTCTCCACATTAAAAAAGTATCGAGTTGTGGCACTTCCACGCCATAAATTGCTTGATCATTTTTAAAATTGAGCGGAAAAATGGTATTGTCAGAACAATAAGTTTCTTCATAACCCAACCGCAAAGAATAGTATACTTTGTTTCAAACACAGTTATTAGCTTTAAAGTGTCAAAATTTTGTTTTCAAAACGCTGTTGTGGGAAAAACATTTTGACACTTTTATTCCAAAGAATATTCATGAATTATTCCATTTAGTTAACACCGCAGTTGAATTTTGAAGAACATTTTTCTGTAATGAGACATATGAATTTATCGTTAATATTAAAGTTGTTCCGGTTATCTAGGGGGTGAAACTTCTTTGTAACATAACTGGTCCTCAGTGAGGTCGCGTGCAAACAAATAGGCTGTTTCTCGTCCATGTGTACGCATGAAAAAATTCAAACAATGGAGGTGCAGCATAGTGCACTCTATGGAATTAATATTTTGCTTATTGTTAGGTTTAATTGGACGAAATTTAGCATTTTCATATTGCAGGCGAAACCATACCACTCTCTGCTTATTACCGTATTTTTATCTTCATCTAAAAGTAGTTTGCATAATTTTTTTAAAGGCTCAATCTTGGTCGCAACATTTATGAATAGATTTTAAGATTTAATGTATCTTTTACACTCTTTTGCGACTTCAATACGAAGAATGACTTCTATATGGCTTTTAAACCAACAATAACCTACTAACTCACGTAGAGCCTTCAAAATGCATTCGAAAAGTAGAATACATATGATTTTTTAAAATCAGTTAATTCAAATAGTCTGCTTACTTACAATAACACTTTGAAAGTAAGTAAATAATAAAGCAATTGATCTTATCATTTGTAGCAAGACCCGTTTTAGTAATGATGTAAGCTATGTATGAAATATTAACAATATGTTATGGTTTAAGGAGAGGTCCTCTTATTTATAGGGGCTATTTCTTCATGATACCTACTTGAGCTTGTAATAAGTATCTCGACGGACTTTTTTTTTTTTTTAAATAAAGTTGAGTATCGAGATTATATGCTAGTGGTTTTCTGCTTATGATATGGTCAAGGTAATACCTGAGTAAATAAGTGCTTGGATACCAGCACAATTGGTGAAAACGTAGATAAGAACGAACACAGAATGGAGGATCAATGTTTTGACCTTTTTATACACTTTCTCGCTGTCTATTGTGAAGGGATAATTCGAGGGAAAGTTGCGAATAAATTTTAAGTTCTGTTTTCTGAAGTTTTTGGCACCACATGACCCCTTGAACTCAAAACACCTATTCTTGAAGATTACACAGTCTATATAGCCATAAGTTCTGTCCGTCGCGTCGCTCAGATCAAGATGGTGGCTTAGCGGTTAAAAATAAGCAGTAAATATGGTAAATCGGTCAAAACCCCAAGTCCGAGCGAATCGCGATTTTCCGAGCCAAAATCCGAAATTTGGTATTTGCCCATCACGATCTCAGCGAAATCCGAAGTATTGTCGAAAATCGGCTTTTAACCGGTCAAATCGTGTATTGCCCATTCAGATCGCGATTTGCCCAACACTATTTTGGGCGAATTCCGAAATTCAAAAGAGCGCTTGTAAATGGGGAAAAAACGATTTAACCCATGCAAACTGACAACGCTATAAAAATGAATAAAAAGATAGCAGAGAAATCTCGTCAAAAAAGGTGGCTAAACATTTACCTGAGGAAGTGACCGTTACAGTGGTTCCAAAAGTCGGTGACCGAACTCAAGATTTATAAAATACATATTTAAAAGAGATCATCAATTCCACAAAATCGGAAAATTTTACTGAAAATATTTAAAATTCGGAAAAAGCTTATGTTTCCAAATATTAAAAAGCACAAAACTGAAACATAATCAAATTGAATTTTTAAAAATAAAAAAAAGTAAATGGATAAAAATTTGTACCAAACGCTTCGATTAAGTGCTAACCTTAAATCTTGTTTTGATTCTGCTGCCGTAACAATAGGACGGAAGCGCAATGCAATGTTGCAGATCTCTTGTCACCCGCTACCTTTAATGCGTATTCCGCGCGCACTGCTCAGCTAAAATTCTGCCTCCAGCGTTGTCAATTTGCACCGGTGAAATCGACTTTTTACCATTCATAAGTGCTCTTTTGAATTTCGAGATTTGCCCATAATATAGCGTTATATTAGCGTTGAATTAATATAGCGTTGATTCGCCCGGACTTCAAGCCAGTCGCGATTCACCCGGAATTTGGGTTTTGACAGTAACGCATACAACTACACGTCGTTAAACTAGAGAAATCGAGTTCTCTTGATTTTTCATTTTATTGCACTCAACAGCTCACACGAGAGCCGCAGAGTGATTAAACTCGATAGTTAAAAAAACGCATTTTAATAGATAAGCACAGCGATCATTCCGCGTGACATTTTCTGATACAAACTCGAAATTAGGTGGGTAAATCACATTAAAACTATAGAAGCATATATGCATATTGTATATGTACTCTACTCAATATGCAGATCCCAAAATAATTATCAAAGTGTTTATTGACTTTTTGATGAAATTATGGAGTGGTCATAGTTTCACGATCGACGATCGTGTTGCTCATGTCGTCACTCTTTTTGAAGAAAACCGGTGTTAAGCAGAGATGTGAACCGGAAAAACCTTTCTTTTTTGGACAGAACCTGAACCTGAACTGGAACCTGGATCTTCGGGTTACGTCAGAACCGGAACCGAAACCAGAACCCTGAATTTCAAAGTCTTAGAACCGCAAATGGAACCGGTTCTACTTAGATTCCTGAAACTCACTTCATTTTGAGCTTTCGTGTTCACAGTGCAGTGGCGGCTCGCCTAAGGAGGCAACGGAGGCTGTGCCTCCCCAGACAGTCAGAGGGAAGAAAAACTAACGTAGACAAGACAGAAACGAGAGACAACATATTAAAATTAGGCAATCACAATGTCCGTGACTCTAAAACTTGAGTCAATCTTCACTAGGAGAGAGCGCAAGAGAAGGAAGTTGTAAGCGGGCGGGGAACGAGATTTCAGAGTCGCGAAACGACAGCAGTCGGCAGTGCCAGAGTCTGTGCCTCGTCGAGAGGCACAGACTCCGAGTCCGAGTCGGTCGAGTCAGTCAAGAAGTGGTGTTCGGCACACTCACACACAACCAAGCAAGGACTGTGCACGCACTAACGAAGGGATCGGAGGCTGCTATCCTCCACGACTCCCGCAGCGTTGCCGAGCCAGATGCCGGATAACCATCATGCCAGTCGCCGGACTAGCCGCGCCTGTTTGTTTTTGTCTACGTGTTATATACGGAGGGCCCCCCGGACCCCCCCCCCCTTGCTGGGGGAGGTTCCCCCAGACCCCCCCCCCCCCGCAGCCTCCCCAATACCAAAGCCCACGAGCCGCCACTGTCACAGTGATCCAAAAATTACCGTTTCACAAACCTTACTTTTTCAAAAAAACATTTTGGAAACATGCTTGGGATAGATTTTGAAGTAAAGATTTTCTCTTGCACTTTCCCCCTTCTTGTTGTAAGAATCTAAACTTTTCTCGTGTTATTTTCATGGGGAATGATATAAAACAATACATCGTATTCACAGCAGAAGCCCAAAAGTTTTTTCCTGCCTGAAAATAGTAACATGAGGAAAAATAAAGAAAAAAAAAGATTCGGGTGTTGGAACCCGGTTCTGAAACTGGTTCCAGACCCATTCATGAACCGGGACCGGGACCGGTTCTAAATTTATGAGATAATTTGGAACCGGAACTGGGACCGTTCTAAGTTCCAGAACAGTTCGAATCCCTGGAGTAAAGAGACTAAGATCACTTTATTACCCTAAGGATCATAAAAAATGCTTTATTTATTTGTCAGAGTTAGTTAATAACATTTATCTTAAATAATTACAAATTCCTCGTTTTTCATCTTGTTTCCGCTTTCAAAAAAGAGTCATAAACATTCTGAGTAGCTCATTACCAAGCTGCGTGGTATCGCATATCGAGGTTTATCGATTCGAGACTCTCGTGTATTTGAGCTTCTATGAGTGATTGATTCAATGAAAATTGACAGAGCATGTTTTCATAGAATTTTTTCTGATTTTGATATAATATTTTCAACTTCTTAGCCGCCATCTTGATTTTAGCGAGAGGCAAAACATATGACCAGACTGTGTATACATGTGTTTGTGCCAGCTCGTCTGCAATATATGCGTCCATCAGTGACAAGTCATATAAAATTAAACTGAAATTATTATTTTTGTTTTGACAATCCTCCAGGGATGCTTTACATATCACAGTATATACTCATCCATACAATAGCGAAGCTCTAGAGAAAAAAGTGGCGAGCTGCGACGGTGGTGATCTTAGTGACCGGATTACAACTCAATTCGAATTTGAAATTTATCTAAGGCACTTCAAATTAAAGTTTCTAAAAGTAATAGAATTTTAAATATCTGTGATATTTTACCTTAGAGAAACGCTTTAAACCACTTAAAACGATAAAGAAGAATGAGTTGTAAACTTCCGCCCGCTTGGAATGCCACCATCGCCACTTGCCATTTTTGAGCATTAGTTCGCTACTATATGGATAAGTATACTGTGTTACATACCTCTGAGTACATGGAGTATGCGGATTATTCAAGATTTTCTCCTCCCGACGGGAAAAACAGGGAAGAAATTACATTTTTATTCCATTTTTCGATTCTTTTTCTCATTACAGGCCAAATTGAAGTGCTAGAGGTGGTTCAGAAGTACGCCATAGACGTTATAGGCACGTGCGCATTTGGACTGAAATGCAACGCCATTCAAGATGAGGACTCGGAGTATCGTAGGATTGCCGCTCTAATCCTTCGACCCGGTGGCTTGTACTTCTTTAGAAGTTTGCTCCGCTCGACGGGTCTGAACATCATCTCCTGGATAAAATGGAAGCGAATTGACGCAGCGGTTGACGATTTCATTTTCACAATCCTTCGCGAGTCCATCAAGCATAGAGCTGAGAATGAGAACAAGAGGCAGGACTTCGTGCAGCATCTCATCAATATCCAACAGGAAGAACTGGAAACGCTCAAGAAAGAGGGCAGCGGACAAGGTACAGAACTCATTGTCAGCTATACTGATAACCAATTCCTGATTAGGTAATTATCAAGTACTGGCTGTAAGCCAGTCGCACTACCAAAAGGTTTCACTTTAGATGTTTGGTTCTCAATCGAAAAGCGCTACCTCCTGCAGGTAGCTCAAGCTTCGGATATTGGCGATCAAAAGCTAAAGAAACCAATTTAAAATTACGGAAGATCCGACACTTAACAAACCAATGCAGTTTAAATATTTATCAATTCAAGTAAATTCATGCTAAGTATATTAAATTATTGGAAATTTAGAATTGTAACTAAGGCGTTTACGAACAGAAGCCACCAAGTCAATCCCACTGTTTCAGAACTTTTGCTAACATTTTCTTCTTTCAAGCGTAGACACGGAGATCGAATGTCTTTTTTTTCTTTTTTGAATTCACTGTAAATGTTGAGTACAGAAAAAAGAAAACATCCAAGCATGTGCGCGTTTTGGCCTTAAAAAATTAAAAGAACTGAATAAAAGAAAATTAATTTTAGCGGAAATTCTGAAACAACAGAATGGGCATAGCATAGCTTTCATTCTAGCCCCATTCATAGTTAATGGCACTGTCTTTCGGATTAAAAGAGAGAGTTTTGTCTCTTTGAGAGTTTTTGAAATTCCATATGTTGCAGGCTAAAGGTCAAATCCGGCATTTCGGCAAACGCCTAGGCAAATAGAAAAGAAGCGATAAAAATCGTTGAAATTTGTAGTTTGCCTATGCATTTGAGCAAACGCCTAGGCATTTGAGCAAACGCCTAGGCACTTGCTCAAATGCCTCAAGTTTTGACTAAATGCCGAAGGCTGATTAGGCAAATAGTAAAATAAGTATTTTTAGTGAATCTATGCTGAACGCGACGCGACAACAATATGTGTGTGCGAGTGTGTGTTCAAGTGGTACATCGTTGTTATCATTAATGTCTTCAATACCTTTTTAACACAGTCCGTTTCATTGGAATATCGTTGTTTTCATTGCTTTCGTTAGTACCTATACACACAGTCAGTTTCATTTTTACATCGTTGTTATCATTCATGTGGTTTATACCGAAAAACACGGTCAGTTTCATTGGAATATAGTTGTTATCCTTAATGTCGTTTGTACCTGTATACACAGTCAGTTTCATTTTGGTACATCGTTGTCATCATTTATGTCTTCAATACCTATAAAACACAACCAGTTTTATTGAAATATTGTTGTTATCATTAATGTCGTTTGTACCTATATAACACACAGTCAGTTTCATTGGAATATTGTTGTTTTCATTAACCCTTCACTGCATGATTTTTTTTTCTCAAGCAAATGTGGATTTTTCAATGTATTAGGTGGTCAAATACATGGGAAAAATAGTGAAAAAAATAATTTGACGGTTTTTCGGTCAAAATTATCTTTTTTCTATTTTTTACTCGTTTTTTACAAGTGATATAACACCATAAGAAATGGCGGGAATTTTTTTTATTTTTTTTTTAAATTTTAATTTTTTTTTTTTTTTTTTTTACTTTAATTGGATTTTTCAAAAAGCCAATGCCGGAAACTTTATAAAAATAATCAAAATGAGGTCAGTTTGGATACGGGGGCAAGTTTCCCCCCTGACATGATTTCGATCACGAACCCTTCATTGCATGATGTTTTCTTTCAGCCAATTTTTTTTTTTTTTTTTGTGTGAGCTCAAAACATACCTTCTCCCTCGTTGACACACCATGCTCCGAAGGCATATCTCAAAACCTGTATTTTATATGAGCGTTTGAAGAATTTGTTCCACCGGTGGAACGCCATGCAGTGAAGGGTTAATGTCTTCTGTACCTCACATTTTTGTCATTATTGTCTCATTTTTGCCGTTGGATGCTCCGTTCTGTGTGGCTACTGACATCAACATCTTTGCTCAAGATTCCACATAGGACCCATTGGACGTTTCTTGTTGTGATCCCGAAAAAAAAGTTGCCACTTTGGGTGAGATAGGTAGTGCATGGTCTATGTTGTCTCTGGTGCTATTGGTGTTCTTATCTCGATACGAGCCGAGGGCCGACTTGTTGTTATCATTAATGTCATCTTGAAGTTCGCAATAACGTTAATTGAATTGGCACACCCGCAGGTGTCATTAAAAATTGGTGTTCGCGGGAACTAGAAGCGATAAAATTTGAAAAATCACAGATTCCGAGAGATAAGTTAATGTTGATCCGCTAAGCAGTGGATGCCGTTTCGCTATTTGAAGGTTAAGGCTTCATAAAGTACAATTGCCAGTCCAGTAAAATCAATGCGCAACCAAACGAAGTTCTTGCTTCAAAAATCAGAGAAAATATTCCAGCAAGTGCCACCAACCACTAGAGAGGGCCAGTATTGGCCCTAACATTGCCACTTAAAATAAATCGATCATTCAATTCAATTCAATTCAATTCAACCCATCTCGTGTTCGAATAAGCAACACTGCTGCCTTCTTATTTTTTAAGGTACACAGCTTTTTTCTTTCTTTCAAATTTTTCGGTTGTGGCTTCTTGAACTATGTATTGAACATTGACTGCTTTTTTAAAAGTTTGACTATTTGCCTGGAAAAAAAAACCATTTGCCTTTTTGCCTAACAGGCTTTCGGCATTTACTCAAATGTCTAGGCATTTTCGTAAACCCCTAGACCGTTCAGTCAAATATGCCTAGGCAAATAGCCAAACAGGGTTTTTGATGAAGTTTGGCCATTTGCCTAGGCTTTTACCTAAATGCCGGCTTTGACCTTTAGCCTGCGACACATACAAATAGATCCAATCCTCGAGATTTGCCTGGAATCGCGTTAATTTGTCTTTTTTTTAATTCTGAATTTTCAGAGCCGTTATTGACTGAACCCATGGTAGCCGCTCAAGTTTTTGTGTTCTTCGTTGCTGGATATGAGACAACTTCTGGAACCTTAGCATATTGCCTGCACGAACTTGCGCAGCGTCCAGAAATAGTGGAGAAATGCCGAGCTGAAGTGAAGAAAGTCGTAAAAGAGAACGGTGGAACTCTGAACTACGAGTGTTTGAAAGATCTCACTTATATTGAGTCTGTCATAGATGGTAAATATGTATAGCATAGTCTTACCGACCAAACCACCAACGACGCGGTAATTGTTCAAAGAGACTTTAAAGCGATTGCCGGATGGGGTTGATGAACTTTGAGTTTCCAGTCATTTTTAAAAAACATTTACAGATTCTCAGAGAAAATTGAACTCAAAGCTGCAAAAAATCTAACGTATGAGCGTAAAAAAAGACATATTTTTGCAATATTCTACTTTTAATTTTGATATTCGAACACTTTTTGTTTTCTTATCTATGCCAAAAAAGTGTTACGATTATAATTCAGTTCTGATATTTTGTTGATGTATTTAAATATGTAATCCATGTTTATTAAAAGAATATGGGCCAAGTATCAACAATCCTGGAAACAATTTGGAAAAAAACACCGTCAGATGTAGCTTGGCATCATTCTCACATGATGTGCATTGTTTTAGTGCTTATAGCAGAGGTAGTTCATAAAATGTGATGTTTCTATGTTTCTATGTTTCCTCCGTTTTTACCATCAATACTAAAAAGCTACACGGAAAACCTTCGTTCGAAAAATTGGAATACGAAAAGTCGCATGACCAAACCAAAAGCCTACTTCCACTCCTCGGTTTCACGGTTCCGGTGCTTTGTCGTATGGAGTGGGCAGACGTAAGTGAGTGAGAGTAACTCGCTGCTAAGTTGGTCCAGTCATTTATGAAAACGAAATGGACAGAAGTGAAAAAAATGGGCAGAACTTAAAATAAAGACACCGCAATTACCATCTGCATCTAATAACAAAACCCTCAAATGTCCGACGTGAAAGACAGAGGCCACTCGGGGATTGAGCGGTGCCTGAAAAAGCTGGTTAATCTATGCAGAGCTACTTCCTTGAACTGTGCTTACTCATCCTGTTACTTTCTACCCATTTTATTAAGTTTTTGTAGTTTTTTACAAAAAATGCTCGTCTATTTTGGCAAAAAATTGGACAACTTATATCAACCTATGCATGGCGATAATATTGAAACTTTTCGCACACGTGTCTTTGCGATTTCCTTCCATTTTGTTTCTGTTCTTGTCAGATTACTATATTATAAAAACTTTCATTTTCCAGAGACGTTGCGGTTGTACCCTATCGCAGGAGTATTGGATAGGATCTGCAATACTCCATACGAGATACCTGGCTCTAATTACATCGTGAGGAAGGGGCAGCGCATTTTGATCCCAGTCTTAGGACTCCACCATGATCCAAAATATTTTCCTGACCCTGAAAAGTTTGATCCTGACAGATTCAGCGAGAAGAATAAGAGCAACATTGTCCGCGGAACCTACTTACCCTTCGGCGATGGACCCCGAATGTGTATAGGTGAGTTTCTATGTTTATGAATAAAAGAAGCGAGATAGAGAACGACCCAGCGACGACTTTACATAAAAAAAACTGGTGCGCCGTAAAAATACTGGAAACACGCAAAAACAATTTTCTTATGTTTACTGTGTGTAAGAGTAGTGGCCCTCCTCACATTTTAAAATTATTCTTCCATAATTTTAAATTTTTTTTTAAATTTTTCGAGTTGAAAATGGCTATGTGACTCAGTGGCGGCTCGTGCAATGTGGCAGCAATGGACTCCCTCCATTGAAACCTATGTAAAATAATCGATTCTTTGGTGAGGCGCTGTGCTTCACTTAGAATCGATCTTTTAGCACAGATTTAAATGGCAAAATAGCACTGTTGCCGGATTGCACGAGCCGCTACTGATGTGACTTGAGCAGGGAAGTCCTCACCAAAATTAATTTTGCATGTTTCCGGCATTTTCCCCATTACATCTGTTTCTTTTATGGATGAGGAGACATGAATACTTCTCGTTTGATATCCCATAATTTTTCCCCTCTTGTGCGTCTTTCAGTGTTGACGTCTTCAATTGTAGTGTATGCATTTTTGCAATGAAATGACATCGTTTAAGAATTGTATGCTCTTCATCGATTACCTACTTCTCCACAAATAGCAAATTCTTACAACAGCGCCATTCCTGATATTAAATTTATTTTGTCCTAGGAATGCGGTTTGCGTTTATGGAGATGAAGGCAACCCTCGCCTCTCTGGTCATGAGGTACGATTTGGAGCCATCAGAAAAAACCGAAATTCCATTGAAAATCGAACGGACCATGCTCTTCTATGCTCCCAAGAATGGAGTTTGGCTCAGGCTGAAGAAGAGAGCAGTTGTAGATGTTTGAGGATGCTTCAAGGAAACTTTGTATGAATCTAGCCATATTTTTCAAGAAATTCGAAGACCGGAAGCTTCTCAATTTGATGGTTTAGCTGAGCGGTCATGAACACAGGAATTTGCAGCCGTTGCAGCGCTAACAACGACAAGAAATATCGTGAAGCATTAGCTCCAATGAAATCAAGTGTTCTGTTCAATAAGTGAAAACTCATTAGTTATTGCTCCTTAAAACTTTATTTTGCGGTAATGCCGACTTCCTTTCCAATAAACACTTAAATACAATGTGAAATAAAGTAAAAAAACATTCTTTCTTAAAATCGATGATCTAATACTTTCTACCTTTCTTACCCACATCTATACTTTGTGATTTGTTGACCTTTATTAAATTGATGATTGTAGAACATAGACGTTAGGTTTACGCTTTTCACTCATTTCTCTTAAATACAAAGCAAAATTAAGTAAAAATTCGTTCTTTCTTAATTAAAATTCATGAGTTAATATACTTCTACCTTCATAATTGTTTCACGTTTTGTAATCCGTTGCTCTTTTGAACTGATGGTTGTGGAACGTAAGTCTGTATTTTATATTCTGACCTTAATTTAAATAATTTTTCGGTTAACACTTACTTACGTTTATTTCATTTTCGTCCAGTGGTCTACCGTGCCATTTGAGAAAATAACTGCACATTGTGCATTTATACACCTATAAAAAAATGTCAATTAGGTGTTTGGTGGAAGAGGAAGACACCTTCAAATCCGACCTTTTTTTTGGGTAATAATGGATAAAATTCAGTGTTTCTAAAATTTAGAAAGCTCCACCCACTATCTGCGTCTTTCTAACCAAATGAGGCAAAGCGAGACATTCTTCTCTCTCTCTCTTTCTCTATAAGCGACTGCAATTAAAGGAAGAAAATTATTCCTTATTTCTGTTAGTCTAAAGTGGTGTTGTTGCCCGCAGACGTTGAATCTTTTTAAGTGGCATGGTATTGAAATATAATTTCAAAGGATGACAAGTGTTCCTCAAAATTCACAATTATCAAAGAGAAATCAGGCGTTCAAAAATGAAAAAGCTACCTCTATGTGAAATTGAAGCGATTCTCTTGAATCCCAAGTTGAAGATAGACGTCATTTCTGAATTTGCAGTCACTTTAAATACAGTTTGTTTACAAATACGTAGTTCATTTATTCATTAAAAATAGTGTTCATTTTTACATTAACTTTTTTTTTTTTTTATATTCATTTTCATTTTTCCGCTTCACCCGTCACGTGATTTATCGGTTTCAAAGGTTTGCAGCATCATTGCTTTGCTCTAATTGCATCGATAAGATAATGAGCAACTCCCCCCCCCCCCTTCCACGGGGTGCCATATTTTGAGTCATACCTATGGTGTGCTTTGAACGCAGGTGATTCAGATAGCTTTACTTTAGATGCCCTGTATCGGGCTACTTTGTGTCACAAAGAAATGAGGAAGGAAAAAGAATAAAAAAAATAGTTTCTCACAGTGCACATGTAGTTGATGAAATTACATATCAAGCATCATTCAAGCTTCAAAAGAGCCTCAAATAGAAGCTATCGATATAAGCAATTAGACCTGACATTTTCAAAAGCGAGAATTAAAAATATTTATTAAATGTCTCTTTTGGAATATACAAAGTGGATTCATCCACTCTTGATACTAATTCATGGATTATTTAGATCACATTGTTTGAGAGAGCATGCAAGTAAGGAGCTCCTAGAAAGGTCGCAAACACTGTTCCCGAACGAAAAATCTGTGAAGAGCCTGAAAAACGCTTCCTATAACGACTTAAAAACGCCTCCGAACAGACAAAGATGCAAAGCTAGTCACATGAATTGCATGTTTGGGCAAAACCTAATTAGTTGCTTCGGACCAAAATATTTTAATCACGTACGTTGGTCTTGGGAGCTACAAAATCAGCACAAAAGCTGATGTAGGTTTTTTTTAAATAAAATATCTTTCATTTTGTAATAGTAGAAGATTCTATCTTCACGCATGCGTGCGTTTTGCCAATTTTGATATTTATTCATGCTTTCAACCAATTAAAAGACGTAAGTTTTGTCAAGTTGAATCCAAACTGAAAACACAGTCAAGTAAAGCGGAAAAGACTCAGCAATATTCTATCGAAACTCAATGTGGTCAATTTGGGAAGTCGTTTTTGATTCTGAATGCATCATCAGCTGAGCAGCTTTACTATTGCCATTACCATTCACTAAGTTTAGTCACCTTAAGTGCATACAGTTTTGAACATTTTAGTTGTAGACCAAATTAAACAAACGGCCCATGAAATATTTTAAGGGTTTAAATTAACGGACTGCGACGTTATCAGATTAAACGCTCTACCATGTGCTACTACTACGCACTGGCTGCAACTCAAGTATGAGAAGATATCTTGATTAAGTATTTTTTGAAGAATCAATCAGCTGCTATCGACATTCCCTGTTAAAAGTGTTCCATGAATTTCTATGACCAAACATTCCGTGCGCATTATTTACGTGGGTAATTATTATTTTTCCATAAAATTACGTGGATAATGTTTTAAAATCCCATGAACGGCCCATGGAGAGCCTTAATATTATACATGGAAAAATAAGAATTGCCCACAGAATTTTATAGACGGGAATTCATGGGACACTTTTAATAGGGGTTGTTTGTCGTTGACCTAAATCTGACAGCATTGTATTTCTAGTATCGATGAGCGTATAGATAAAAAATGTTACCGACTTTCTCTGTAAACTTTGCACTCTTGAATTGCGCAACGATCTGGCATATTATTATTATTATTTGAAGTGCCGGGTGATATTTACATCCCAAATAGGATTAAACGTTTATTCCTCTGTTAATCAGTTTCGCCAGAGTGGGGTTTCAAGAGCGTAAAAATCAACGCTTAACACACAATTCAATTCAACGAAGTTTGTTTGGTACGTGGTTTACGTTGTTGATTATATGCGTTAGTAAATTAAATACTCGTGCAGCATGAACTAACATTGTAAAAGAAGGTAAGTAAATGCAACTTTGCATAACTTAAAAGATTGACTACATGTTTTACTTTCTCCAAATTTTTTCTAACTTTCTTACTTATTCATTTGTTCACCTATTCATTACTTCATTTATTCGACCATGATAGTCCAAGGTATTCGGCTAATTTGGTTTATTTATTTGAACTAAGTGAATTAGTTGATGATTTCATTTATTGATTCGTCCACTTTGTAAACCAGCTCATTCTGCAAAAACCGAAAATTCAGATAAAATAATGCCTGTAAGAGGTTCTCACTTTTCCTCAAAACAGTGTACGATATTGACTAAAATTACAACATCAAATAAGTTTCCCCAATGAATAATATCCAAATGAGGTTTTAAACCATCTACTAGTGGTATTGTCACACCAGCTTTTGAGCAATTATCTTCCTACAAAATTATATTTTACTTTTGCATGATTAATTTTCTTGATTGGGGGGGGGGGGAGACGTGCTCTGCAAGAATCCACAGTTAATTCAATTTTGTCGAAAAGAGCACTTATTGCGACATCTGCAACTTGGTGTATATTTAATATGACATTTTTCAATGCACCGATGGTTCAACTCGTCTACCGAAAAACTGCACTTTGCAGTTCAACGTACATGACTGTAACGCATGAGAATACTTTGATCTCATTCTTTTGTAAATATGTCGATATACCTACTCTGACTACTTACTGTTAGACATTGAAAAGTGACTGCAAACGCTGTGCTTTTTATTCATATAAAACAGTATACTTACGCGATCTTACTGGGTACTTTCTTCCTGAAAGGTGACAAATTATTTTTTCAGGGCTTTTTGCAAAAAAAACTGAGTTTTGTCAGGTTTTGAAAAGTCACTGATTGCACACTTCAAGTCTCCGCAGAATGATCCTCCAATACCTCTTTCTGAGCGTCATTTACGCTAGTTCGGCCCTCCTCTTCTATCTTGTGTACAATTACTGGAAGAATTACACGCACTGGACGAACTCTGGACTACCTTACATCCCTTTTCCGAGGGGTGAATCCGTTTTCTACCCTCGTCATAAAGCTCAACAGCTCATGAGATTTTACGATGAGTTGGCGCCTCACCCGGTTGGCGGGATTTTTAAAATGTCACGTCCCAACCTACTATTCCGCGATCCAGCTCTTATTCAAAAGATTTTGATAAAGGATTTCTCTCATTTTGTGGATCATGGAATCGATTTCGATGAGACACTGGATCCCTTGAATTTGCATTTATTCAATATTGAAGGCACCAGATGGAAAAATGTCAGAAACAAGATCACGCCAGCCTTCTCTTCCGGCAAGATGAGAGGAATGTGGCCTTACATGGAGGAGTGCAAACGTGTTTTCGAGGATTATTTGGATCGTCAAATAGAGGCTGATGGTGAGTGATTTCAAAAGAAATTCTCAGAGGGTTCAATTGAATTCCCAAGAAATCGATACTATTGTATGTATGGATTTAAATGGGAGAAAAACTATAATCGATTGCTCAATCGCCGGCAGTATGCGTCAACTGCAACTTTAGATTTTTCCAGTTTGAACGTTCGGAAAATATCGAAATATTGGGTGTGTGACGAACATCCTCGAATTCAACATTTTGCATAGGTTGCTAAGGACAGAAGTCCAACTTACCAAATTGCTCAATACCCCACCAATTTTAATCCATGCATTTAAGTGCGAGTATGTATGGGCTCCAAGATTCAATTCATCTGGTGTTCGTTTTTTTATTTTTTACTGACAAGTTCTTTTGATTTTATCGATGATTAATACTAATTCTACCCATGTTTAAGGCAGCTCTTTCCGTGTAGTAAGGTTATGAAAAAAATACCGAACATTACTACTTATAAAGAAAGCCATACACATGTCATAAATTTCTTGCAAGGAGGGAGGGGTAAAACTCAAAATGCAGTGGCGGTTTGTGGAGGGGGGCTTTGGGGGGCTCAAGCCCCATCACTTTTTCTGTGAAGGGCTCAAAAATGGGAAAAAAGAAAGGTCTTAAAACCTGCAGCCCTTCACTTCTTTTAGAGCTTAAGAAAAATAAGAAAAAAAACAAACAAACAACAAACAAACAAACAAACAAAAAACAGGTCAAAAAATGTTTAAAGTCCCCCCCCCCTAAGTTTGAATCCACGAGCCGCCATACTGACTCCATGACTATTTTTTTTTACACCCCCCCCTCCTCTATCACCATCCGTTGGGCAAATATCAGGGCTTACAAAGGGTAGAGTCCCTTGATGGAAATTTTCTTAGGGAGTAGCAACACGAACTCAACAAGCTCTGATTCCCCGTTGATGGTTTCAGACCTTTGCAGAGACATGACTCGAAGACATCAAAACCTCCACTTAAAGGAGTCGATGAGATGAGAGGAAAGAGAAGAACGGGAGCGTACGGAAGCGGACCGGAATGCCGGCAAATCCACCTGTCCACCGTCGAAATTACCCTTCGAATTCGTTCAGGCTGTCGACTTATTCCAAATGAATAAACGTTGCGTTGTCTTGTTATACTTTGTGTAACAAAATATTCATCAAGGGACTCAAGCAAAGGGTTAAGAAGGCTGTACTTCTGAGGTCTAATCCTTTTATGTTTGCAAAAGTATGTACCAATTATTTTTCTCATTATTTTCCACTTTCCAGGCAATATCGAAGTATCAGATGCCTTGTCTAAGTTCGGTATCGATGTTATCGGAACGTGCGCATTGGGATTGGAATGCAACGCAATTCAGGATAAAGACTCGGAGTTTCGCAAAATGGCCAGACTTGTCTGGTCCGGCCACAGCCTCTTCTTTCTCAGGAGCCTGCTCCGCTCTACGGGTCTGAAAATCACATCCTGGATGAGATGGAAGAGACTTGACAAAGCTATCGACGACTTTTTTTTCTCGATCCTTCGCGAGTCTGTCAAGCATCGAGCGGAAAACGTGAACAAGAGGCAGGATTTCTTGCAGCACCTCATCAATATCCAACAGGAGGAACTAGAAATGATCAAAAGAGAGGGCAGCAAACAAGGTATTCTTGTAATTGGTCCTAGTAAAACCCTTGAAATTCCCCGACTACTGACCAAAGATGACTTAATTATATCCGCAAATACATACATATACAGATGTGACATAATCCTTCATTTTGATACGTAAAATTTTAAATTTTACAAAATTAATAAAATGTATAATCTTTTTATGCCGGGTTTCTGTAATCTTTATAATCGCAGAAATTAAAAATTTTAATATCCTCCAATTTCTTACCTTTACAAAAAGCTTTTGAGCCTTGATATTCTCAGGCACTTTGTCACCAATTTCTCTCTATTTTCACCTTTTTTGGGGGAAAGAACGGGGAATACCCCCCTCCCCCCATATACACCCTTGCAATATGAATCGTGGTGGTCAACATCATCACCAATCTAAAAGATCGAGGACTTAATAAAATGCACAACCGTAAGATATAAGCTAGAATACATTGCCCAATCACTCCAATATTAACCGGATGACAAAATTCCCGGTCTCATATAATAAAAGCATCCTCTCGATCTTGAAAAAATAGGATAGCACGGTAAATTGTGTATTTATTTGTTTTCAAACATTATATAGATCGCAAAATCACCATAAGACAAGTGTAGGCTAATTATGGATTTGTATCATCATAAGAATATGACTTAGAACTCGACATTTAAAACGAAGCAAATCTTCCGTTTCGTTGGCAGATTACTTGACGTTGTGTGCTGCAGTACTTTTAGAAACATATTTTTTTATCTGCTCCTTCTGCAATTGAATTAATGCGCTGTAAAATACTTATTAGGTGTCAAAGAAGCAAGTGGTATGTTGTATTTAACACTCACAATCTTTAAAACCGACTGTTTACACGATTCAAGCTTGAGTACTGATTATGTCACTAAGACACGTGGACACTCAATTTTTGATCTCTATAGTTTTATTCATTTTATACAGAACTAATTTCAGAAGTGATTGCGGAGCTCATCAATTATCTCTTCAGTAGATTTTGAATTTCAATTATTTAATGACAAAACAAGACTTAGTCAAAACAGACTTTTGATTTTGAATCACCATTTGATGGACAGTCTTAAATCCGCAAGTTTCATTTGCATTGAACTTCATCATGTTTTATTTAGCCCTTATTACAGGTACTTAGTAAGAGACTTGCAGGGAGTAAGCGTTGATTGCAAATTAACAAAACGTGAACTACTTTTACTCCTCGTGTGTTTATTCATCGTTTATGAAGGATGAATGGATGCCCTTGATTGTTTCATGAAAATTTGTGTACATCTAATATTCTAATGATGTTAATCATAAGAGTTTACATGATAAAAAAATGCTCTAATTTGTCAAGTCACAGCCGTTTTTTTGTTGTTGTTTGTTTGTTTTTTTACGACGAATTCACTTTCTAAAGTTTCATCATAGAGATTCAGAAACATTGGTCGGAGTTGAACTAACCGGGTTTGATGCGACATCATATGCACTATGCATTGTAGCAACGTCGTATTTTGTCTTCTTAAACCCACAAAATTAGTCGATCTAATGGAAGTTACACTGTACAATGCACCCCTTCAAATCGATATTTTACATGCGATTACATGGATGAAATATAGGGTTTGCAAATTGCACACCACACCACTACTCATCCCTTACATCGCAAGATACGAATGAATTAATTTATTTTTCTCTCAAATTTCTAGAGCCTTTATTGACCGATGCTATGGTAGCAGCCCAAGTTTACTTGTTCTTTGTTGCTGGACATGAAACAACTTCTGGAACATTGTCATATTGCCTGTACCAACTTGCTCAGCATCCGGAAATAATCGGAAAATGCCGAGCGGAAGTAAAAAAAGTCTTGCAAGATAATAAGGGAATCATGAACTACGAATGTTTGAAAGACCTCACTTATATTCAATCCGTCATTGATGGTAAGTAAATGCACGAATTTCAATTCCCTCCAGTTAGTTTGAAGAGTCCAAAATTCTGACAAAATTTACATTTTTTCAATTGGAGAGCTAAGCTCCGCGGGAAAACTTTATATATCTGAAATAGTAATCTCTACGCAGTGGCTGGCGCGGCATTGCTGGTGCAATGTGGTAACAACTAATTCTCGCCATTTAAATCTACGTAAAATAATTGATCTGCAGGGCAGTAGCGGCTCGTGAAATGCGATGTATCGATCTCTACTACATTTAAAACTATAGAAAAGCATCGATCGTCAGGGGGTGCAATTGAAGCCCCGAGGATTCGATTCTTTCCTATAGTTTTAAATGGAGTGGGAATCGATATATATCGCATTTCACGAGCCGCCACTGCTTCAGGAGATTCACGAAATCCCTGAGAAATCGATACTTTTGTCAGGGTTCAAATGGCAAAAAGTCATGAGCCAAATAGCTCGAGCCGCCTCTGCTCCTTTATAAATGCAATATTTTTCGGTGGATTTTTTCAACTATCTCAGGTGCTTCGCATTTTCCCTCATATTTCCTATTTTTTCTTCAAAAGTTCCAATTCGCAGATAGTTTTACGTTCATTTAACAGAGGCTACCGAAAGGGAAAAACTGTGGGACAGTTTTACTCCAAGTCTCAAATTCTAGCAAGACTCAACTGGAGACGCTATATCCAAACAAGCAGCCCAGGCTTCCAAATATTCTCTCAGTGACCGCCCTGCCATCAATCAAACTATCATGCCGATTCACGTTCGTTTCTTTTGTTTGCATGAGACAGATGCGAATAGCTCAATTTGGCAACATTGCCCTTATCCATTTAATCTTATGGAAAGATCTGGTGACGGAGTGACTGAGCGTACGTTGTGTACGATGAGTGTACTAGAATCCGATCTTTTGCATAGGTTTAAATGAATAAAATGCAAAGTTGTTAAATTGTATACTTTCACTACTTAGTAATTTACTTAGTTGCTTTAAAACAGAGAAAGGTGGGGGGGGGGGGGTTGCGTACTTTTGCTAATGTAGTACGTCACATCAATTCAAACGTAAAATTTTGCGAAAATAACAGTATGCGCACGTGAAAAAAAAGAAAAAAAAAAACTTTCAAAATATACTCGATGCTTAAGTCGGGAAAGCACTAGAAAGAATCATCCATTTGAACAATTTGCGCTACATTTACAATATTTTCAGTGACTTACTCCTGTAGGCGGAACCACCGCCTCAGAATACTACGATGAGAGAGATGATGGTTATGAAAATATTTCCTTCAATTTATGTCTAGTTTTTTCCGATGTACACAAAATCATGGAATAATGCAAGATTAAGTATATAATATTATCTGTATCTGCATGAAGGATAAGTTTGTTGAATACGCCCATCCTTATTTGCTACATTTTATGTTAAATAATAATCAATGTGCCACACTGCTGCGTAGCACAAGTACGCAGCAGACCCAAGCAAATGGCTCTAACAGGCATTAATTTTAGTTTGAAGCTAATAATTTATTGAACTATGTGTACACCCGCATATGCGTCCTAATACGTCGAATAATGGATTTTTGCCGATGTCCAAAATTTTAACTGATTTTTTGTTTTGTTTTTTTTTGTTTGTTTGTTTTTTTTTTCAGAAACTTTGCGAATGTATCCCGTCTTAGGATGGTTAGATAGGATCTGCAATAAACCTTATGAGTTACCTGGCTCTAATTACATCGTGAGGAAGGGCCAGCGCTGTTTGATTCCTGTCTTGGGTCTTCACCATGATCCCAAATATTTTCCTGACCCTGAGAAGTTTGATCCTGATAGATTCAGCGAAAAGAATAAGAGTAGCATCATAAATGGGACCTACCTACCATTCGGTGATGGGCCTCGAATTTGCGCTGGTTAGTTTTTGATTTTTTTTTATATATATTTAATGTATCTCTAGTACATAATTTTTCCACGACAGTATGGTGGAGAATATCTTCAACTCGATTTCATCCTAGAAACACGAATGGACACTATGAGAACCTTCAAAACCCACTCATGTGATAATGGGGTAAAATTTAGGTAAAATTATTTGCTACAGTATTTAAATAAAAGATAGAGCTCTTTCGTGTCCAAATTAAGAGAGAATTCTCATGTGAAAGTTGTGAATGTTCTTTTAAAATCCACGAATCCAAACATCGCGCCTGCAATGACATATACTTTGTGAACAATATGGAAGAGAGCAGGATCCAACGTATGACTGAGTCCACTTTTTCAAACTTTCGGGAAAACTCGGAAAACTCTAGTTTCCTTCTGGTCAGATGTATTTTCTTCACCCATGGCTTAAATAAAGGCTATTGAAGTAAGTAATATATTAAACCTAAAATTTTCGAAAGCCTGAATGAATCCAAAATATTTACTGCATGGTTTTTGTTTTAGTTTTTGTTTTTGTTTTTTAAAAAAATATTCGAAGTGGATTTATCCTTTTTTGATCCTGACATTGGTCACAATGATCTATTAAGATTTTGATCTCATTCTTGTAGAAAGCCTGTAAGTACCTATGAGTGAAGCTCAAGAAGAACTTTAGAGGACCTTACAGTTGCTTGTTAATGATTTAAAGACGCTCTAAAAGACACAGACTTGCATAACTAGTCGTTTAGACAGTATAAGTTTCGGGCGCACTTTGATCAGATTCATCTTCCTGCACTCTTAATCGTGCGTAATCGACTACCAAACCCTCCCCCCCCCCCTCCCCCCACATTTGGCAGCTTTATTACGAAGTACTAATAAATCTTTTTAGTTATACTTTTCCAGTTTTTTCTTATTATACTCGATGTTTTTGCATGCTTATTTAACTAATGAAATTCAAAGATTATATTTTATGCACCTTACGCAGTAAGCACACATCTAGAGAGGAGAGGCATTTGATCTTTAGCGGCTGCTTTCTTCCTGTTTTCTTATCATTCTATTTTAAACATCTGCATCGGTTGGAAAACAAATAATATTGTTGGATAAAAAATGACACTTCTTCTGTTCATTTAATTCTATTTACTCTTTTCGTTACCATAAATGATGGTGTTTTTACGATGTACCAAAAAAGTTTTAGAGCTGCATTTTGTGTACAGTTTCAGCCTCATTTCTTGACGTGTGAATTCACTTTTATTTTTTCCTAATTTGTTGCTTGCTGAGCGCATTATTTGTTGTACACATAGTGAAGCTCCATTAGATTTCTTTCAGATTTGTCTTTGTGGTCAGTAAAAATAAAATTTCATCATCAGACAGTTACCTCTAGCTTTATTTTTATCTTTTTCTAGGTATGCGGTTTGCATTTATGGAGATGAAAGCAACCCTTGCGTCCCTGCTCATGAGATATGACATTGAGCCATCCGAGAAAACTGATTTTCCGTTGAAAATAGCGCGGACGATGTTCTTGTATACTCCCACGAATGGAATTTGGCTCAGGTTTAAGAAGAGAGCAGATGTAAGTTCGTGACAGGCAAAGATATTATGAGGCCGGAGTTTTGCTTGGCACGGTTGGTCCAGAGAAGGATGGGCTTGTCTCCATCAAGCCCTTCAAGAAATCATACTTTCTACAAAGATGAGATGTGTTCAAACGTTTAAACTTTATGAACGAGCCATGGGTTCGATAGCACCGCTCTGAAACACTCGACCGTGCATAATACTCCTTCAATTGCCGTTGTATGCAATTAGCATCAGTTATATTATGAAGAGTGAGCACTGAGCAGCGTATAAGATGCGCAGTCGCGCAATCGTACAACTTGAAAACGATGCATTATGTACATTCAAACTCGTGAAACAGATTGCGGACATTGGTTGTTGGGTTAGCACTATTGAATGCCACCTTTTTCGAAGATTCAATCTGTCAATCTGAAACATTGCTAAATTGCACGCCAAGCCACAGTTGAAACGAATACTAAAATAAAGCAAGATCCTAAAAAACCCAAGTTCTTGTAAAAGTCGATGAATTGTCAAAGGCTTGTTTTTTTATTAATTTTTTTGTTTATTCACAAAAAATGTCTCCGCTTCCAAATAGTTTGATTAATTTTAAATTCCTGCTCCATTGTGTTGGATCAATTTATTACTGCTCGGTGGTTTCCGAAAGAACACCGATGACCTTAAGTAAATTTTCAATTTAGGTTAGAAATTTGATGTATCTAGGTAAATACATCGGATGGCCCAAAGTTCAACTTCTATTTCTTTTTTTGATAAAAATATGGGTAATTTGGAAGGCTGCCATTTAACGGAGCTTTAAATGAATTTTTTAAATAATTTACTGATGATTCCGCCGGTTGACAAAAATATTACGCAGTCCAGTTCGGCAGTGTGACTGTAACATACGAAAATACTCTGAAACTGATATATAATCTTTTCAACCACCGATGGAAACGCGGTTGACTAGAAAAATTGACGGAACATTCGTATTCATCGATTGGAAAAATATTACAGATGTGATTCCTGTCGTGCATAATAGTCATACTGCTGACTTGGACTGTGTAATATTTTTTCGGCAACCAATGAATTCATCCGTGGATTGAAAAATCCCATTTAAGATCCGCTAACCCCTGAATTTTGGCACATTATCTGATTTTTGGAAAATTTGGCTTAAAAATTAAATGACACGAAGAAATTTGGAGAGTTTAGAGCGAAATCGAGTCTAGTTATGTCATATAAGCGTAACAGAATATGTATAAAACGATAAATTAGCCCTGCAAAAATATGCTCACTACTATGGTGTAAAACCAATTGCTTTGTTTTTTATTAGAATTACTTCGTCTTTAAAGCATAAAATCCCCTCCATTTACTGATATATTACTAAATCATCGTGGATATCTGTTTTTAAAAAAGTCAAAGGCTAACTGCCACTGTCATCAATTTAAAAGCTAATAAACTGACAATGTGACGATTTCTGAGAGAGGCAAAAGCTCTGAGAGCGATCGTAGCATCGGGTCATAAGGTGCTCGCTTTATTATATTGGGGACGTGAAATGTCAAACAGGGGCTCCTTTGAAAATGTCAAACTCTGACTTTCATAAAGGGGGAGACAGTCTTTGTGCTACTGGCAATGGAAAAGGTAGGAAAAATGGAGTGTGCAAACATTTCTCTTTGTGCATCAATATATAAGGTGTCCTAAAAGTTTTTTCTTCCTTATGTAGATACCAGGTGCTTTTTGACTATTTCACTTCGTTCGTTGGACGAAATTCAATTTTTAAATAAACTAAGGGTCTTTCGGCTTCTCATCTGTGATGAGCACACCCACACGGGTGAAAGGCGATTTTTAAGTCGCTTTAGTTTTGATACATTCTAAGGTAAAATTTCTTCTATCAACTGGAAGGGTCGGAAGCGGCGTAACCGTAAAGCCCGTGCCACACCTAAGCAAACGCAAACGCGAACGCTACGAAAAAAATCCGCGTAATGTATTTCAATGCAAGTGGCCACACCAGAGCGAACGCGAACGTTCGCTGCGCAAGCGTTCGCGAACGTTTTGGCATTTCGCAAGGGATTCAAGGTGTTTCACCATTGATAGGTGACTTCCACGGATGTAATGGGTAGATATTGACCGATGAATGTCCGTGCATCGTTTAGGCTGTAAAAAAACCATTTTTGTTTATTTTTTGTATAATTCAGAACCATAAATATCACAATAAACAAAGTGACGCTCAACTTTTTTTTTTATTTAGGAATCAATGACATAAATATCAGGAAAAAAAAAGAGAAGAGGATTCTAATAGCTTTGACTATAAAATGTTCACGTTTTGGGGAAATAATAACATAAACTACATGGATTACAAATGGACAAAAGCGGGAAGATGTTCCGTGCAGGATACGTAGCGTCGCGTCGCAAGGTATGCCACACCAGAGCGGAACGCGAACGCGAACCAGCGTTCGCGCTCGCTTAGGTGTGGCACGGGCTTTTAAAAGAGTACTTCTTATACTCGTAGCAAAGAAGTATCCATTAATCTGGCAACTGTGGATTCTTTCCGTTTGAATGTATGTAAAACAATCTATTTGGGAAATGGCCATAAAGAATCGATTGTTTTATGATGCGATTTCTAGGAAGAGCTTGTAAATAACATGACAGTTTGCAGCGCATATTTTGGATTTTTCTGTCATATTAGTAAGATTGCGAATCTTGTAAACTTATCGGTTACAACACAATTTTTTTGAGATGACTGCTCTCCAAGGAGTGTTTCAGTGAAATTTTTTACAGGAGTCAATTGTCAATGGGGCAGTTGCAAGGGTCTGAAATGTTGTGTTTTTTATAAAGAAAATGAAAGTACTTGATGAGCTGAGAACAGGGATGCTTTTGATTTTTAATTAAGTCCCATTGTTCCAGAGATGAGATTTTGGCCCAAAATACACCAATTTAAAAGGGATTTTTGCGTAGAGACGTCACAATGCACACGATTTTTTACTAATTTAAACGTGTGTATCACCAAAACTGGGACACTGAGGAAAAAACCAGAGAAACCATTGTTCTCAGCTCAGCAAGTACTATCATTTTCTTCGTAAAAAACACAACATTTGAAACCTTTTTTGCAACTGTCCCATTGTCAGTTGAACTTATTTAACTTCGGTCGGAGTAGGTTCATTCATTATACATATACTTATTATTTGTATATTATTTTGCTCTTGCCTGAGGGTGGACTTTATAGAGGGGCTATTGTATAGCTGCCCCACGGGGTCCGCGCCCAAGTAGCATCGACTGTTACCTTCAAAATACCATCAATGGGGCTTTTGCAAACTTTTGCTGTGAGCAAATGAGTAGTTAGTCCAATGCGATGTAAAAACCAGCAAAAATCACGAAAATCACACCGAGGAAGTCTAAAATTCAGTAATAAACTCACATAACTGCTATAATGGCAAGTTTGTAATGGCGGCTTAACGCTGGTATAATGGAATATATATTCCTGTCTATTATGTCACTTTTCTCTACGGAAACACAGAGATATGCCTCAATTTAGATAGGAATCCTCCGCCATGATACCTGCGTCTCTCCGACATTATGCCCAATTCTGAGAGTGAATTTCGTTATGTTTTAGTGTACTCATCTTCATCTTTACAGGTTTTTATGCAAGAATCAACTCTTATTCAATCCCCTACAGCAAAAGTTTGCAAGAGCCTCATTGACTTAAAAAGCAATGAAAAAGGTGAATAAAATATGTGATGAAGAATTATTCTGCCAAGTTTTGTCTCATGTATTTTTTACTGCTTGTGGTCACATTTTTTAATGCTTCTTGGGATCTTTTTTACATCTATTTTAAATCCTTCTTTATTATTATTTTCAAATTTCCTAACAACCCTATCATGTACATAGAGTTTAAAAAATGAAACTGACTCTGGTAAAGACGACGACGTAGGCCTGTGCGCTCGATGAAAAAAAAAGGTTTCAAAACATTTTAAGATGTGGCATTTTCTCCAGAGTTTTGGTGATGCAATCAAATTTTGAGAATTTACAAAAAATCGATGTATCGAAACTTCGAAGTTCAAACATTTTTGACAGATTTCTTTCCGATTGTCTACTGTTTTGGTCGATTGCGCAGGCAAAGGTGAGGGCCTTATCTTTGGCTCTTATTACCTCCTCTGTATTTATCCTCTTCATCCGAATACATGCATCTACCTGTATTAACTCCTCGCCAAGAGAGAAGAGCTGTTGAAGTGAGATCTCGTTATCTGAAGCACGGAAAACTACACCTAATCGAGAGATTGGCACAGTGGACGGATAAAAGGATAAACATCCAGTGAAAACTTAGGGTTTGCTCTTTATTGGACGACCAACTTTACGTTCGTCTTGGTTCCTTTACGGAAGAGCACTCCTGGTGTTATAAAGTTTATTCGACCCTCCGTTACAGAAACCATCGCGCGTCCGTCCGCCCGCCTCAATTAAACTCGCGGCGTTCAATCGAGTCACTCTGAACTCGGTGGAACCTCGGTAATTCGGTGAGAGGTGAGTGCGGTCAGGGGTATACAGGGTGCTCATAAAAGAAGGACCCATAAAAAATTACTCAAAATCAAAAATACAACATCCGTGGAAAAAAAATTAGATTTTTTTTTTTTTTTTCTAAAAAACTGCAGATACAATTTGCCATTTTTAGGCTTAAAAAACAAATTTATAGTCTATATAAGATTATAACTGTAAGAATTTATGAAAATAGGTTTAACTACTTCGGTGGATCTTTTATTTATAGTTACCCTGTATAGTGTGTGCCAGAAGTCCTTCCCAGGCTCAAGTTGAAAAACTGCCATCTCATTTTGAAAAACAATGGGTCTGCTCATTAGCAAGTGACGCATTGTGGTTGGCAGAATTTCTTATATTACTCGTATAATTATTGAGAAAAATTTGCTGAGTTACAACTAATTATAACACAGACTCGTTATTAATGTTAAGCTATGCGAGAACAGAGCTCATTTCAGAAGTCAAGGCGGAGCCTAACCGATAATCTTAGGAATTTATTTAAGGTTACCTATCGCTTTTCAGCCACCATCTCTTAAGCCTCTGTCTTTTTATTGCTAGACGCTGTAAAATCAAAAATTCAAAATAGCAGGCAAGTTTTGTTTTGATATGAAGGAATAACATTTGATGGTTCGCCGAAGATTATTCAGAAATGAACTGATGTAAGTACCAAGGTTTTTCTCAACTATGACCTCCATGGCAAGGCCTTCTGGGACACACTGTATAGTGCGTTGAAATGAATCGATTTGATTTCAGACTGACCAAAAGCTTAATTTGAAATTGTTTCATGAATAATAATCGAGGGTGCGCGGGAGAGCGATTAAGTTTATGACTTCATGGCGGGCCCGACCGCGTGTTAAGTATTATTAGGTGCACCTAGGAACGCGCGGAGGTGGATCTAGAAATCCACCTTTCTCTTTCTCATCCCACATTTAAACGCGTGCAATAGAAAAGGACAAAGCTAGGCGCTCTGAACCGTAACTATTTGCCCCGATCTCTGTCCTCTTCTAACACATGAGCTCAAATGGGAGGAGAGAGAGAGAGAGAGAGAGAGAGAAACGACAAATTCCTGAATAGAATACGCTTTTCGTTTAGGCCGGCTTCAGCGCACCGCGCATAAGTGTGAGACAGGCCAGCAAAACGCTAAATCACTGTTTTCGCGCTCGGATAAGTCATGAGTAATGAAAATAAAAAAAAAAAAAACGTTTAGTGACGCTCCGTCAATTATGGGCGGATCCATGGGGGGGGGGGGGCACGGCGGCATGCCCCCCTCCCCCTCCCCCTTGAGCCCAAGAAGGAAAAAAAAAAAAAAAAAAAAAAAAAAATAGTAAGAGGAAGAGAAAGATGGAGGAAAGCAAAAGAAAAAGAGAATCTAAGTATGTGATTCATGAAACTTTCTAATGATCATCTTGTTTGGGAATGGGGAAACAATAGCAAGGGCAGGATCTTCCACTTTTACGAACAAAAATTAAGATGAGGTAGTATAAAAATGAGGAGTAAACCAGAGGCGGACTGGCCCCCAAATTCGGACCGGGAAACCAACTATGGACCGGCCCATATGGGGGGTGTGGGGGGGGGCAACCTCACCTGGGAGGGCCCCCTCCCTCCGAGAAAATTTTGGTATTTTCACAGTCAAAAACAACAATCTGAAGCCTGCTTGGGTCATCAATTTCATTATTACAAGATCGCTGACTCTCTGCGTTTTTGCAGGGTTGAGACTGCCATTTTATCTTAGTGACTATAGAGAAGCCCGTATTATCAGTTTTTTTTGTTTGTTTTTTTTTATTATTTCGGGGTTTTTTTTGGTTTTTGCCTAGCCCGGCCCGGCCCGTTCCAAGACCCAAACGTATTGAGTAACCGGCCCGGCCCGGCCCTGACGTATCGAATGATCGGCCCAGCCCGGCCCTGAAGTATCGAATGATCGGATCGGTCCTAAAAAATCGAATGACCGGCCCGCAGCCCAAAACCAAGAACAAATACATGCCCAGCCTCACTTTTATCTTTTTCTCTCGTTTTTCCCTTCTTTTTTCTTCCTCTCTCTCTTCTTTTTTCCTTTTTTCTTCCTTTATTCCTTTCTTTCTTCCTTTTTTTTCTCTTTTTTTCTTCTTTTTTTCCTCTGACGATCCAACCGGCCCAGCGGGAAATTTCCCGGTGTCCCGGTGGGCCAGTCCGCGTCTGGAGTAAACTGTTAAAAGATGCCTCAAATTGGCTGTAGATAAGCTTAAATTTTCAAAATTTTCTGGGGGAGGGACTCCCAGCCCCCATTGACTGAGGGGTCCCCCTATACCCCCCACTCACGTTACAAAATTGCCCCCCCCCCCTTTGAGACTTTCCTGGATCCGCCCCTGCCGTCAATGCAGAATGCGGTGTTTTTGCAAGATTTTGCACGGAGTTTCAGCCTCAATCAAGGTATATGGAGAACAGGTATGGACAACACTCTGAGCTTGGCTCTGATTGGTTGTGAAAAAAGCGACTCCGCCGCCATTTTTCTGACCGCGCGATTCAAATTTAGATTTCACATCTTGAAAAAGAAAATGAACAACGTAATTGATGATGTTAATCCATTCTATAGTCACAAAATTAACATTTAAAGATAGAAATTACATTTCATTGATCAAATAAATAAAGTATTGCTTCAGATAAACTCCCCTTCAAACCTAACCACAAACAACAATGCAAGATATACACGGTGTAAATAGGAGACAAGATGGCGGCGAAGTCGCTTTTTCCCGAGTGGCCACGCCCCCTAAGTCGAGTGTTGTCCATACCTGTTCTCCATATACCTTGAGCCTCAATGTATTGCAGTGGTGGATCGTGCTATTTGGTTAAAGTGTCCTCCCTTTTTTAATCCTCCATAGCATAGTGTTCAGGTAACGGTAAAAATACATTAAAGCTCAAGGAAATAGCATATCAAAATTCGTATCCAATTAAGCCTATAGGAAACTATAATTTCTCCGGTGCTCATTTGCATCCGAAAAAATAATTAATTCAATTGAGGTTTAAACCTAATTTAAAACGATCGATTCACCAGCAGGCTTTGAGTCGCCTTAAGAATCAATTGTTTTACTTAAGGGGAGTCGGACGAGGATTTTAGTCAAAATTTTCAAAATCATTTTTTCAGCTAACGTCGTTCCATATATTATCAGCTTTAATTTAAGACCAACTCATCAGAAATTTTCGGATGAGTAATGTACTCTGTAAGAGTAATTTTATGAAGAAAGTAAAAAAAAGTTAAGTGCCTTAAGCAATTACAGTGTTTTTTTTTTCGGAATTTCCACATAGGGGTTTCCCCGGGTTTGTGTTTTTCGCACATAAGGAATAAAAGGAACAGTTTTTATTTCTCAGGATCTACAGAGTCGATTTTCAGAAATGTTGGCTCATTTGAATCCTTATACTCTTTCTTCTTCCCTTTGATACCCGGGGGGATTCCAAAATTAATCACTCTCGCCATTTCACGCCAGAAAAACTACCAAAAAAACGGCTATTTTTTGTGAAAAAATTCAAAAATTGGTTGTGTGGGCAATTTTGAGAATTTTCTTCAAAAATCCCCGCATTTAAGCATGCAGGATTGCAGGACACACGTAGGAGAATCGATTAAGCTAAAAAAAAAATTGAATTTTGGACAAGTAGGTCCAAAGAAAATGTTCTCTGAACTCGGGTACATTAACATGGGCTTAGATAGGCTGCCCGACTCCCCGAAAGTTTGAATGGACAATTTGCATGGTCGCCAAATTGAACGCACCGCCACTGATATAGGGTCAATCGATTCTATAAAGAATCTTAAGAAAAAGTGGTTTGAACTCGCAGTTTTTTATAAATATGGGTGTGAAAAAATAAATGAAAAAAATTCCGCTTTTGTGTATTTATAAAATACAGTAGGAAACAAATAATGTGAAGTCAATTCAATTTATTTGATCAGAACTATCCCTGAAAAACCACAAATGTCTTTTTTGTTTTTTTTTTTTTGTTTTCAGTGCTACATAAAAGAGTTTAAACTTTCATAAATGTTACAATAGCTCGATGTGCCTATTAATTTATGAAAGTGAATTGTAATTTATTTAATATGTGTTTCTTTAGGTATTGGTACTTACTATATTAAAAATTAAAGTGTAAACTTTAAAGTTTACAGTAAAAGTATTGGTACTTTATAATATGGACTAAAAGTGGTACATGGAGGTGGGGGGAGGGGGTTAAATATTAATAGACCTGTTTAGTGATGACGTCACGACCAAAATTGGTTCCAAACCAAATGCTCTATCTCGCTCACTCTCGTGGATTTTTACCCATAAGAAATCAAATCCAAATTTTTGAACTCAAATTCATGCTAGTTAACCACCAGTTTTCTTAAATTTCATTGCACCATTAGATTCCACTTACCTCAAAGTATCTTTTCACTCTAACATAATTCCTAAAAGATCACAAGCGAATTTACAATCACAGTTATACCGAAAGATGTTCTATGTTATGTCCTTGTCTTACTCACGGTCTCTTGTGGGAATATCGCCGCCATGACACTCAATCATCCTAACCTCTCTTCGTGTCGAAGCATGCTCAAGGTATAACACGTGGTGTGATGGTGCCGATGAGAATGTATCCCAGAATTCTGTGTCCATAAGAAACTGTGAGTATGTGACAAAGACAAAACATAGGACTTTCTTCGATATAACTGTGATTGTACATTAACGCGCGATGTTTCAAAAAATTCGTTGTAGTAGCGTGCTCATATTTTGAGGTATGTGGAATCCAATGGTGTAATAAAAACTGAGAGAACTTGTTGTTTACTAGCACAAATTTGTATTCGAAAATTTGAATCGTGTTTCTTAAGGGAAAACCCACGAGAGCGAGTGAGATGGAACATTTCTTTGGAACTGATTTTTTTCATGACGTCACACTAAACAGGTCTATTCCTTGCGTTTCATTGTAAACCAAGTACTTTGTGCCCCAATTTTCAAGCGGAAAAATTTTCGGTCTCTTGGTGATAATTGGCATGGCGGAGTTAGGTTAAATCAGTGGCGTCGCGTGGCATCTGGCAACAATGCGACTCATCCATTTAAACTCAATAAACATATCGAATTTTCCTTGCGCACTGTGCATCCCCTATATTCGACCTTTTGCATGAGTTTAAATGGATATCAAGCTGTGATGCCAAATTGCACGCGACGCCACTGGGTTAAATTCACAGTCGCGTCGCGTCAGAGCTGCCGCTTTGTGTTTATTTATGAAATTTTTGAATTCATCGATGATTTCACCCATTTTCCAAAATATTACTTTTTCAGTTTAGTTTAAGACTGTAATGCGCGAAAATAAAATACTCGTATCTGTAATATTTTCTCAATCGGTGGAATAACCATCAAATTAATGATCAAAGATCCGCTCAGTTTTCAAAACCAGTGATGACTCTACCGATTGTGGAAAGCTTACCTCTCAAAGTATTTTCGTGTATTACAGTCATAAACACTACGAATTGAACTGTGTATATTTAGGTCAACCGGTGAAATCATCAGTAAATTAAAATGCCATTAAAGGTGTATAATACTAGTATGTAAGTACTTACAAAGCCGCGAGCCCTATGCTTAGCGTTCAATATGACAATGCTGAATGCAGTACACGAAAATTCATGAATAAGATCAAATAACCATTAGGTGTGTGGTTAACACTCTAGCTGATTTGACCTATTGAACGGGTTTACGTATGGAAATAAATACAATATTGCCGAATGATACGATACGCTACACCATACCGTGCGAATTTAATTACTCATAGCCATCACCATCCCGCGGGTAGAGAATGAAGTATGAAAATTAAATACGATACGAGATCAAATTTTACAACTTGTTGACAGATGGCGAAAATTGGAATAATTCCAATCCTTCCATCTCAGATTTGAATTTTTCTCCGCAGCTGTTAACATAGGTACTGTCCTTGTTAATTTCGCAACCAACTAATAAATATCAGCACCTCCAAACGTTTTGATCGAAAAATAATAACCTTAAGAAATTAAATTAAAGCAAAGTTGGACGAGAAATAAAGAATTGGGGGGGGGGGGGATAAAAACTCTGATGACGCAATACACGCGCATGCACATGCGTCATCGCTCTATGATAAACGTCTGAAGAGACTCTGAGCTTAAAAAAAGTGGCCAAAAATCAATGTAAAAAAGTCATTAAAAATCAATGAAAAAAGTCATTAAAAATCATCGTTTTTGAACCTCCTTTAAGACTTTTCAGTGCCATTTTTTCGGTTTAAAATACTTGCTAAATAAGTGTTTTCTATGATTGAAATTGGTCTTGCAAGTTTATAAATGATCATTGATTAAAGAGAAACTTAAAGTAAAAGTATCTGATTTTTGTCAAATTTTTGACGATCTCAGATCAAAAAGTGTCGTTGATAGTATTTCGACCTGCAGGGTTGCCGCCTTGAGTAAAATCGCTATTTATTGCAAAGTTAAAATTTTTTCTGCAATGATGAGGGGAAATGGGCCTTATGGATTTATGGAGGGTCGATTTCTGTATGTAAAATCGTATAAAAATCACATCGATGTTACAAGGGAGCCGAGGAAGTTTCCGGAAATAATCGACGAACTTGTCAAAATTTGGCCCTTATGCCGCAATTCTAAATTTACAGAAAAATTACAATTTCATTAGCTTCACGTTAAACGCGCGGCAACTCTGATCTCGCCCCGCGTATGAAAGACGTCGCGCGACGGCACTCGCAACTTTACCGGTCTTATAATTTAAATTTTATTTCTTTTCCATCGGAACGATAAGTATTTTTGGCATTGATCGAAGGAAAGCAGAGACTTCGGTGAGTCGTCGTCAGAGCCGCATAGAGAAAAATAAGGAGCTATCTAGATCAGTTGTGACGCAAAAATACGATCGTGATCCAAGAACTCTGCCGTCCGACTGAAAGGCGTCGAAGTCTCATTTGTTACTTGAAACGTTTTTAACTTCGCGAAAGTTAAACAACACGCTAGAAAATGATCTGTGAAACACCAAAGAAACTAACTCAAAACAACTTCAATTTTAACAATGAAACTACCATAGGGAGGGGAGGGGGAGCAAACCTCAGCCCTTAGAAAAATTTGAATCCCATTCGATTTTAAATTTTAAAAACCACAGTATGGAGCTCGTTTCAAAAGTGTAGGTACGCCTAGACCATATTCTTGGGCGAATTTTCAATTTTCATTCCTTCAAATCAAAAACAAAACTTTCCTCCAACTTTAATTTTTTGATTTTAAAGCGTTCTTCAATGAAAGGCTCTCAAATTCATGTTCATTCATTTTCATTCTGTAAAATGAGAAATAATGTTGGAACATTCCAAAGATTATCGGTCTAGGTGCGCCTATACTTCTGCAGAAGCGGCCTCTTTCCACCTCTGTAAATTCATGCTAAGTAGAGCAGACCATGTTACCGATTTTTCGCCCCGCTTAAAAACAGTTGCTGGCGGACCTTAAATAGTTCCCTTCTCACGTCGCGATAATCTCAAAATGCGTTCATTAAGACTTTTTGCATGGGTTGACTGATTTTTCTTTCGAGACCAGAGGTACACCGGGAGTGCATGTGATTAAATTCGCCTATTTACTTTCAGTTAATTTGTGCGGGGGGGGGGGGGAGAATGTTTTTTGCCACCATCTAGTAACCGGTGGCATGGCATGGCGTCGCGTCGCGTGCCATTAGACGGCAACGTTAGAAAAGTTAATCCATATATTAATCCAATATTATAACCAATATTATATTAACCAATACCTATAACCAATATTAATCCATTGAAAACCACGTAAAAATCTATTCGAGGGAGTGCACAACTGTGCACCCTAAATAGTTTGACCTTTTTCACAGATTTAAATGGCCTCATTGCAACGTTGCCAAATGGCACACGACGTCTTTGCTGGCAACTATGTTTAAGACACTCATGCACGCGAAACAGATTTCAACCGGAAATCACCGCGTCGGCCATAAGCAGTGATCCGGAGTCTCAAGAAAACGGCCAACGTTTTTCAAGGCTAAAAATTACTAATACTGAAAAAATTGATAAATTTTGGTCACAAGGCGGAAACGTGACAACAACGCGCATAAAAGTTAGGTCCGTTTGATAACTTCAGTCTCTGCTGAACATAAACCATATAGATACTGTGCGATAAGCACACCATACAGGATCGGCTGGAAGGGATGCTAGGAGGAGGTTTCCCCCTACTTAAACTTATATTAACGTCGTACATCGGTAAGTTACGACATTACCACGACGCACTCGGTTATTGGCGATTTTATCGCCCACGAAGGCTGACGATTTCTCTAATTTTAAGGGCCACTAAATAGCACCGTTTTAAAGTTTCGACCCCCTCCCCCACCTTCCTAACCCCCTCAGAACCACCGTCTTTGTTTTTTCATCTGACACCACGTTACAGTGCTGCTGTTGTGTCATGCAACGACAACGACATGCAACATGCCTCATTGTGTAATGTGTATACGCTGCGAACGGTATCGTATGCGTTCAGAATCGAGCCTCAAAGGTGCAAAATAGGTATGGTTCTTGCAAAAAAAAACAAAAAACAAAAAAACAAAAAACAAAAACAAAAAAAAAACAAAAAACACAAATAGCAAGCGTAGCTTCTTAGCCTCACAAGATACTGACAAGTGGCTACGTTAGTTTTTTCCTGGCTCATTTCAATGCGTTTGAGGAAATACTTAAACAGCCCGTGCCCGCGTCAATGGCATCACGGAAAAAAAAGGCTGATGGTAGAATTTGCCGTCTGCATAGCTGATTTTGGAGTTTTCTATCAAGTATGGTAAATGCAACGTACCATGAAGTGAAATGTACTAACAGGTTTATCTTAACCCTTTAAGGGCCAAGCCGGAGTATACTCGTTTTTCTCCTCAAGTGTATTTTACATTGTTCCAGTCTTCAATCCGGATAAACGCGACTATTGATGAAAACATGTAAGAGACAAGATGTCTTCGGGCGCCTTCAATGTATCGTATAGGCAATTTCAACTCCCCCGAGTACGAACAGTTATCTACCTTCCCTTTATAAACAGAAAGGGTGGCGTCCTTTTGAAATAACCTGTCCCTCAGAGGGTTAATTTACCACATACGGTACATTGCATTTATCGTGGTATATTCTACAGGTCTTTTTTTCCGTGTAGTAATTTATCTACTATTTATTAGCGAGAAACAGAAACATCCAAGTAATTTGTTTTGGTTGTTAATTTGTAAATATTAAATGAAGCGCAATAGCTCACTACGGCATGACGCCTCAAAATTACTTACGCTTTATTGTTTCATTTCTGCAGGAAAAGCAAAAGGGTAAACTTTCTTGATTTTTCAACCTTGAAAATTTCCTACAAAAATTCATTAATATTATTTGCTGGTAATTTTAACACAGAGAAAAGAAAGCTATGATGGGAGATTTTGAAACGTTTAATTGATTATGACCTCTTTGTAAAAGCAACGACGAATTGTCATTTTGATGCCCCCTTCCCACCTTATGTGCAGGTAATAGCAACGGAGATATTGCTTGCAGGTATTGATTTAATTATTAGTCAGCTTTTAAGGTAAAAGAGGAGAAATGAGAAAAAAACAAGGATTTCCCTCATCTCTATTTGCCTCTCTCCCATTTAAAAAAAGAGAATTAATTTAGGGGAGGGAATGAGAAAATGCTCTGTTTCTTTCCACAAAGTGAGACAAAATTTTGCCTTGATTGCTTGTTTTTCTTTTCTGGAAAAAATTTCTCAGTTTTCCAACCCCCCCCCCCCGCGCGTCACAGCGCAATCCAAATACCTGCGCCAAGTCAAGTGGCCTACCATCCCCCTCAACCCTCCTAAATTAAACTTATCAACGGTACACAGAAATCCAGTTTGAAAAGATAAACCATTTGTCTTTAAATTACCCAAACGAGCAAAGATTAGCAACAGTAGCATTGGGTGTGGAATCTGGCAGCGTTTAATTTTGTCCGCATTTAAACTCATGCCAACAATCGGATCCGAGTGTTCGATCTTTTTCATTAGTTTGAATAAGACAGTAGGCAAAGTTTCCAGGTTTCACGCTACGCCACTGATTTGATACGAGAAATGTCCCTAAATAGATTTTAAAATAATTTCCGATTTCGTACCACTGCGCCTTACCATTACAAGGAAATGTCTATAAATAAGCTATGCTCTTGGGTGACAGGTTGAAATTGGATTATACCTCACCTCGTTTACGCAATTATTTGGCAAGGCCTGGATTTGCCAATTATGAGTGAGCAGTAGAACATGTGAGCTTATGAGCTATTATCGTAGAGAAAAAAGTCCAAATTGTTTGTGATCAATTTCGAATTACCTTCAATGTAACAAAACGCAATTAACGCATCACGGTGCGTAGAGAAAGTTACGTCCTCTATTTTCGAATTTATATATAGGATAGGTTTCATCGGCGCATCGGTACAAAGAGCAAAAATGTATGATGAAAAGGTTACCGTAAGATGCTCTGCTCATTGAAGGCTACTGAGAAGCAACTATAATTATACAGGCACTCAATAATTGTCGATGGGTAAGCAAGTATGGCGTCCGTTACCCCAACTTTTACTGTACGTATGAATAGCTCGCAATTTTTATCAGATAAAAATATCAGAGTGGGAAGCTTATAGCTTGAACCCCACAGTGGCTCACAGCTTCAGCCTAGAATTTTTGTGTGTAGAATCACAACTCAGTGAATTTTGAGCTGTTCCAACAGAGATCAAAAATCACTTCCAAGTTGTGAAGCATCTAGTCAAGCAAAGTTTTTATAAACTACGTAGATGAAAATTTCTGGGAAGATGTACTACCATAATACATGACTTTGGCGCCTCCAAGCGAAGATGATAAGCTTGACAAGACTTCGGGGTGAATGAAACAGATGAATATTTAATTTTACCCGAGAGCTGTTCCATTCAACCCGAAGTCTGGCCAAGGTTCACCGTATTTGCCCGTGGACGTCAAAATCATGTATCATGATGTCAAATCCTAACAAATATTTATTTTTGCCTGTGTATTACTTCGAGTCTAACTGATTGTGAGTCGAAGGGTGGAAAAAAAAGGTCTTTCCAAGTAATTATTTGGAAAGTAGCTTCTATCCCTTTTGAATTCATTCAAAGGCAATAATATTTTTTTCTTACATAATTATGTCTTGCAACCTATACATCTTGAATTATTCGTTTTATATACTCTAATCTTTGTCACGCCCTGCAGTTTTTACCCTATACTCTGTGCTTTTCTCTTCCTAGGCTAACTATTCGTGGGTGTAGTACAGTACATATGTCCTATTAGTCTAGTTCTTCCTCTCACTAGAATGGGTCTGTTGCACACTTTTGCTACAGCGATATGGAGGGTTGTTTCTAGTGTAAAATCGCGTAAAAATCACATTGGAAGCATCAAACAGTCATAAAATCCACTCGTAAACCCGCAAAAGGCGTTTTTAGAAATTCCAAGATGGCGGGCGAAGTGGCGAGCCAGCCTGCATGCATCCACCACGAGTAGCGGTGGACCGCGCGGCACATTCAAATAATAATGGCCGCCTGTCATCACAGCTGGCTTCATAAACAACGAAAATGTAAACACTGAAGACGTCTGCTTGGATTTCAACGTACATTACCTTATTTTTCGTGTTTTTTTGTTAATCTTTCTCAAATTCAATTAGATTAAAACTGTGTTTTTATTTCTTTACCTCACTGATTAATTTGTTTGCCGTCCACCGGCTCCAAGTATGATTCCAACTTCAATCATCATCCTTGGAAGTTCTGTGTGTTTTTGTCTCGTTTTGATAATTTTTCGACACAAATATCGGCTCCTTTACCTTTCAAAACCTACTGTGAGGAGTGTAAACTCTTTTACAAGCTCTCAGCGAAATTTCTGCGGTTCAAAAGTGCCTATGATTCTTAACTGGTTGGAGACCAAAATGTTGTTCTGTGGTCATTGCTCAGTGAAGTTCAGATTAAATCATAATCATACCATTCATTCAGTCTCCTCTCCTTTCAAGTTTTTGATTGCAATCTGTGTCTGTATTAGTGTGCCTGCACCTTTTGTTAAACCTCAGGTGTGTGGATTTGTTCCCATTTCTATGCGTTAGCCCCTGATTTTAACGTTTGGAGAGAAATTTTGTGCAGTTAGTCTGTAAATTTGAGATTGACTAAAACAGTTTCCTCTTTCTCTGATTGTTTGTTTGAAATCCGTGGCTAGTCATG
This sequence comes from Trialeurodes vaporariorum, assembly GCA_011764245.1. Taxonomy (NCBI): domain Eukaryota; kingdom Metazoa; phylum Arthropoda; class Insecta; order Hemiptera; family Aleyrodidae; genus Trialeurodes; species Trialeurodes vaporariorum. The sequence continues at coordinate 31,461,037 of VMOF01000388.1, forward strand.
AATCTTTTCTCTCGCCTCAAGTGTGTTGAGTTGTTTAACTCTCACCAGTAGCTTGTGTCAGAGAAAAGTTTTATTAGCAGTTGCGGAAATCGTCAGAGCTCTGCTGTTTAGACTAGCAGAATGTTTGTAACCGCGGAGGCAAGGTAAGTAGGAGCTAGGTAAGCACCTTTTCTGCACTATTTTCACAATTTGTAAGCCCAATTTAAATGTAAAGTGTGTCTCAAAGCTCTTCAAATTAGCAGTCAATTTTCAAAGCATTGATACATAAGTACGAATAGTAGAAGTTTGTCAGAGCATCACTCGCGCTTAAGGTCTTTTCAAGTTGCTGGAGTGAGCAATTTTGATTTTATGAGCTGGGTTACATTGAAAGTGTCACTGATTGAATTTACTAAGGGTGCAATTCAGAGCCTTCACGGATATCACGTTGACTTGGCTTGGATTTGAACAACTATCCTTCACATTCAATAAGCAATTCAGAACAATGCCTTGAACCGAAATGCCTTGAGATTTCTTAAGGAAGTTTCGAAGGATTTTCAAGCAAGAACTGACTCAAATTGGCAATTCAGATATGCTTTAAAATCACACAGTTTGCCATTCATGAAGACTGTCAAGGAGATAATTTCCAGTTAACATGTCAGCTACTCTGAGCTAAACTTGAGATTGCTCAAGAATTGCTGATTGACGTTGAGTGTCTTTGAGTTGTAACTTTTCTCACAGGGCTGGACTCCCAACCAAGTCAGTGAGATTTCGAATGAAGTCTCTGAATTGAATCCTTAGAGTATCAGCGGTCCTCCGCAGCGTAGTAAGTAGTTGATTCCATTCAATTTTTCTGGCTCTTTACATCAGCCTGGAAAAATTGCTATCATTAGGTACCTATAATATACCCAATTTTTGACTGAGTCTGGGCTCTTGAAGGGCATCAATTGTCTCTTAACCGGTGCTGTCTGACCCACAAATTATTAAATAGTCGCCTCAATGGCTGTTCCCATTCCTTCCAAAACTTTCTGGTGAAATTTCATTAAGCGTGAGACGCACTTCGTTAGGAACTACCAAAATGTGACACGGGCCCACAGTTTTTGGGGCCTGAAAGCAAATTATTTTGCGTTACTCAAACCTTTGAGAAAAGTCAAGGAGCCGCACAGACCTGCATCTGAAAAACTGGAGGCTGTCATCTGGTTCGGAGACCCTCAAAAGCATTAAGCTAATCATAAAGTGATAAATAGGTGAGCACATTTAAATGATCTATTTTTGAACTGATAAAGGTACGATGGTGATCAGGTTTTGTGAGGCCGAGTGACACTTAATTTAGAAAAAAGGTAGACGCGCCGAGCAAAATCTGACACTGTGCCCCTCAATTTCCTACATTTCTCCTCCTGATCGATTGATAGTTCATTATTTCTGGCCCCTTTGTGCGCTTACCTCTTTCGGAGGTCTTTTGTGACACGTAATTCAGGAAAAAGGTTTTTTTTATGATTAATTTTTACTCAAGCTTTTAATCTTACAAGCTCACCTTTTTATCACTCAATGATTAGATCAATGCCTTTTAAACTCTCCATACAAAAATAATTGTACAAACTGTCACTGTACAAAAATGTTCTGTACAGTGTACATAGAGCTTTGTTTTAAAAGATCACTACCAGGTATCCAGTATTCCCATGAACCGTCGGCGTGTGGAACACTTTCGGAAAGAGTTGTCGTGTAGGTAGAGCCATGAACTGAGAGGCTCAGTGCTTTAAGCATCTTTTTATATTCTTAGGTGTGCTGACTGCTAAAGGTGATTTTAGAATGTAGCTTGAGCAAAAATTAGTGACACTTAATTTAGAAAAAAGGTACTTAGACACGCCGAACAAAATCTGACACTGTGCCCCCAATTTCCTACATTTCTCCACCTGATCGATTGAATGTTCATTATTTCTGGCCCCTTTGTGCACTTTACTCTTTCGGAGGTCCTTTGTGACACATAATTCAGGAAAAAGGTTTTCTTTTCTGATGATTAATTTTTGCTCAAGCTACATTCTAAAATTACCTTTAGCAGTCAGCACAACTAAGAATATAAAAAGATGCTTGAAACACTGAGCCTCTCAGTTCATGGCTCTACCTAAGCGACAACTCTTTCCGAAAGTGTTCCACAAAGCCGGCAGTTCATGGGAATACTGGACAACTGGTAGTGATCTTTTAAAACAAAGCTCTATGTACACTGTACAGAACACAGTTTGTGTGGAGGTGAAGCATATTCTTAGTACAATTCAAACCTCTTCAAGGAGTGTCACAGGAGACCTTAATCTCAAAATTATATGAAAAATTAAATGAAATATAAATTTTTGTACGGAGAGTTTAAAAGGCATTGATCTAATCATTGAGTGATAAAAAGGTGAGCTTGTAAGATTAAAAGCTTGAGTAAAAATTAATCATAAAAAAAACCTTTTTCCTGAATTACGTGTCACAAAAGACCTCCGAAAGAGGTAAGCGCACAAAGGGGCCAGAAATAATGAACTATCAATCGATCAGGAGGAGAAATGTAGGAAATTGAGGGGCACAGTGTCAGATTTTGCTCGGCGCGTCTACCTTTTTTCTAAATTAAGTGTCACTCGGCCTCACAAAACCTGATCACCATCGTACCTTTATCAGTTCAAAAATAGATCATTTAAATGTGCTCACCTATTTATCACTTTATGATTAGCTTAATGCTTTTGAGGGTCTCCGAACCAGATGACAGCCTCCAGTTTTTCAGATGCAGGTCTGTGCGGCTCCTTGACTTTTCTCAAAGGTTTGAGTAACGCAAAATAATTTGCTTTCAGGCCCCAAAAACTGTGGGCCCGTGTCACATTTTGGTAGTTCCTAACGAAGTGCGTCTCACGCTTAATGAAATTTCACCAGAAAGTTTTGGAAGGAATGGGAACAGCCATTGAGGCGACTATTTAATAATTTGTGGGTCAGACAGCACCGGTTAAGAGACAATTGATGCCCTTCAAGAGCCCAGACTCAGTCAAAAATTGGGTATATTATAGGTACCTAATGATAGCAATTTTTCCAGGCTGATGTAAAGAGCCAGAAAAATTGAATGGAATCAACTACTTACTACGCTGCGGAGGACCGCTGATACTCTAAGGATTCAATTCAGAGACTTCATTCGAAATCTCACTGACTTGGTTGGGAGTCCAGCCCTGTGAGAAAAGTTACAACTCAAAGACACTCAACGTCAATCAGCAATTCTTGAGCAATCTCAAGTTTAGCTCAGAGTAGCTGACATGTTAACTGGAAATTATCTCCTTGACAGTCTTCATGAATGGCAAACTGTGTGATTTTAAAGCATATCTGAATTGCCAATTTGAGTCAGTTCTTGCTTGAAAATCCTTCGAAACTTCCTTAAGAAATCTCAAGGCATTTCGGTTCAAGGCATTGTTCTGAATTGCTTATTGAATGTGAAGGATAGTTGTTCAAATCCAAGCCAAGTCAACGTGATATCCGTGAAGGCTCTGAATTGCACCCTTAGTAAATTCAATCAGTGACACTTTCAATGTAACCCAGCTCATAAAATCAAAATTGCTCACTCCAGCAACTTGAAAAGACCTTAAGCGCGAGTGATGCTCTGACAAACTTCTACTATTCGTACTTATGTATCAATGCTTTGAAAATTGACTGCTAATTTGAAGAGCTTTGAGACACACTTTACATTTAAATTGGGCTTACAAATTGTGAAAATAGTGCAGAAAAGGTGCTTACCTAGCTCCTACTTACCTTGCCTCCGCGGTTACAAACATTCTGCTAGTCTAAACAGCAGAGCTCTGACGATTTCCGCAACTGCTAATAAAACTTTTCTCTGACACAAGCTACTGGTGAGAGTTAAACAACTCAACACACTTGAGGCGAGAGAAAAGATTCATGACTAGCCACGGATTTCAAACAAACAATCAGAGAAAGAGGAAACTGTTTTAGTCAATCTCAAATTTACAGACTAACTGCACAAAATTTCTCTCCAAACGTTAAAATCAGGGGCTAACGCATAGAAATGGGAACAAATCCACACACCTGAGGTTTAACAAAAGGTGCAGGCACACTAATACAGACACAGATTGCAATCAAAAACTTGAAAGGAGAGGAGACTGAATGAATGGTATGATTATGATTTAATCTGAACTTCACTGAGCAATGACCACAGAACAACATTTTGGTCTCCAACCAGTTAAGAATCATAGGCACTTTTGAACCGCAGAAATTTCGCTGAGAGCTTGTAAAAGAGTTTACACTCCTCACAGTAGGTTTTGAAAGGTAAAGGAGCCGATATTTGTGTCGAAAAATTATCAAAACGAGACAAAAACACACAGAACTTCCAAGGATGATGATTGAAGTTGGAATCATACTTGGAGCCGGTGGACGGCAAACAAATTAATCAGTGAGGTAAAGAAATAAAAACACAGTTTTAATCTAATTGAATTTGAGAAAGATTAACAAAAAAACACGAAAAATAAGGTAATGTACGTTGAAATCCAAGCAGACGTCTTCAGTGTTTACATTTTCGTTGTTTATGAAGCCAGCTGTGATGACAGGCGGCCATTATTATTTGAATGTGCCGCGCGGTCCACCGCTACTCGTGGTGGATGCATGCAGGCTGGCTCGCCACTTCGCCCGCCATCTTGGAATTTCTAAAAACGCCTTTTGCGGGTTTACGAGTGGATTTTATGACTGTTTGATGCTTCCAATGTGATTTTTACGCGATTTTACACTAGAAACAACCCTCCATATCGCTGTAGCAAAAGTGTGCAACAGACCCATTTCCAATACTGCTTTCCTCACCTACTCTTCCCAGTACCGTTCTTTACGATAGTTCAACCCACCACTGAATTTCTATACGGTTACTAAAAAAGAATGGTATACTAATAATGATCAAATATATTAATCGACTGGTCTATATCTAGTTAACTCCTCCAGATGAACATCGCGCTGTACGTTAAAAAAGAGAAAAAATGGTTCGGATTTCAAGGGGGGCATTCCTTAATATTTGGGGGCGGATTTGTTAGATACACCCCGCGAGACGATCGAGATGGTCCGAGGTCGGGGGATGGATGAAAAGTGTCTCGACGCCGCACTCCCGCCCCCCACCAACACCCCTATACCACCCCCATCCCCCCCTGGCGCTCGCACAGCGCAGCGGAGGAGGCTTTTAGCGGCCGCACGATCGACATGCGTCGCGCGGCGCGGCGTTCCGACGGTGAAACCGCACCGCCCCAAAAACCCATGCCTCTTCACCGCTAAACGGCTTCAGTGTTGACGCGACTTCGCGGGAAATCAAACGCGGGACCCTTATATCCCACGAGCCTTTGTTAGCCCTCTTCGCCGATTACGTAAACTATTTCGCGGATATTCTCTGCAATCATCGCGTTTTGTTCTGAGACCCTGTTTTCTGTGTTTTTTGCTCTGATCCTCCTCTTTATTTTGAGATCTATAGTCATCCCCCAATCCCAAATCCTTTAAGTCTGATCTTGACAACTCGAATTTTCGCATCGCCCCCTCTCCTTCGTGGTAGTTCTCCTGTTGTGATAAAGTGTTAACAATAGTTTGTCAACGAAAAAACTACGAATATTCATATTCGGCGTAGATTTCTGAATCGGTAAGAATGAATATTTTTCAAGTTTTTGGTCATTTTTATTTTATTTTCATAGTTTTTTTTAACTGATTTATTTTTAACACTTTTGTCTTTTTTTGCCCGGTCTTTACTCTAACACAGTATTTTATTACTAAGAAGATACGACAGGATAAGACGATTATTTAGTATCGGCAAAATAGTAAATTTTTCTTTCATTTTTGGAGAAGTGCTTTTTTTTTTTGTTTCTCATTACTGTTTTTAACATGCAGTAGACCTGCATGTTTTTTTTTTTTTTGTTTACCAAATTTTTTTTTTTCCATGGTCGTAATATCGTTTCGTTTTCCACGAGTTTGAAGTGTTGAAATTTTTACAAGTTAGAGGCTTTAGCAATGAAAATGTCGACAGTTTTTAAAAGATTTTATCTAAAAGAAGGTAAGATATTAATTATGAGCATGATTTGATTGTTATTATTATTTTTTTTTTTTTTTTTTTTTTTTTTTTTTATAATTTGTTTTTCTATTTGTTTATATACTCAATCGGTCAATATTTTAATTTACGAAGGTAAAAATTACATACAAACTAATCCCATCAAGTTAACTTTGAAGGGGGGTCTTGAATTCATCGCAAGTCAAAACACATCAGTAGTGCACACAAGTGCAACCAAGAAAAAAAAATAAAGTAAATAGGGAAAACAGAGAGAGAGAAAAGAGGGGGAGGGGGAATAGCTACCTTTCTCGGTATAATAGAATCTTAGGACTTTTGTCCATAAGGTAAATGAGAAGATAAACTGACCGAAATTGTTCAACCACAATAATCGACATAAAAATAAAGCTCTTATCCGTAGTATCACTATCTAATGGTTAACTTTTTCGACTCCTCAAAGAAATGTTAGACATGATTTGAAATGTTATTATTGAAAACTTGCCTTGCTAATTTGTCCTCACTCCTCAGTATATATGTTGTAGACAAATCCCGAAATCTGGACACATCGCGATGCGTGTCCAACGCCGTTTTGACAAATCCCGAAACGAAGAAAAAATTTGCGATTTGTCTGAACAAATCGCGAATGGGGCAGTTGCAAGGGTCTGAAATGATAAGTTTTTTATAAATAAAATGAAAGTACTTGATGAGCTGAGCACAAAGATGCCTTTGGTTTCTAATTATGTCCCATTGTTCCGGAGATGAGATTTTGGCCCAAAATACATTGTTTTAAATGGGAATTTCGAGTAGTGACGTCACTACGCCCACGATTCCTTACAATTTTACACGTGTGTATCTCCAAAACTGGGACGCTTACGAAAAAACCAAAGGCACCATTGAACTCAGCTCATCAAGTACTATAAATTTATCTATACAAAACACCAAATTTCAGACCCTTGCAACTGCCCCATTGTGTAGACACATCGCGATGTGTCCAAAACCGTTTTGACAAATCCCGAAATGTAGAAAAAAAAGACGATTTGTTCAGACAAATCGCAAATTTTTTCTTCATTTCGGGATTATCAAAACCATTTTGACAAAACCCGAATTGACTCTGGGAGTGTTTCGGCTTACCGTGCTCAATAGATAATCCGAGCCACATAACTTTAAGCTCTTCAATCACTTTATTCAAAAATTCGCGTCCATTATCTGATTGGAGGGAACTAGGGGCACCAAAAATGCAGAATATATCCAGAAGGTTATGCGCAACTTCCTCTGCAGTTTTAGTTTTGAGGGGGTGGAGTGAAAGAAATTTAGTGAAGTGGTCCTGATAATTTAATATGAACTTAAACTCACCATCTTTACAGCTCTGCATGTCAACAAGATCAATTTGTGCACGGCAATTAAAATCTTTAAAAATCAAGGGATTAACGACAATGCCCTTCTTTGGGTGTGCATGTTTTTTATGGCACGTTTTACAAAGGTTAAGATACATGTAAATAAAATCACGAGTGATATTCTTATATTTTTTTTTTTTTTTTTCAATTCGGTTTTGGAAAATTCACGATTTGTCCAGACAAATTGTCTTTTTTTTCTTCATTTCGGGATTTGTCAAAACGGTTTTGGACACATCGTAATGTGTCTAGACTCTTCGCGATGTGTCCAGATTTCGGGATTTGTCTACAACATATATATTAATACAATTTTACTGATCGGGGGGGGGGGAAGGGGGTCAGAAATTGCATAGCTCTGATTTAAATCAAGCATTGTTGTCTTTATGATTAGTTTTTTACATTGAAAACAGCATTTTCACCTGTGTAATTTAGAATTTATTTTGTATCTAATAAGCAAGCGCTTATTAAGCTGGAGACCCATAATTGCCATTACGGAACTCACGCTCATATATATACAGGGGTGAATAGTGTCTAGTTTTTTTCGTAATTTTTCAGTTTACAATTAAATTTGTGTGTTTTCTGATGCTCCGCCGTTGTCATTTTTACGGACTTTCACACATGAGTTGATACTTTAAAACGCTCTAGCCAAAGTGTGCAACACACCCATTTGCCACGATTGTATGAACTGCCTAGGCATTTTACAAGCCGCTTGCTAATTGCCTGACGTTAAAAACGGCTAAATATCCATGACAACAATGCAACGATTCATCGATATAGGATCCTGTGCAATGTGCATTTCAACCGGCTTGGCTTTCTCGAGTAGAGGAAGTTCCAAGGAAGTTTCGAGGAAAGTCTTAAAATTCGGCCCGAACGTGGTTGGAAATATAGGTGTGTTGCAAGTTTTTACTATACAAAGTGAAGAGTCCGCTTTGATATGGGGGAAGGGATCTCATAGGTCTTTAATGACTATTCTTGACTTTAGAGGTTAAAAAAGTTGAGTCATAAACGGTGCATTATTCGATCAAACATGATTTTCAGTATGTATCCTATATAAATTGCAAACTTTTAACTTCTGCTGTTTGAACGATCGTACCATTGACACTATCAACATTGCAGAGTGTAAATCGTAAATTTTTCTATAGATTCAACTATCAAGTCAAAACCGCAGTTATTACCTATCAACGCAATTTTATATTAATATTTTGCGAGAGACAATAATTTATTTTACGGAACTTTAATGAATATATTATTCACTGTGTTTGGAGGTTACGGAGGTTGTTGAGGCTGCAAAATAAGCGGAAGGGTAAATTTCACCTTTAGACAGTTAATCCTATATCTTATTTATAGCGATTTGGATCGGCTCTATATACTTAATGAACATACATGGTGTTTACTCTATACATGACTTTCCTTTATTTTCTGCAGTTTTGAGGTTTATACTTGTAGTCTATGCGGTTAACCTCCCAAATTTCTATAAAATTTATAGGAATCATTTAAGGACTCAAGTTTCAATTATTTATCAGTGAACGTTGATTAAAAGGAGGTTTACCAAAGAAGAAGGTACTTTTTGGACACCAGTATAACCTTAGCTGTAAAATGATAAGCTCTCAATGTAGATGCGCTTCGACCGAACTTATACTATCGATACTACATATCAACATTGTAGAGTGGACTCAAACTGACCCTTTTGCTGTAAAATCTACGATTCAGTCGGAACCACCTACATTACAAACGCAATTATATTGATTTTGCTAAATGAGAAACATGATTTCATGGGACTTTACTGACTATTATTGATTTTTAAGGTTAGAATTTGATGGTTTCAATCACGAATTCCGTCAAAAACTCCCGAGGAATGGATAACTTGTAACCGTTGCGCTTTGACCATTCGTACTATCGATACTATCTAGTAAAAAGGGTCTGTTTTGCTCTAATTTTCAACAGCCTATTAAATCTTTCCTTCACGTGCACGATATTTTGCAGGGTTAGCGTGGCACATTTAAATAATCATGGTCTACTCATAAACACATGAACAGTAAAAACTGACGGTGCCTCTTCGAATTCTTACGTCTCAATATCCTCAATACCTCAATATATAGGCTGTGAAAGGTTCGGAAACCGATATTTGTGTCAAAAAATTATCGAAATAAAACAATAACACACAGGAGTACCAATAATAATAGATGGTAATCATACTTGGAACTCCTGCGTGTTATTGTTTCATTTTGATAATTTTTCGACACAAATATCGGTTTCCATGCCTTTCACAACCCATAGTGTGAAATTGAGGATATTGAGACGAAAGAGTTGTAACAGACGCTGTCAGTGTTTACTGTTTATTTGTTTTATGAAGTCGGCTGTGATGACAGTCGGCCATAATTATTATTTGAATGTGCCGCGCTAACCCCGCGCAATATCGTGGACGTGGTGGAAAAATACAGGGGTTAATAGTGTTCCAGTGTTTTTCGAACTTTGTGAGTTTACTTGTGAATTTAGGTGTTTCCTGATGCTGCCATTGACATTTTTCTGCGGCTTGTTACACATGATTTGATACTTTAAAATGATCTAGCCGAAAAGTGCAATAGACCCATTGCTTAGGCAGTTTACAAGTGCTTGTAAACTGCCTTACTTGTAAACTGCCTTACTTGTAAACTGCCTTGGCAGAATGCTGATTGCTGAATGCCTCGGCATTTTACCATCTTACCATCTTGCCTGACTTGATTTCAGGAAATTTACAAGCCGGGAGATAATATAGTGGTTGGTGGCCAACTGCCTGACGCAGAAGCCAGGAAATTTACAAGCCGCTGAAAGATTATAAATTGCCTGACATAATGTTCAGGCAAAGAACGAGTCACTGGAAGATGGTTATTTGCCTGATGACCTAAAGTTCAGGTAAATAACAATCCGAGCGGGTTGCACGTTAATTGAGAAGTTTGACAACTTCGGAATTTATACCTGTTATCAGGCACCCAATAGGGTAGGGTAATTATAAGTATCAAAGTAGGATTTTAGCGATTTTTATTCATAATTTTTTCTTGTTTTTTAAAATAGTCTTTATTCTGAAATAGTCAAACAAGGCTGTGCAGATTTTCTGTGTACCTAGAATCTAGGTCCTAGATAATAGTAGATTTTTAGCACGTTTGATTCTTAAGTATCTATTTTTACTATCTCACTTTAACAAAGTTAGACGAATTGAGAAAGTATTGCGATGGCGCAGAGATTTTCAAGGCATTTTGTTTCGATACTTGGCCCACTATGACTAAGTCAATCATGATAGTTATGAAATAATTGGCTCTCATCATACCTAATACTATCCTAAAGGACATCTATCCATGACATTTTAATATTTCTTCATTAAATGTGGTTTGGAGCAATAAATGTATAAAATTTCTGTGGTGGCCGTAATCTATGAGTCCGTGAGTCCGTCTGTATCCCAGCATAACTTTTGCACAATAGGTCCAAAGGTATTCAAATTTTGCAGAATGGTTGCTTTTAACATTCCTCAGAGGGATTTTTTATTTGTTTTTTTGAAATTTTAATTTTTAGGTTACTTATGGATGAAAAATGGTTTCCATTAAAATCAATGGGAAAATGGGTCAAAAAAAGGCAAAATTTAAATATTTCAAAAATGGATCTTTGGATCTGGATAAAAATATCAAAGGGGGGTCTCCGGGTCTCCCCCAGAATGTCAAAGGGGGTGTGGGTGTGGGGGTCTCCCCCAGGATATTAAAGGAGGTCTGGGGGTCTCCACCAGAATATTAAAGGGTGGTCTGGGGGTCTCCCCCAGATTAAATTTGATGTGAGAAAGTGTTCGTAGGGTACTCCCTACACTCTACAGTTTGTTTTGTTTTGTTTTTTTTTTTTGTTTTTTTGATTTTGTTTTGTTTTTGTTTTAAAGTATAAACTTGGGATTTTAGCAATTTTTATTCATAATTTTTTCTTATTTTGCAAAATATTCATCAGTGTGAACTAGTCAAAAAAAGCCGTTCAGATTTTTTGTATAACTATAGATAATAGCAGATTTTTAGCACGAATTTTAAATTTTATCAACATTTACTAGAACTATTAAATGATAAAATATGCAAATCAATCAATACTGTTCATTTGTTTTCACTACTACCAATTAATTAATATGCAACGCGCGCGGCTTGTTATTTGCCTGAACTTTATGTCAGGCAAATGACCATCTTTCATTGGCTTTTTAAATTCCTGAAATTAAAGTCCAGGCAATTTACAATCTTTTAGTGGCTTAGTTATAAATTGCCTGAAATCGAGTAAGGCAAGATGGTAAAATGGTAAAATGCCTAGGCATTTAGCATTCTGCCAAGGCCGTGTACAAGCGCTTGTAAAGTGCCTAGGTCTTTTACGAGTCGCTTGCTAATTGCCTGGTAATGCATATCGCTCGCAACATATAGACCAGCCTAGAAAACATATCGAAATTACTTAAATTTGTTACCCCCATTAAACCAATTTAACCATTTGTGAAAGTATTTAATTATTGCTCATATTATGGAAAATTTAAAATATTCCGTTTTTCACAGTTTTCTTCAAGCTTCCTCCAACTTGCTCTCAACGTCTTCTCCTTCCCTTTAGGTATTTCAACCGGCTCTTTTCGAGTTAAAAAAGTTTTGAGGAAGTTTTAAAGAAATTGTTTAAATTGAAAATGGGCCCTTACTCATACTAGCTTTCACCTTACAATTAGACTAGTTTGCTCGGATGAACTTTGGCCATTCGGATGTGAATGTAAAAAGTCTAACCTTTGCAAGGGTTTTACTCTGGACTCTGACTAACGGTTCCGGGAATTCCCCATCTCGTGTCTGAAAGGGAGTCACGATGCTCGAAATTTGAAATAGATGGCAACATTTTTGATCTAGGGGGTCCTAGCATGGGTCGTAAGGGCAGCTAACTGCAGTCGAGAATTTTGGAGGGGGTGAGATAATTGTTTGGTTGGATGACTCGAACGGTATACACACGATCAACAGTGGGATGCTTTCTGGTCAAATTTTGGACAGCTTTTTAACTATTTGGACAGAATACGACTATTGCGAACTTTTGCTATTCAGCAGTGGCGAAGCGTGCTATAAGGCAACGTAGCATTGTCTCCATTTGAACGCATACAAAAGATCGAATTAGATGGTCATCGCCGATTCGTTTTAGTTCGATAGTTTTCATGGGTTTAAATGGTCCAAGGGCAACGTACCCAGTTTTCACGCTTCGCCACCGCTCTTGAGCAATATGGCACATTGATCCTTATGGAAAATAATTCAACGAAATCCACAATGCGAGCACTGCACTGACGGCTAGGGCAATTTGGCAACAATGTTTTCCCTGCATTTGAATCTATGAAAAGCAATCGATTGCAAATGAAGCGCTGCTTCACTATCGAATCGATTATTTGGCATGAAATCAAATGCAGAGAAAACATTGTTGCAAAATTGCACGATCCGCCGCTGGAGCACTGAAAACTTTCAAGGACCACTCGTTTTATTTTCCTCAAGAAATCATATCCATTTTGAACAACCTGCGTGCGCACAGACTTTTACCGACGCTTACATTTATTTAGACAGAGCCAACATGTTTTAATAAATAGGAATGAACATATAGTTGCCAAACGTTTCGTGTTAGATTTAAAGAAATATAATTCTTGGATTATTTTATGATCTTCTGTATAAGTACCAGAAAAACCATAATCAGCAAAGGCAGTCATATCATATCATAAGTGTATGTAAAGAAATGTGTCTTTCTCTCTCAGACAGTTTGAGCACTTATGCTAGAAGAAAGATGATGGGTACATTACGTGAATTTAGCCCCTATGGCTTATCCCCAAGCTTTTTCAACTCACAGATTCAAATGAGAGGAGAGAGAGAAAGACAAATTAATTTTTGTTAAAAAAAAAAACATTTCTCTTTTAACTGATGTCAATCGATGTCCATGAGCATGGACATTTATTCTCAATCGGATATTACAAATCTCAGTATTTTCTTGCATTACAAGTCATACACTGAACTGAACTACGTAATATTTTGGTTAACCGTAGGAATCATCGGTGAATATAAACATTTCATTGTAAAATAGAAAGCGGTTTAACTATGATCTTCAATCGCAGATGACAATCACACGAACTGACTAGATAGGTAATTGTTGATTATTGTGTGATTTACTATTCTAACAACACTAAGTAAGAACTCTTTTAAAGTGTCAATCTAAAAATATGTGTAAAAATTTATAGTTGTTACCAATAATTTGTGTCACCGATCACTGATATATTCTTGTTTGGATCTGCCAGCAGTGGCGTCGCATGCAATCTGGCAACGCAGCCATTCGTCCATTTAGACCCATGAAAAATATCGACTCAAGAGAGTTCAGCTGCACCTCCGAAAGTTCGATCTTCTTAAAAATATTTAAATGGATTAAATGCAGTGTTGCCAGATTAAACGTGAGGTCTGCTAGTATAATCAGCTTGAATTTGCAACGCTCAAATAGTTTACACAATTTAGGGCATCGGACTGAACCAAGCCGCGAACCGAAAACCGCTCGAAACCGAAAATTTACTGAACTGCGTGCCAAATCGCGATTGAACTAAAAATACAATGAATTGTGGCTAGCGAACTGAACCGACTAGCTGAACTCGGTCAGAACCGGCTCAATCGTTAAAAAAAAAAAAAAAAAAAAAAAAAAAAAAAAAAAAAAAAAAAAACGGATTTCGCCACTAGAGCGCACGTACTTAAAGGAATAAGCAATTATAGTTTCAGAATTTTTCCTTTCCCCGGTCGTATTACCTATTCGCGAACTAGCTGCAAATGAAGAATTTGAAAAATTTGAACATTTTTAACAAATTTTGTACCAGGCGGAATATGTTTTTCATTTTTTCCCCTCTTTTTTCATCGAGGGAATTGTTGTCCAATCAAACCGCTCCAAAGTGGTGCACGAGTATGTGAACTGATTCGGAGCGAACCTAAATAGCGATAACCCAGACCGAACCGCAAACCAACTTTTTCAAAAAGTGTGAACCGCGAACCGATTTTTCCGCGGTCATGCCCTGACCCAAAAAGGAAAAAAATGTATGGCTGGATAGTGGATATATAGTGTTCCGTGGTGCGGCTTCAGAAAGTTACTCTTATTTTGCTGCTCATGTTCTCACAATCAGTGAAGTTCGCATCATTTTACATTACAATGGTTGCTCTTTGATGCAGTGAGTTTAAGGTCGCAACTGACCTGTTTATATTATTGTTTGATTCGACATTAAATTGATAAAATAAATAACGATGCTCGTGAACTTAACATTACTAAAACTCACTCCTAAATTCATGGGCACTGTTCAGCTTCAGCATTGAATATTTTCACTTTGGATACTATTTGAGCGGCAAATTCAAAACGACCGTTTCATTGAATGATCACGTAAACAAACAAGATATTTCCTGGATAAGCGCGCGATTGATAATAATTGGATTTAATTCTGCATACATTTTTCAGGATGAAACTTTAAAAATGTATTAGCGTTGATAGATCAGCAAATGATAAAATTCCAAACAATTTTCATCCTTTTTTTGTGAAGATATGTGATCAGCCGCAACGCGGCGCGGTCACGATTTGAAACCTGCTACCCAAATACTTAATATTCAAAGTGAAAAGATACTGGATAGTATCCAACGGTATCCAAATTCAAAAAGCGAAAATTGGTACGATGTTTTTCATATTATTAGGGATGAATTTGAGTGATTTTTAAAGACGCCTATCGCTATTTTCTTTATTACATTAATTTACAATAATCTATGCTCTACTTTGCTGTATGGCTAAAATCTTAGAACAGACCCATTTCAAGTCGGTCACCTTTGTTCCGGTGTTAGTGGGTAAGTTGCGGTCTTTTGTTACAAAATTTATTATTGCATTGCTTTTATATGCTTTTAAACCAAAGCTCAAATTCGCTGTAGTAAAATTTTGCAACAGATGATCCATTCCTTTTCTCACACTTTTTATTTATTTATTTCATTGATTTAAATCATTTGATCGCTTTGCGCTTCCACGCATCCGAAAAATGCTGCGTGACCGCCTCAGTGTGCGCTATTGTTGCTGCTGCAATGCTGCTTAAAATTTCCGAACTTGCCGACATCAATTCGTGAATTTCGTGTCTCATTCATCAACGCGGCAATGATGCAATGATAATGCCCCTTTGGAAGGGCGTAGTCAGTTTCAGTTTCGTGTCGGCGAGTAATTGCGACCGCTAGCTATTTGTTTTCTGTCATTCCGCACGTTTCGTTTCACGGGGAGGAAGAGCCTTCTCTGCCCACTACTACCACCACCACCATCACCAAACCCACAGCTCCCCCCCCCCAACCCCACCCCAATAGCAGTGGAGGGAGGACACCAGGGACGCACGACGCAACGCGACGCACCCCATACAAACACGCACATATCAAACTTACAGAGTCCTGTGAATGAATGAGCGGGGTCAGCGGGGTCTTATGGGGACCTCGCACACTAAGGTATAAAGTGTGTGAAGTCGTCATCATGAACAACTTTTGGGAGTCAAAGTTGACGAGGCTTGAAAGCGATGATCTTTTGTTTTTGGCCCATCAAAGGCTTAGAACTTGCATCAGTGTCCGCGAGCGCTTCGTATATGCACGTGTTTAACATTATAAGAGGTATTTTGTGCTCACATAAAAGCAAACAAAACATTTTTAAACCACCCACCTGTTGAGATTTTCTAAGGGCTTGAGTCCCCCAAGTCTCAAGACCCAACCTGGACAGCGGAACTTATCCAATGAGCTGCATGTGCAATATCTCCCTCTAATTATATTCTTTCCGAGTAACCTAACCTAACCTCACCTAACTTGATTTACGTCAAAAACTCTGTCATAGATACAGGTGTGCCATTTCAGATTTTCCTAGGGGGGCAAGACCCTCAAAAAATTTGGATGCCCCTCCCTTTTCTTTTTCATTGCATCGTACGCATGGCAACCACTTCCCATTCAACCACGTTTTAGCTTTCATTCAATCGCATATTTTTCTCCGGCTTACTCTTCTGCCGCTCTCTGACTTGATTTTTCGGCCACATTGAAAATCTTTGCCCCCCCCCCCCCAATGGCGCCTTTGCATAGATAAATAGAAACGGTGCACTAAAAGGCTGCAGCATAGGCAAACTTTAATCCCGTATATCCATCAACTCATCAGTCATACAACGCTCAGCGAATAGTGAGCGCCTGCTATCATCACCTTCGGCCTATCCCTGCTTTTGTATTTACCGGATATAATCATTCAACACCTCTCTAAATAAGGGAGGCACTATCTATTGTTTATGTGAATCCGCGCAGGGTCGGACTGGCCAGGGCCGCTAGGCCGCGATCGCGGCCTAAAGTTTCGCTTTTTGAGGCCCGAGGGGGCCCCGCAGGGGCCTTCGATGGGGCCCCCGAATGGATAAAATGGAAAAATTTAGGAATGAAAAAAAGAATGATGTATCAAAGAAGACAGTTAATAGATTACACTAAAAGAAAACCATTGTAAGTTATTAAGATAGCTTAATATAAGGATCGGAAATGCATCGAGACTGGCCAAGTCCGCTCTAGTCCACGATGAGGACCGACATTTGGAAAATCTGGGGCCCCGAACGTTTAAAAAAGAAGCCTTCGAATGGATTAAAGCGGGGCCCCAATCGGGTGAAAAACGAGGCCCCCGATCGGGTCAAAACGGGGTCCCTGATCGGGTCAGAATGGGGCCCCCAAACGGGTTGAAAACGGGGCCCCCTAGTCCCCCAAAAAGTATCTAAAAAATAAACTGGGAAGAAAATAATAAATACTGGCAAGAAAAACAAAAAAAAAAAAATGACAATCCGTTTAATTGCAAGAGG
This sequence comes from Trialeurodes vaporariorum, assembly GCA_011764245.1. Classification (NCBI taxonomy): domain Eukaryota; kingdom Metazoa; phylum Arthropoda; class Insecta; order Hemiptera; family Aleyrodidae; genus Trialeurodes; species Trialeurodes vaporariorum. The sequence continues at coordinate 31,478,279 of VMOF01000388.1, forward strand.
CGAGTCTTAGGAGTCTACCATTATGTCTTCTATTTTTTACAAACTAGTTTTCCTTTTTTTCTTTTTTTCAAAATTAAAACTTCCTAAAATGTAATCTCTATCTCTTAAGTAATTACTCGATTCTCTCGCAAATGAAACCCGAAAAACCCATTAAAAATAGGTTTTTAGGTCGTAAAATTTTCAAAATTTACCGGGGGAGGGCCCCCGGACCCCCCCGTCAACACCTGGGGGTATTCCATACCCCCATGACCCCCCGGTAAGTAAGGCACGTGAAAAAATATGGTGTCACTCCCCCCCTCCCCCAGAATTAATATCTGACTGCACCACCGAAGATAATAAGTTATTTTATCCTGGACTAGTAGCCGCAGCCGAACATATGCTCTTACCGATATTTGGGTGGGTTTAAAAAAGACCAAGAGAAGCCCGTTACGATCTGGATCCTTTAATAAGTCTACGTAATAACTAAAAAAGAAGAAACAGAGAACTCTAATTATCAGTTGAAAATAGCGTAAAAACTGCTTCGTTTTAAGTTAATTTTTAAAAAATGGTCTGAAGGGGGCCCCAGAATGGAGGGAGGGGCCCCAAAATTGACCGAGCGGCCCAACATTTAGAGAGCCAGTCCGACTCTGATCAGGCTTAAAAGTGTGCCTCAAATCTGCCTAAATTATTCTTTCGTAGTGCACCATCTCTACTTCTCTCTGAAAATTGCTAAGTATGCGGGGACCAAAAAATTTCTTCACAGAGACCAATGTCTCATATTCATAATGGCATTAATGGACGGTATGGGAGCGCACTATGCTCTGAGATCGTCAAAAAGTGGCTAAAAAAATAGAAAGGAAATCCCTCATTAATTTATCATTTATATAAACTTTCAAGACAAACGTTAGTTACAGAGACAACTTTTAATTTAACAAGTAAGTCTGAAAATTGAGCTTAAAAGGTCGAAAACGATTATTTTTTTTCACTGATTTTTTGCCTTATTTTCCGAGTTCAGACCATGGTGCGGCACAACGAGCTATACATTTATTTAGAGTGGCGGTACAATGGGTAACCTGCGTAACCATATCTTGGCGGATTTTTAGGTTAGGTTCAAGCGAGTAATTTGTCCATTTGTTTCCGTGTATTTTGGTGTAGCGCCACCGCACAGTGGATCAAAGTATATTCCGATCCATTGTGCGGTGGCGCTGCACCAAAATTCACGGAATCAAATGGACAAATTACTCGTTTGAACCTAACCTAAAAATCCCCCATGGTGTTTACGCAGGTTGCCCATTAAACCGCCACTCTAGATAAATTATAGCTCGTGTTGGGTGCGGCAGTGACCCGGTGTTTTCAAGTTTACGTATAAATGTCATTATGAGACCCCATATACCTACGCACTTTTTCACTAACACACTTTACACTCACACTGCACACAACACACACACACACACACCTACACACTTATCATTCACAATATGCATGCATGCGTATTGCGTATGCCAATATGCGTTTGCTCACGCATCCCACGCGTCAAGTAAACAATCAGAGTACACAAAAATCATTCTTTATTTGATAAAAGATTATGAGCGCGGTCTCCGAATCTAAAATTTTTATCCGCGGTGGGTGGACGCTATTCTCACAGGACGGGCACGGGCTGGACAAAGCGATGAAGCGAGGCAAAACACATTGAAACAAATGGCACAACCATGAAGGAACGCAAACAAACGATTTGTCAATGAAAACGCATGAAACCACCCGCCCCCAAGCACTCTCTCTCTCTCTCTCTCTCTCTCTCTCTCTCTCTCTCTCTCATTCACTCACTCACTCACTCACTCACTCACTCACTCACTCACTCACTCACTCACTCACTCACTCACTCTCTCTTTCACTCACTCACTCAACAGTTCGCCTAGACTAGCTCCTCAAAATTCACGCATGCGACCATTTGAACGGTTGAAAAATTCGCCAAATCTGATACAAAATGTCAAGAAAATTACCATGCTTGCAATTCAATCTACCGAGTTATAGTCCGTTTCAGTGTTCAAGGATAGGAGATGTTTTCATGAAAGTATAGGTACCTACATACACTGCAGTATCACGGCATTTTTTTTTACTACCGCTATACTTCTCTTTAAGATTTCAATTCGAGATTTTTTCATTTCCAGTTGAATTTTGTGTCAAAGTGAAGGCCAAGGAATCTTTTAAATATGGCTATTCCATGGCTAAAACGGGGCGAGTTCTATGCTTCAAACTCTTTGTATGTAGAAGTAGGGCTGGTAAGTATATCTTTTTAAGTTTTGTGAATATTCATGAGAGTTCTCCCGATGTTCAGCTCAGAAAGCGTGCGATGTTCGGTAAAAAAAGCACGATGGGGGGGGACGGGAAGCACCGCGATAGGATCAAAAATTAACAGTCATTAGCTTGTCTATTGCCTCTGGTGCGGTAGTGGTAGATGGAATAGGGCAAGACACCTCAGTCTTGATAAACGAAGACGATAGTCGTGGCATCGGGGGAGGGGGAGGATGTTGAGAGATAGAGGATGACGAGACGCGCATGTTCCCGGACAGGCAAAAAAAGTTAGAGGAGGCACGCGAGGGGGGGGCGAGGAAAAAGGGAGAGAGCTCCTGGAAAATGATTTACTCCGGAACTGTCAGCTCCTTTTCTGCCTTGTTCGCCGCACTTATTGACTCGGAAATGTTTTTATCAACACGCAGCTTTGAGTCGCGGCAAAGCCTCAGGATTATGTGGGATCTGGATCTCCTCTCAGCTGAGATTATTTCCCGGTCGTGTTACATTTTATATTTGTATTCCTCTCACCTCTAAGGCTGCCGTTTTGCGTACATAATGACACAAATTTTTCCATTGAACTCAATGTCAATTTTTTGAATATTCCGTCAAATTTGGCTACTCCACTTATTTACGAAAATGACCAATAGTGGTATAACAGGTATCCCATAAAGAAATCGATGGTCAAGATTTATTCTTTTATAGCAGATGAGAGACGTGCTCCTTTTAGTCACGCGGATATGAGTTGCGCAGGCTACAGGTGCTCAAATTTAAGTTTTCTTCACGAACACCCATTTCCTTGTGCTTTAAGATAATATTTAGATATTTTCGTTTTTGATCCCCCCCCCCCCCTACCACACATAGTGTATATAGATTATTATGGAAAGCTGCGACAAGTCAAACCCCGATTATTCGATTTTTCCTGTCGTCACAAGCGCACTGAAATATTTCTCATTCGCAAATCCAGTCAGGCTGTCAATAAAAAATTATGAGTCGACGAGAAAGCACATCAAAGAGAATGCCTCATAAGCAAAAAAAATCGTATTTTTAATTGATTTTTTTTTTTTTTAAATAAAAACTGGTAAAAATTGACAATTGATAAAATGGTAAATGCATGGTAACACAAGTAGGCAGGCGGGTTACAGTCGAAGCCCACGTGACTTTGAGACTGTGCACGTACTGTTTAAGGCAAAGAATAAGCGTAACAATAATATGCAAAATGCTAGTCCTTTAGTGTGACTTGAAGATACTTTAAGCTTCATAAGAATTTCTGGACCGTGCGTAAAAAGTTACAAACTAAATAATATGACTTAGAGTGGCTCACATTTGGCAACGTTGTAAGATGTCCATTTATACCCATGATAAAGGTCGAATGCGAAGGTGTTCACCGAACACCCAGTAGTTCGATATTTTCCATGGACTTAAATGGACGAGTTGCAACGTTGTCAAATTGCACGCTACGCCACTGATGACTTATGTAGCCCGCGCGTCTCTGAATATTTTTTCCTGTGTAAAACGAAGGAAAGAAATCGATGACGCTTGTGACATACCGACTCCAACAAAAAAATTCCCGTAAAATGATTTTTTTTTCTCCCCCAATAAATAGTGTGTCCGTCTAAGAGCATCTGAACTGCATCGCGCTTATTAGCTCTATTTCGTTTTAAAAATGGCTCTTGTGATTATTTTCCTATCAGGGTTCGACATGCTGCCGATGCACGTTTCTTTTCCACTATCCCCTCTTGTTTTTAAAGTTGTTTCAGTTAATGCGTGGATTTTGGTGGCTTCTTTTTTTACCCCTAATAGTTAAAAAAAAAAAAAAAAAAACCCTCAAGACATCTCTCACTTTGAAAGTGTGCAACAGCCTCTATGACAATGCATGAGGCAAACGGTTTTGGTAAAAACGTTGTTCACAGAATATAATGGTCGGCTTTTTGGATTTCAATGGCTCTAGAACCACCGGAATCTTTACCTCTTGATTCTTTCCAGTTGCACGGTGATGCAACTTATTTCTGTCACCGAGTTTTTCACAAAGAGCTCTCGGTGGCACGTGCAATTGGACAACCATGTTTTTTTGCCATTGAAACGTATTCGCAGATTTACTGATTTCTTTGAGAGTCGATAAAACTTCTGGAAATCGATGAATTTACACGAAGTTTAAATGGATGGAATCCATTTGCGCAACATCCAACGAGCCGCCACTGGGATCTCCACTGCACGGAAAAAGAATACTGGAAGAATTTACAATTTGCGTAGCTTGTTTTAGAGTCTGCTATCAAGAATGGTAAATTTTACCATCATATGGCAAATGCAACGTTGTGGTTAATTAAGATAACCTGTTGGTACATTTCACCACAAGGTACGTTGCATTTACCACATGATGGTAAAATTTACCATACTTAATGGCAGACTCCAAAATCAGCTATGCGGATGGTAAATTGTACCAGTCTTTTTTTTTCCTCGTGCGAGAGAGTACTACTACTACTACTACTGGGAGTCTGAATTTTTGGCAAAATTTTGATGATTTTCGTCTGAAATCATCAAAATTTTGCCAACAATCAAATAGTAACTATGGTTCGTATTTATGAACTTTCAAGACCAATTTCAAGCACAGAAAACACTTGTACAAAATAATTTGAACCAAGAAATATCATTGGAAACTTTTGATTAAATGAAGCTTAAAAGGTCGAAAACGACGATTTTTGACGACTTTATTATTTTACCGATATTTCGCCTCTTTTTTCGATCTCAGACCATGAAGGGGAGGCGCATTGCAGTGATAGGGAGTCAGGGAGGGCGCCAAAAGCTATAGGGTTTTGTGGAGGAGCGGGGAGGGGGATAAAGCGATTTACGTATTAGATTGAGCAATGGACGAGGTAAAAGAGCCGGGGAGATAAGGGGAGGGGCAGGAAATTATCAATAAATAAACTTGTCTCTGAAAGTATCTTTTCGGTGTAGGTAACTTGTATTTATTAATGCGGCAAGGAAAGCACAAGATATCATGGGACTCGGTCGAGTCATGACCAATGTAAGCAATTGGAGGGAGGGGGGGGGGGTGAGATAGAGGATAACAGTGGAGGAGGGGGAGTGCACGATGACTTGCAACGTTCTAGCAAAATGCACGCAATCCCGCCCCGCGTGATTCAAATGAGCCTCAGCCCGTAAATAGGATAGTCTGCTGTAAAGCTGTGGTGAGCGCCCTCATTTGCAAAGGCACAGTGGGTGGGGGAGGAGGGCGCAGTTCTAGATTAGCGGTTTCCTGACTGTTATGATAAAGTAAAGTGGCCGAAACGCTCACTAATTTTTCTGAACGCTCATTGATCTTATACCAAAGCAGACTCGTCTGCGTAGGTCGGGATTGTAGCGGGAGGGGGGTTGAAGGGGATTTTTTGTTCGTGATTAAAATGTTTGCAGAATCACAGAATTTTATAAGAGTTAGACGATTTTAGTAATGACGTCACGGTCGAAATTGGATTCTAGCAAATGTTCCTTTTCCCTCGCTCTCGTGAAGTTTCCATTAAGAAATTAGATCCAAATTTCCAAAAGGAAATTCATTTTAGTAAACAGTTATAGTTCTCTCAAATTGTACTGCAACGTTGGAATCCATGGCCCATAACATGTTCGGGACGAACGGGCTTTTTGTTGTACCTAAAAATAGCGAATCTAACCTCATCAAACCTCACATTTCTTTCCCAACTCTACTTTACTTTACCAAAGCTATAGGGCCGGTCTAGAGTCTACCCGACTCCTAAGTGCTGAGATTCGTCAGTTTACGTCTGGCAGCAGTATTCTTCACTGATAAATAGTACATTTAGGGGTAAAGGTAGTACTTTATGGTCTTTTCGATTAGATCTAATTCTTCTGCAACTAATATGATGGATGGCTTGTAAAACATTTACCGTGATTACCATAAAACAACCCTCCGAAAAAACGACGTAATCGTGTAATCGATCGGATCACCGCACCCCCATTTGCCCAACTCTGGTACTTGGGGCGGACTTGGGTTCGAAGACCGTCCGTTCCGAACATTTGTTGAACCCTTATATCTTAAATGGGGCAGTTGCACACTTTTGCTGTAAGCGATTTAATAGTCGATTCTGGTGTAAAAACTACCAAAACTAACGATGGCAGCACTAAAAACTTGCGAAATCCACTCCTAAACTCAAAAACCGCTTTTATTTGCGAGGGCGTAATGGTGGCTGAGGGCAGTAATAATAAGAGATTCCTATCTTAATTTCGTCACTCTTTCTATGCTGACAAGGATGATTCACAGAGTAATTAGTCATCAGAGTGATGATCCACATCCGATGAATGGTACCGCAACACACAGTGACACCGGTGTCAAATAAAAGTCTTCTCTTATTGGTCACTTCTTGATGGAGTTACAGTATTGTTAGATGGGAATCTCCCATTATTACTATACCCTCAGCCACTATTACGCCCTCGCAAACAAAAGCGTTTATTGAGTTTAGGAGTGGATTTTGGAAGGTGTTAGTGCTGCCATCGTTATTTTAGAAGGTTTCTTCGCACCAGAATCGACTATTAAATCGCTTATAGCAAAAGTGTGCAACAGCCCCATTACCTTTCACTTTTCTTTCTTGAAAGATCCCAAATTAATGTGCAATCATAATTATATCGAACGAAGTAAATAATGCGCTTTATCCTATATCACACGCGGTGTCTTAGTGGCAAATAGCCGCTGTGATGCTCAAACAGGAACATTCAACCATAGGCGGAACAAGGAATTTTTCTAGGGAGGGGGGGGGGTGAGCAGTGGCCAAAAACTGATCACTTTTTTTTGGTTTTTTTTTTTTTTGTTGCTTCTCGAGCAAAAAAGAATCCCCCTTCATTACGCCTTTTCACTAGCAATCTAGGCAAATTTAGGTACTTTCAAAACACAAAGTGGTACACAACCTTTTTGTTTTTGCTCCTTGAATTCTGCGAGAAAGTCAAAATTTTGGGATGTGTGCCAAATTACTAGGCCAAATGGCTAATCGTATTTGTGTGCCAAATTACTTGGCCAAATGGCTAATCGTATTTTTTTCCAACATTTTCTGGGGGGGGGGGCTTGAAGGACCTCTAGGGGGCTAAGTCCTCCTCCTCCCCCCCCCCTATTCTGGCATTCATTCAACCAACACAACCTATTTTCGTCTTAGAACTCTCTCAAATCATCTCTTGATTCACACGGTGGTTTCGCGTTCCACTAAAATGTAGATTGTAGGTACTTGCATTTCACTGATTCTATCGTAAGGACAGTGGTGGACCCAGAAACTTTTTCTGGGGGGGGCGCCTCTGGGAGTTGAAATTTAAAGTATCTGAGCAATCAATTTCGGGCTACTATATCTGTAGAAAAAAGGCTAAATGTGTAAAGTTTTTCTTTGGGTGGGGGAGGGGAGGGGGGTATCCTCCTTCTTTTGGGTGTGCTTTGCTGAAGGGCGAAAGCTCTGACACTCAAATTATCCGAGAAATTATCTTAGACGAAATTTTGAACAGACAGTGATTAGTGACGGAGAGTTTAGGCTGGAACCAGGCAATGTCTACTCGTTCTATTCAGAGGGCAGGCTTATAGGCGCAATGGAGAAGGCGCGCGGCCCTTTTCTTTCTGAATACCATTGTTATCATAAAAACTCTTCTTATCAGTGAGCCACCCAGCACCTCTTGCGGCGCGCGGCGGCGGCGGCGCTTCATCAACACACCGCCTGTCTGCCTGCCTGTCGTTTCAGCAGCCACTTCTGCGAATGTGCCTCCGGAGTCCGAAGTCGGACTCCCGACGCAGGCCTCGCTACCCGAAAGACGGAAGCCCTAGGCTGTGACGAGTTCATAACGCCAATAACTCACTAGTCTGACAATAGTCACTGGTCGAACTGGCGCGAATCGTAGAGCACAATGACTCGTTGTCAGAGTTGTAAACACAACCTCACTTTTTACACTCTCGCAGTCTCTCAGTCGTATCGCGTTTTGCTTCACAGTCCGATGTTGGCTTTGATCGTATTGTCAACGATGCCCTTTCTTTATAGTTTCTTCAGCACAGGTAAGTGTTTTAAAAGTCAGTTTCCACGGTGAAGTTCCAACTTCTTATTCGAAAGTCTTGCCCGCGTGTGTATTGTTCGAAACTTGCCATTCTGTGCCGTTTCCGTTTCCATTCCACTGACAATAATCAGCGTCCTCTGTTTGCGTATGATGTGTTTCGAGTCATCAGATTTGCTTTGTTTTGAATCTTGTGTTTCGCGAATAGTTCTATGACTTCAATGGATTACCTACGTTTCAGCGTTGGATTCATCACCCACTGTGAAGTTGTGTTAAGTTTTAGCAAGATTCTGGGTAACGCATAAGAATTATTCTTCTCTCTCTCTCTCTCTCTCTCTCTCTCTCTCTCTCTCTCTCTCTCTCTCTCTTCTCTCTCTTCTCTCTCTCTCTCTCTCTCTCTCTCTCTCTCCTCTCTCTCTCTCTTCTCTCTCTCTCTCTCTCTCTCTCTCTCCTCTCTCTCTCTCTCTCTCTCTCTCTCTCTCTCTCTCTCTCTCTCTCTCCTCTCTCCCCTCTCTCTCTCTCTCTCTCTCTCTCTCTCTCTCTCTCTTTTCTCTCTCTCTCTCTCTCTCTCTCTCTCTCTCTCTCTCTCTCTTCTCTCTCTCTCTCTCTCTCTCTCTCTCTCTCTCTCTCTCTCTCTCTCTCTCTCTCTCTCTCTCTCTCTCTCTCTCTCTCTCTCTCTCTCTCTCTCTCTCTCTCTCTCTCTCTCTCTCTCTCTCTCTCTCTCTCTCTCTCTCTCTCTCTCTCTCTCTCTCTCTCTCTCTCTCTCTCTCTCTCTCTCTCTCTCTCTCTCTCTCTCTCTCTCTCTCTCTCTCTGTCTCTCTGTCTCTCTCCATCTCCTTCCCAATTTTTCATTCGGATTTATCTTACGTTTAGCTTGCGATCGTGTGTCATAATAATTCATGGCTGCGCTACAGTTTCGCACAAGTACGGTTTCGCACAGTTTTTCTGAATTTCACTTTCGCACAGTTTTGTTTCGCACACTTTCTTCCGCTGCACAATTTGGCAACTGCGCCTTTGGAAATCCGAATTATTGCTTACCTGATAGCATCTCCGACTCCGCTCGATCACAGCAGATAACGGCAAGTAACCCTGTTTATGTGTAAACACCTCATTAATCAGTAGATCTGATCGTGCATGAACCTTTTGAATGTCAGTGTCCTCTTGTCGGTTTCGCCAGTACGTGTTATATCGTTTTCCGCGTCTTTTTAAATACGTGTTTTTACTATAAAGGTGCTAGTTTTTATTGGTTTTAATATAGTTTTAACTTGGGTTTGCCTTCATTCTGGCTGAAAATTTATCTAGTTTTTTTTAAGTAATTTTAATTCAATTTTAAAATGAGTATCAATTTTACCATTGTGAAAAATAACCGTGATAAAGATAGTGTTCTTCATGAGGGTTTCATGTACTACGAATTCCGTACTCAAAAAAAAAGTGTAGTGTGGAGATGTGCAGAGGATCATAAGTGTTGTGCATCTGTGTGGACGGATAACTCAGTGTCACGTATTATCAAGAAAAGTGAAGCAGTACATGAGCACGAATGCTTAAGCAAGAAAAAAATCCAAAAAAACCAGATTCGTAGCACCGTGAAAAGGAAAGCAACAGAAGATGTACACATAGAACCTGCAAAAATATTAAGGCAAGTACTGCATGACAACGACAACGAACTGACGTTTTCCGATCTGCCAGCACTAAGACTAGCTGCTTACCGCTCACGGAAAAAAATTGCACCAAAGGCTCCTGCAAGTATTGAAGAAGCACTAGATCAAATGAAATCTATAAGTATGTCAACCGACGAGACAGGAGAAAAAATTTTCGTCGATACAGATAATAAAATAGTGGCCGTTACATGCATTGAAAATATCGAATTTCTGACGAAGCACAGTAAGAATATTCTGGCTGATGGCACGTTTACATACGCGCCGCGTTTTTTTTGCACAAACCTATACGATACATGTTTTTGCAAATGGTTTTTACATTCACGTTTGTACATTTTTTTTACCCTCAAAGTTCACGGCCACTTACGTAGCCATGTGGCTGCTCCTTAAAAAAATTTCCCTCGAAATTACGGGTTGCGAGCTATTTATATCGTTACTTTTGCTTGATTTTGAAAGAGGAGCCCATACAGCCGCTAAAATCGTTTTTCCTTGCGTGCAGTTAAAAGCCTGCAAGTTCCATCTGGGCCAATGTTGGTGGAGGCGTATTTATGGAGTGGCCAAGTTACGTCTCGCATACTATTCAACAACAACTACAGCCAACCAAGATTTACAACAAATAAAATTTGGCTGACATTATTTTTTTCACTCTCTTACTTAAAACCCGATGATGTTGTATCCGCTTTTAATACACTGGAGTCCATTGCTCCCCCGCACAACGAATGCAAGAAATTTGCGAACTATGTTCGGAAAAATTACATCGATTCATCAATTTATCCTCCGACTCTATGGGCATGCCTCTAACCGAATCTCTGCTGACGACTACGAACGCTGTTGAAAGTTATAATAGCAAGCTCCAAATGGAATTCTATGCTTCACACCCAAACATACATGTCGTGGTAAATCGCATTTTCGAAAATCAAAGTTTAGTAGCTCTTAAAATTAAATCAGTGATGAATAACGAAACTTTCCAGAGGAGGCCGAAACAAATTCAATTGGAGGAAAATATCAAGGTTATCACCCACGCTCACTACACCTATAGATACATTAACACTCTCCAGTTCCTGAATGAAATTGGCGAAGAAAAGAAACTGTTTAATTTCCAAAAAACGAAGTTACGGAAGGAAAACGCCTGCGAGAACACCCCTGACGATGATCTGAACGACGACGTTTAATGGTGAGTCTTTTTCTTTAAAAAAATATTATTGCATCTAAAGTTATTTTAATATTGAAAATTGTCACTTTTAAATTTTTCAGTGAATGCTGCGAGAAGAGACTCGCAGTGTTGCCAAATCAACAATTAAATTAAGGAGGGCAAATAAAAGTGTGCGAAACTGAAATCGCGGGAAGTGTGCGAAAGTGACTACACTCCAAAAAGTGTGCGAAAGAGATAAGCTCCCTAATTCATCCCTACCACTAGCGGATCCAATGGATTGTCTTTCTCTCTCTATGGCCATTTGATCGCGTATGTTGGAAAAGGATAGAAGAGGGGGCGAAAGTCACGTGATTGCCCCTTGTCTGTTCTTTTCTAACACACGCCATCAAATGGCCCTAGAGAGAGAAAGACAATCCACTGGATCCGCTGGTGATCCCTACCAATTTTACTCACATAGCTGTGTTTCACTGTCGATACCTATCAACGGCTAGAGTTTGTTTCAGCTGAAGTGTAGATGCTGCTTACCAATAATCTTTGGGCAATGTTTGATCTTCATTCGTTCAAGTCGGAGCAGAACTTGCCTTCGACCTTGACCTTTCAGTCTCATAACGTTCCTCAATGAAAAGCCAACGCTCAATTTAATTTTCGTTCATCTTCATTATATATAACGTGAGAAATGAGAATAGCGTTCTCAAATTTCAAAGATTATCGTCCCAGGTGCGTCTACACTTCTGAAACTATCTCTATATACCTAACTATAAAAGGGGTTGTGCTGTATTTGCTATATTATAAGTCCCACACCAAAGTGTGACAGCATGGAAAATTTGTTTCTGGTTTGTTTGCCTCTTATTTTTCAACCTAATATAAAAAATTATGGTAATTAATTAAAAAGAAATTGCTCTTAAACGATAGTGCAAGTGTTTTTGAGTGGCTATCTGGACTCAAAAGTCTAATACATTTATCCAGGTGAGAAAATTTCGCGTGCTATAGTCTCTTGTGTCCGTTTTTGTTGTTGTTGGTCTAAATCTTTTGAAGAGGAACCGCTCTATCAATTTTTGTGTCCCAAATAGCGAATCTGAAACTCTCATTTTCTGGTTGTCGATGAGTTATAGAGAAGAAATAAAGGTCGAAGTCGGATCATTGTATTGGTGTATTAAAATAAGTCGGAAATATTGCGTAAAAAGCCTGTATTCAATATTGTTTTACGAGTCTTCTGCGAAGTTGCCAAATTGGCGCTTTTAGGGAAAGAAGGCGCGATATTTTTCCAATCTATTTCGATGACGTACTTACACAATCGATTTCAATAATATGTAAGGCAGATGATGAGATGAAACATTTTGCATTAGCGCGTTACGTAAGGTAACAATGCGTAAATCTCAAGCAGAGATATGGAGAGAAGAGCAGGAAAATCGCATCAAGAAGGTGCCATCGATTTAGGCTAAAGGATTGGGTGAAAGGAAGACGGAAGTGCAGGGATCTTGCTACAAACAGCGAAAGGCTTCCCGAAATCGAAATAAGAAAAGGAGCAAAGAAAAAAAACTTTTCTTATTCGGAAAGTGCAAGTGTGCGCACTTAGTCCTTACAACAAATGTCACTTAAAGCTTAACAAAGTGTGCACCAAACAAGCAAGTTGCCAGACGCTGCCAAGTTCGATTTTGTTTTGATTCAATTTCATGCTCCCGGCTTATTTTCATTGTGTGCATCGGATAGTTAGCCCTGCCGACACTATTATCCTTCCCTCGTTCTCTCTGATCCCTCAAAATCTGAATTTCAAACGAATCTGATCCAAACAGATTCTGATACAGGGTGCATCAAAAATCATCGGCAAAGCTATGCCGCTTTGTGTATAATTTAACGCATTTTTAATTCACAGGTGACTACTGCCAATTGACCAAATGATTACTTACATAGTTCTGTTAAGTGTTTGACTGAAATGAACGGAAACACACGCTTCTGTAATCTTTTCTCAAGCGGTAGAATCATGCACCGTTAAATTATCAAAATATCGCAAAGTAAATTTTCTAAAGCCTGCAGTCACGACTTTACCGATCGCGAGAAAAGATTGCTGATCAGAGTATTTTGGAGCATTCACGTCGTGCAACTGGACTGAACTGTGTAATCTTTTGGGCAACCGGTGGAATCATCGGAGCTTTATAAAATGGCATCATTAAAAACAAAGCGGTGCTTCCATGTAGGTACTTACAGCTACGCGACTGATGGAGACTCTCACATTTCTTTAAAATAGTTTAAACGTTTGACTTAATCTCTCACTCTTGTAATTTCAAGATGGTTTTATATAGATAATCGATTGTTCACAAACCACCACTGATCGAGAACACTGGCGGCTCGTGATTAATTATTATCAATTTATTCAATAAATTATTTCATTTAAATTCCCAAAGGATCGATTATTTACCGTACGTTTAATGGTTACATGTATAGGAGACACCAGACATCGATGTATCGTATTTCATTCATACGCGTACTCATTACTTGCGCCACGCCGCGGTGTTCCGCGATTCATTCATAACCAAGGTAGTCAGAGCTCAGGGGGTGCGACCACCTCTGAAAAGCTACTTTGCCACCATCTTGATTTTTCGACTTACTTAGTTTTTTGGAGTTATTGAAACTTTTAAAGGTGATTATGTATAATTTTAAATTTTGCAGGCGTCTTTTTATCTGTCAGTTAGGGTTCATCATTTGAATGAGAGGTTACTGATCAACATTTTGTGACGGAGGTTAGATTGCGTTTACCGCCACTTCCACTATGCCTTGCAAATTCTCAGTTTGAATTGTGCGGTAAGAAAAATTGTGGCGCATTCGATTTTCAGGCGAACCAATCAGAGCCGACCTCAGAGTGTTGTCCATACCTACCTGATCTCATCTACCTTCATTAATAAGAGTGGTGGAGGGAGGGATGGAGGGAGGGATGGAGGGAGGGAAAGAGGGAGGGAAAGAGGGAGGAAAAGAGGGAAAGAGTAAAAGAGGGAGAGGGAGAGAGAGAGAGAGAGAGAGAGGGGGAGAGAGGGGGAGAGAGAGAGAGAGAGAGAGAGAGAGAGAGAGAGAGAGAGAGAGAGAGAGAGAGAGAGAGAGAGAGAGAGACACAGAGACAGAGAGAAAGGAAAAATAATTTCTGGATACTCTTGCGCCTCTTACTCCTGCGTGCTCATGGTGAATTGAATTGTTTCAGTCACTTGCTATTAAAATAATTGTAGGACACATTAGCAAACTCCGGCTGGAAACAAATTAAAGTTGCAGAAACTTAGAGAGAAACCAGGACAAAGACATTCCCAGTTCTGTTGTTTACTCAAATGGTATGAGGTAGTGTTCTAGAATTCATCCCTTCATTGTCTCGATGCAGAAAAGGAATAGCAGCACTTTTCAATGCTACATCACGCAGGATAATGTAATATTTTTTGCACGGATAATGTAATATTTTTTGCACGTATGCTGTGAAAGGTTGAATTCTAGAACGCTACTTGTGTTCTGAACTGCGGTTTTGCGATTGTTACTTCAGAGGAATTTTTAACTCACCTATGATTCCACCGATCGGTGAAGAGAATATACCCAGTCCAGTTCAGCAGTTTCACTGTAACGCACGACAATGCTCTGATCTATAATCTTTTAGCAACCAATGCAATCATCGGTGAAGATCGACCCCCCCCCTCCATTTTCCAAGTCAGCGGTGTTTCCATCGGTGGCAAAAAAGGTGAAGATCCACATGATGACACAACACTGCTCTGCTTTTGTAACTCTCTCGCAAGACCTTTGCATGACATTTTCTGGAGTGAAATCATGGGGTAGGTGTTCCTTCTATCCACCCTTTTTTTTAAGGTAGATATCAAATTGTATTCGCTCATATTCTTCATCCCTTACTTGTAATTTTATTCTGAACCTCTTTAAAAATGTTAAACGTGCAACCGATTTTGGTTTAGTTTATGAGAATGATATATTATTCTGAAGAGGCAATCTGGACACAAAAAATATCCTGGCATTTCTTCCATAAAATTTAGCGTATTGCCGGTAGAGCTATACCTCCATGAGTCGTCTGACATGATTCATGATTTTTGTCCCTGACTAGGTGACTTGCGACTGTTCGTTGCAAGTAATCCCTGTATTGAAGGAATGATACCTTAGGACCAGTTCGCCAGTTACAATATAAGTAAGCAGATTCGCCTTTAATTTCTGATTCTCATGTTAAATGCCGAGAAAATTACAGTAAGTGGATCCTTTTTGGTTCAGGACGTTTTAGTGTCACAGCCTTCGCTCGAAAATTGTGTTCTTTTACGTCTTTCTTTGTCAAAATTATGGATAGATTTGCCCACTTGCTCTTTAGTTACGGATAGCAAGGCTGCTAGGTAACAACTCTAACACCCATATTGCGTGATGCATCACTGAATGCGTGGTGCAAAGACGCAGGGTAAGAAACTGCCACGCATTTTGACGAAGAAATTAGAGGAAAAAGCTGTATCTTCGGAGGATTTGGCGTTACAGTCAAGTCAACGGTTGGCCGGCAGTGCAGTGTAGTGATCGGTCGCCGATCAGTTGTGACTAAACTCGCGCAGCAGCAGCGTTCCAAACTATCTCTCTCTTTCTTCTGCATAGCTATCGCTCTCTACTGCCGAATTTCGTTTACAGGACCTTGTTCCGCACGACTTTTTCTTATAATTACATTAACCCTTCCACTATACTAGGTTCGGAAGACAGCTCATGAGCTCAGTGTTCGATAGCTCAATTTAAGTGGGTAAATAGTAAATTGTTCCTATACACCAAGGTGCTGATTTTGCATACTCAATAAAATTGATGGAAGGCGCTTGAGGAATCATTATTTTTCAATTATTAACAATTTGAGCACGCACTTATTGTGAATTCATTACTGGAACTGAGTGATGAGGCTTATAAAGTCATAGAAACGAGTATACTCGGGCGTGGTATTGAAAAGGTTGAAGTGTCTAGAGCAGTGGCGTAGCGTGCAATTTGGCAACGTTGCACTATGTCCATTAAAAGCCATGTAAAAGGTCGAATGCCGGTGAACACCCAATAGTTCGATATTTTTCGTTGGTTCGAATGGACGAGCTGTAACGTTGCCAAATTGCACGCTACGCCGCGCCACTGGTCTAGAGCAGTGCATTTTTGCAACATTATTTCACGCAGAATGTATCTGTGTGCGATTGTAGCGATGAGAGTGGGATAGCAGTACCAGTGGCGTAGCGTGTAATTTGGCAACGTTGGGGTTCGTCCATTTGAACCCATGAAAAATATCGAACTAGTGGGTGTTCGGTGAACATTCGACCGTTTACATTGGTTCAAATGGGCACATGCAACGTTGCCACATTGCACGCTACGCCGCGCCACTGAGCAGTACATAGGAGTCGCTTGAGCGTGAGAGAGAAAATTTGATACGCTCAACGAACTTTTTCACCGGTTGACGTCATCACCGAAACCGTCTGTACTGGAGGGAATAAGATCGAGACGAAATCGTGCTCATAGCAATTTTCCCAGCATTTTACATGAGAATCGACCATTAAGAGTCGAATTAGTCGAATATGTTGGTAGTGCAACTGGCCGGCAAGAATGTTAATAAATTGTAACTCATTGCGGTTGCGAGTATGACATGAAGTGATGAGTTCGTAGACTAATCCGGTTAACAAGTTGGTAACCTGGTCATTGAACAACATTTTTCGAAGTGTTCTTCGGCTCTGGAATATGGTAAAAGAGGAGCGGAGGTGGAGGGGTGACGCTTTGATTCGAAAGAATTTAAAAATATAATTACACACAATTCAAGCGAGCGCTTAATCACGCGAATGAAAAATCGCGCCGAACCACCAACCTCCCTCCCACCCGGTCCCGGACGCGCGTCCTTTTGCGCGGTGCTCTACGGCCCGTCATAGAGAAGCCGCGCTGCGCTATATTTTCACTTTGTGTTTTCTTTTGGCGCCCCTCCGTCTGCCTCCCTCGCTGGATTTTAGCGCGTTTGTTGTTATTTCAACGGTTCTACTGTATTGTGCACAACTTGCATGCAAGTTTTGTTGCACAGAATTACTCATCCGGCAAATCTCTCCCCATCTCTCTCCCTCTCTCTTGACTCTCTCTCACTCTCTTTCTCTCTCTCTCCCTCTCTCCCCCTCTCTCTGTCTATTTTTTACCTCTTGCTTGCTTTTTTAAACAAGCAGTTGCCAACTTTTTCATTTTTCACATTTGTTTGAACTGTCTACTTTCACTTATCCAATGAACTATTCCCGCATAGTTGCCAAACAGAACAATAATATGAAGATTATGAAGTAAAAAAAATTGTACAAGTAAATTATTAAATATATCCTCAAATAGATGAGATAAGAAGTCGATAGTTTCGATAAGAATGGGAACCGGTGATTGGTGATGGAGATGAGTCACCTGATTGCCAAGTCTAATCAAAATACGAAATATATCTAATAACGGTTATCGAGCAGTCTTTAGCTACTTGAAGCTTTCAATTGCCTAAGTGTAACACTCTTTAACTCAAAATTAACCTTTTCAATCGAGTTTTTTCGTTTTAAAGAAATATTTCCGAATGTTATACTCTAAAATTGTAAATAATTTATTTCAATCTTATAGTAGGTAAATGCATGAAAATAACACCAATAAAATTGTCTTAAAAAATAATTCTATTAAGATCGCTTCAAATTCAATTTAAGGCGTCTGCAATAGCTATTGAAGTTCATCTTCATTCAAGAGCTCAAAAAGTAGCTCAAATAAAAGTGCAAGGTGAGATTGTACAAATGAGAGGATGGTTGAATTGACTTCATTCATTCATGGAGATGAAATAACTGCTGATCACCGACAAAAACACCAAATTGATCACTGAAATACCACGAAACGAATTCAATTAGAAACCAAATTCATAAAGCCGAAATAGTATTGAAGGCTTCCCTCCTTTGTGAGGTTGACTTGACTGTTCAAGTGATGCCTCCGGTATCTAAAGGCGGAAACATCCCGAGTTATTTGTTTCCGGAAACCTAAATACCGACATTCTTCTGGAGTGTGAATTTTCTGTGACTTTCGGTTTTCAAAGTTTAATTTTTCCCAGTATTTTTGCTACATCAATTATTTCATCCGCAGTGCATCCAACAATTTGACTATAATGATCTAAACAGTGTTTTTTTTGTTTTTTTTTTTTTTTTACACCGAGATTTAAAACTATTCTGACATGTGTTACAATCATCTTACAATCATTCTGATATGTGTTACAAATGTGGTTTTTAAGGAAAAAGACATTTAATAGTGTTTATGCGCCAGAAAAACGATGGGAGCAGCGCACTGAAAAAAAAAAATAAGCTAAATTTAACTAATTTCTACTTAAAAGTATGGACACCACTTAAAACTATTAGTTTGACTATTTGAATTAGTAAAATTAACTCCAGGCCATGTTAATTAACACGGCACGGAGTTAATTTTACTAATTCAAATACTTAGTCAAACTAACAGTTTTAAGTGGTGTCCATACTTTTAAGTAGAAATTAGTTTTTAGATTATTTTTTTTTTCAGTGCGCTTTAGAAAAAATGGTCAGACTAACTGTCAACTTGTATACGTCTTACCTCAGACTGATCAGTGGAGGGGGGGGGGGGGGGGGGAACTAGGATTTCAAACACGGCCGCTTTTCTGGGGGGACTACTTTACTACTTTATCTCTCCGATTACCGGGTTTCTTTGCGATAAAATGATGGGATGTGCTCGTACAGTTTAATTTTTCTTATTTTCTCCCCTAATTTTTATGTTAATGAGGGTAAATGCCGTAAATAAACATAATTTTCAAGGAATCTCTATCGTTGGTGGAGTCAATAATGGCAATTGACTCCTTAGATTTTATTGGCTCATGAGACCACCTAACTAATGACAACTTTTCTTACCTAACCACAAAATGAGCATGCCATTGATGTAACTTAAAGTGCTTTGTTCACTTTGGTAGTCCTCCCACGAATGTTGCTCGAGGGTCTTCTGATGCCAACCGTACAAAAACATAACCCAATGAATGACGTGATGAAAGTAGCAAATTAGATGAACCACAAGAAACAGCGGCAATCCTATAGCAATATCCTATGAAACAGGAACGGAACACTATAATAGTTCAAAAATGGTGTTGTACTGTGCACATAATATACAGGGTGTTTCACGTAACCTGCTCACTATGGTTTTCTTGAACGCGGGACGATAAAAAAATCGGGAAAAATCGGTTTTATAGTAATTCGGACCTGAATTTTCTTTTAAAAATACTGTCACAATCCAAAATTTGGTTTTTGGGGGATTTTTAGGGTGGGCACCCCCCTAATCTCGATAACTTCGAATGGCAACCCCTATCTTGTGATACCTCGTCTGAAAGGGCAGAAAATTCTAAGCATTTTGGCTTAAACCGGAAGCCAATATATTTTTTCGTGTTCGATTGTGGACCAACTTTCGAAAATTCGTAACTCCTGCAAAAAGAGTCGTAAAACAAAAAACGGGACATGTAAAATACTCTTCTTGACGATTAATTTTAAGAAAAAAAATACAAAATTAGAATCAAACAAACCGGAAGTCGACTTTTAGGCACTTTAAAAGTTTTGGCGGGAAAACCCCTATTCGTCAAAATTTTCAATTGGCAACCCCTATATCTTTGAACATCTCATTCGAAAAGGCGTAAAAATTTGTGCACTAAAGTTCAATATCGTTTTTCTTATTCGATATATCGAAAATGGAAGTTCGATTAGAACTATTTTTCGACCCTGTTACAAATGGATCCTATCGTGTGATACATCATTCAAAACCGCCAAAAAAACCAAGCATATTAGCGCAAACTGGAAGTCAATACCTTTTTTTTGCGCTCGAGATATCGCAAGTCAAAATTTAAGGTAGGCCCTAAGCGAAGACTAAACTTTGACTTGTAATATATCGACCGCAAAAAAAAGGTATTGACTTCCGGTTTGCGCTAAAATGCTTGATTTTTTAGGCGCTTTCGAATGATGTATCACACGATAGGATCCATTTGTTACAACTTACAGGGTCGAAAAATAGTTCTAATCGAACTTCCATTTCCGATATATCGAATAAGAGAAACGATATTGAACTTTGGTTTGCGCCAAAATGCACAAATTTTTACGCCTTTTCGAATGAGATGTTCAAAGACAAGGGTTGCCATTTGAAAATTTTGATGAATCGGGGTTTTCCCGCCAAAACTTTTAAAAGTGCCTAAAAGTTGACTTCTGGTTTCTTTGATTCTAAATTCGTATTTTTTTCTTGAAAGTAATCATAAAGTGGAGTATTTTACATGTCCAGTTTTTTGTTTTACGACTCTTTTTGTAGGAGTTACGAAATTTCGAAAATTATTGGTCCAAAATCGAACACGAAAAAAGACATTGACTTCCGGTTTAAGCCAAAATACTTAGAATTTTCCGTCCTTTTAGACGAGGTATCATAAGACAGGGGTTGTCATTTAAAGTTTTCGAGATTAGGGGGGTGCCCACCCTGAAAACCCCCCAAAAACCAAATTTTCGGTTGTGACAGTCTTTTTAAATGAAAACTTAAGGTCTGAATCACTGTAAAACCGATTCTTCCCGATTTTTTTATCGTCCCGCGTTCAAGAAAACCATGGTAAGCAGGTTACGTAAAACACCCTGTACATCAGGGGGTGTTATACAGCAGGGATCAAGAATAATGCTAGAAGACTTGATATGGATCATTGCTTAGGTAAGCCACCTGCAAAGCTTAAATTCATTGAGATCAGATTGTGGATAGCCTACCTTCAGGAGTTGTCAGACGTCCTTTTTGTCCGCAACTACGAATGTGCATTTAAGACATTTGAAGGACGTATGTCAGGGGTCAACGTATGAATTGTCTCTCCATTATATTAACTCTTGTGTCCGCAAACTCGCCCCGTTCGAGCTACAGACCGTCAAAGTTGGTCTAAATGTTCAAATTAAATGACGGTAGAAATAGAATAAAGCAAGATAGACATATGAAATTCAGCACACTAAACTAGCGATGCAGTAGGTAATCCGGTACAACTTAAGATGAATAAGGATCATCAAATTTAGGGTAGAATTGCTAGAAATTGGCGATGAAACTATTAAAAAGTTCCACTTTTGAATTAAAAAAAAAACTCATCAAGTAAATGTGTATAATTACACACAATGGAAAAATGTCTGTCGTATGGTAAGGCTCAGTGGATGGGGGGGGGGGGGGGGTCTGCATGGAATGAAACCTTTCTCTAGGCCAGGAAGACCAAATTAGACGGGACTCCGTCTCTGTGACTCGATTTATGACAACCATCTTCATTTTTTGTCTAAACGCGTTTACTGCTCTGAGAAAACTTTTTCTGTCAATTCAACCAGAATTCCGGTCACAGCTACCGGAATTTCCGGTTAGGTAAGCATTAAAAAACAGACGTCTTTTTACGGCAACAAAAAAAACCATCCCATTATAAACCTAACTGTAGAGGTTTTTGATTTTTGTCCATTACTTAAGATCTCGTTTTTCATGGGAGCCTTTGAGGCTATCACGATGCAAGAAGAAGAGCCCGCAAATCAATCAAGTGTGCTCTCTCGTAGCGATCCAAGAGTGGCCGGAAAGCTGATTTCTTAGGAAGAGCACACCTTATGTTTTATCGACCTTTCCCTGAATACTCGCAATGGAAAGATGGAGGCAAAAGAAGATATGTTGATATTACCTATAAATTTCTTTTTTGGAAATGGAGTTGTTACCTGTAAAATGGATAGGATCAGTGTAACTGCCATGACAATCAAGGTTATGTCAAAATAGAGAGCCACAAGCCATGCTGTTGATGGGACTGCAAAAAACCACCGGCAAGAATTATTGATCATAATAATACGCATTCCTATGCCATCCGACCATTTTTTTTTTTCTCTTTATCAATAATTTTGTCAAACAAAAATCGAGGCGGCCGCAGTGCTATCAAGATTGTTTTCACTACGTGTTTTTCTGTTTTTTGAGAATGAAATTAATGAATTGGTCATCAAATTACACTGAAAGAAATAGCAATCGTCATAGTACCAGATTCTAGTAATATTACCAGAAGCACAACGATATGTGAACCACAGAGAGTCAAGTACTTTGACCAGAAAATTCTGGTGTTAATACCAGAATATGGTCGTAGAACTGGAATCTTCTAAAATTTGTCAAGAGCTATGTACTATCGACGAATTAAAGATTGTCACGAGATTTTCACACATATTCAGTTATGGGTGGAAGTGTGGGACTGATCTGCTACGGCTTTTCCCCACCAACCGCACTGGTCTCTCCCCTATAAGGAGTCAGGAGTATGAAGAGTGGCCGAACCGGAACCTTGAAGGCGAAACTTAGCTCGTGAAAATTTCGCGACAACCTTTAATTCGTCGATGGTACAAACACTAGAATTCTAGTAACTGTACCATCCCTTACATCAGTTCACATGTCGTCGTGCTTCTGGTAATCTTTTTCATGGTTCGTGGCGCCTTGAAAAGTCCTTATTGAATATCCTTGATTATTTTTTTCGTTTTTCATATGCTCGAATATCCTCGCATTTAGACGAAGTCGTCAAATGTACTTGCAAATCCTTAAAAATGACTGGCTTCAGCTGCTCGTCAGCTCGCCATTTTGTTGATAATTTTGTCTGAGTGCCTGAGGAATGTTGCGTCGTTTTGGTTGCAAAGTCACGAGGAAGATCGCAGAGGAGTCAGCATAAACTTTTTTCTTCCTTTAATTTTTTTGTTTACTGTTTTCCTCTGGTTAGCGCACCCTTAAGTGAGAATCACCATGTGTTTTGTCTGCCTTTAGAAAATTGGTGAAAAAGTGGCCACGAACAATTTTTTTTTTTTTTTTTTTTAAAGCTGCCACGAACCATTTTTTTTTTTTTTTTTTTTTTTTTTTTTTTTTTTTTTTTTTTTTTTTTTTTCCAGTGTAAGTTTTAGAGTGAGTCTAAAATCATAGGATCATAAAGCAAAAAAACTATCGTATTTCGAAACCATCGATGGTTTTCCGTATCCATGAGCATTTTAAAATACAGTTTGGTTCAGCAAAAATTATGGACCGCAAAAATGTGAAAGTTCACGTAGTCTTATTGAGTTTCATGAGTGTTTTTTAATTACTTTTGGCTCAGCAAAAATTATAAACTGAAAAAATTAAATTGGCCTCAAGAAAGAAGGTTAAGGTTCTACAACGGTTTTAATTGTAATAGTTGCCCACTCTAAAAATCAAAAAGCCGTCAAAACGCGCGTTTTGATCGGTCCTATTTCCTCATGAATCACACAATTAGTCAATTATTGAAATTCAACAAATGGTTTTTATTCTTCCAAAGCAAGCTCAAATTTTCTTAATCATTTAAGGACGGCCCAGGTTTTTTTTTTTTTTTTTTTTTTTTTTGGGCAGCACTAAAATCTTTCGAAATCCACTACTAAACTCAATAAACGCTTTTATTTGCGCGAGCGTAATGGTGGCGTAGGGTTGTAATATTAGGAGATTCCTATCTTAATTTCGTCCCTCTCTCTGTGCTGACAAGGATGATTCACAGAGTAATTAGTCATCAAAGTAGCAATCCACATTCGATGAATGGTACCGTGATACCTGGTGACACCGATGTCAAAGGAGAGCCGTCTCTTATTGGTAACTTCTTGATGGAGTTACAGTATTATTAGATGAGAATTTCTCATTATTACTGCCCTATTCAAGCATATTTATTACAATCGCGCAAATAAAAACGTTCATTGAGTGGATTTCGGAAGTGTTTAGTATTGTCACCGTTATTTTTGGAGTTCCTTACACCAGAATCGATAATTAATGGTCGCTTTTATAGCAAAAGTGTGCAACAGCCCTATTATAAGCGACGACCGGTGTCCCATCCTATCAAATTGTTGTTTTGTTTGTTTTTTGTTTTGTTTTTGTTTGGAGAGCACATTTAATCTGAAAACATTTTGAAATACTGTAGACGGATCAACCCTTCAAACGCAGTTGAACGCAGGGGATATGCAGCAGGAATGAGAAAATTGCGATCGGTCATAGCGTACTTTATACAGTAAAGTCTTGTGTCTGTACAGTGGCGCGGAACGGTGCCTCAGTAAACCACAGCAGGTATAGGTTGTCCCAAGAATGATTGGACTTGACAACTGTAGCTTCAAATGAAAACATCAGCTTCCATCCCCAGATAGAGGAACCTGATTGGTTAGGAGCCGTAAGAAGCTGATGTTTTCATGAAAACCATAGAAGTGTCAAATCCAATCTTTTCTGGGACAAGCTATAGTTGTTTACTCAATGGTCGCAGAATTTTACCAGCGTTTTGATTCATACAGCTTACTTTATTCACAAGTACTCTTCACGTGTGTATCAAGAACCATTGAAGCTGCACAACGCTTACCTATCTCGAAAAATTGCATAAAACCTGCCAATTATCGTATTTTTCTGAATATTCTTTCATATCGCTGCCACTGCCACTGAAAGGATTTATCATACTTACACTCAATGGATAAACTAAAAGAATCCTTAATACACTCATGTGTATTGTGTATAAACGCTGTAAGTGCGTATTGAGTAAATCCTTTGCAATGACGTCATTTCAAGTTTCACTTTGAGAGGGCAAAGACATAGTTGAAGAGGGAGACATTAATACTTATTCTTTTTCTTGCATGAGACACGTGCTAAAACTAAAATTGGTACCCCCTTCCACCTGGCTATCTCAAAATGACCACCCTGATACTTTATCCATAAAATGTGATTCATAATCTTACCCACGTATTTCTCAAACAATTTTTCAAAATCCCTGAAATCTTCATAAAAATGACGATCGATGGAAATCGCGTAGTATATTTGGATTGGCTGAAATGAAAGAGAGGGAGTGATAAAGAGGGAAGGGCGCATACATAGCTAATGGGTCTGTTGCACACTTCGGCTACAGCGTTTTAGAGTATCAATTCCTATGTAAAAAGCCGAGAAAATAACAATGGCAGCATCAGAAAACACTAAAATTCAGTATTAAACTCACAAATTGCGAAAAACACTAGACACTATTCACCTTCCACCACGTGCACGATATTTCGCGAAATTAGCGCGGCACATTCAAATAATCACGGCCGACTGTCATCACAGCTGATCTTCATAAACAAATAAACAGTAAACACTGACGGCGTCTGTTCGAATTCTTATGTTTCAATATCCTCAATTCCTCACGAAAGGTTGTGAAAGGTACGGAGACCGATATTTGTGTCGAAAACTTATCAAAATGAAACAATAACACACAGGAGTTCCAAGCATGATGATCGAAGTTGGAATCATCCTTGGAACTCCTGTGTGTTATTGTTTCATTTTGATAAGTTTTCGACACAAATGTCGGTCTCCGTACCTTTCACAACCTTTTGTGAGGAATTGAGGATATTGAAACGTAAGATTTCGAACAGACGCCGTCAGTGTTTACTGTTTATTTGTATATGAAGTCAGCTGTGATGACAGTCGGCCGTGATTATTTGAATGTGCCGCGCTAATTTCGCGAAATGTCGTGCACGTGGTGGAAAGATACAGGGGTGAATAGTGTCTAGTGTTTTTCGCAATTTTTGAGTTTAATACTGAATTATAATGTTTTCTGATGCTGCCATTGTTATTTTCTCGGCTTTTTACATAGGAATTGATACTTTAAAACGCTGTAGCCGAAGTGTGCAACAGACCCATTTAATGCTTCAAAAATGGCTACATAATGATTTTAAATTTTCCATTATTTCGAAGGAAACATCTTTAAAGACCCCCCTCTAAAAAAAAAAATCTACGAAATAATGGAGTAAATAGGGGAACCGAGGAGCCTTAATTAACTACATATCTCCTCACTGTATGACGGTCGTTTGCAAGTAACGACTGAAATATGCGGAAGTTTGATCACCGATAATTTTTTTTTTTTTTTTTTTTAATCTGTCTTTTAAGGTGATTCTATGGCGAACTTCCGAGTATTTTAATCCGATAGTTGACGTCAATTGTCACTGGCTCCGAAAATAGCCGTTTTTTGACGGTTTTTGGCTGTTTTCTCTGAACAGACAAGTAAGAGACGAAAAATCGTATCGTGTCAGCACCTGCGTAATTTTT
The DNA here is from genome assembly GCA_011764245.1 of Trialeurodes vaporariorum. Taxonomy (NCBI): domain Eukaryota; kingdom Metazoa; phylum Arthropoda; class Insecta; order Hemiptera; family Aleyrodidae; genus Trialeurodes; species Trialeurodes vaporariorum. The sequence goes on from VMOF01000388.1 coordinate 31,504,445, forward strand.
TGCTTGATTTTTTAAGCTAAATGCAGGCCAACTTAGTTCAGAAATAAAAACGTAACGATGCAAAGAAAAAACCAAGTGTAATTTGGAGTTATAATAGCAAAGATTGCAGGTTTCGGTTTCACCTGTAATCTTTGCTGATACAACTCCGAATTACACTTGATTACTTGCATAGTTACGTCTTTATTTCTGAACCAATTTGGCCTGTACTTAATTTAAAAAATCAAGCAAAAAATTACGCAGGTGCTGACTATCCGATCTGTTATTCGTCTGTTCAGAGAAAACAGCCGAAAACCGTAAAAAAACGGATATTTTCGGAGCCAGCGACAAGTAACGCCATCTATCGGATTAAAATTTTCTGGAGTTTGCCATAGAATCACCTTTAGACATGTAAGTTTTTATTGCCTGTCGCATATAGTAGACAATCTGGAGATGCTGTTTTTCTCTTCTTCTTTGAATCCATAAAGAAGATGGAAGTAAATCGATCGTGTGGCGAGCAACCTTGAATTCGACCTTTTGCATGGGTTGTAGAGCTCGTTTCACGAAAGAAGACCGATGACTGATCATCTTGCACATGCGTAAAAATGCAAACTCGTCTCTGCGCAGTAAACAATCCCATCTGTCATTAGCCAACTTTCGTGAAACGACCTCTAACTGACAAAATGCAATGTTACCAGAGTAATGCATTAAATTTCTCACTTAGATGCTGCATTTTTCCCTTCGTTTGAATTAATTGAAAAGCTCGAACTAAATAGATCGTGAGGCGAACAACCTCGAACTCTACCTTTCGCATGCGTTGTAATCGACAAATTGCAACGTTACCAGAGTAACGCATCTAGTTTTCTCACTTACAATTATGACAACTCCGCATACCAGAGCTGCAGTCTTCAAAGTTTCGCCATCGACTCGAAACAAAGGTTTCAGATGAAAAGTTGAAGCCGGAGTGTACCTGAAAGGAGGCTGCCTCGGCATCATTCTTTGAGGCTTAGAAGACCTGTTGGCTGCGCCTGCTTTCTTCTTATTTGGTGGCTCACCGAGTAAAACATAATTAAATAAATAAATAATTAGATGGATAAAAAATGGACGAATAAAGGAATAAACTATAATTAAAACGTGAATATAATGCAGTAATCAAGATGATAAAGAAGAGCCGTGCCATTTTTCTTCAATTTTTCTCCGATCAAGACAATTTTTCTGGGGGGGGGGAGAGGGCACGCCTATGCATTTTTAAATTTGAAGCGTTGCATGAAGACATTTTGGGCCATTTTCTGTAGAAGAAAGGAAAAATCTGGGGCTGTAGGGAGCCCGCCACAGAGGTGTTTAATTCGTACAGGTGAGAAATGCGATGAAAGACATCTATGGACGGTTTTAGTTCGTTCAAAACGTTTATTGAACGATCCAAACTAAGTATATCTTTCTTTCATTTGACCCCTTTATACTGCCATCTCACCCTCATGAATCGCTGAAATCGTCTCAAACGACTTGTTGGTGAAATTTTTGCATAAATGTATTCCTCGAGTAATTTTAATACGATATTTTCAGAAGAAAAATGTTGTGAGACAAGTCCCTGATGTAAACGAAATTCGACACTAGAAAGAATTTGGTATACCTACGCGAGGGTCATGTGAGAGTGGGAAAGATATTTGTTTCACTATATGCGCGTTTTGTCACAGAAGATTGCCGCCGATAAGTGATGTGTGCATTTTTGGCCAACCGTTGACTTCTGCATCGCATCACTAAAACCATCTATACCCGGCTGCTCTGTTTGAGATACAGATGTTAGTGTTCGTCTTGGTATATGTAAGCTTTACGGCCTGTTTATGGCGTTATCGAGTATTTGGTTGGGATTTTGAAGTTCAACCAAAATTGTAGAAGTACGTCAGTAATGAGTAATTTGGGTTCAGTAACTTCCACAAAGTATAGTACAAGAGTCGAAAATCGTATTTAGAGAGGATAAATCATGATTTATTTGCATTAGCCCAACATTTCATTCTTCATAAACGTACGTAAACCTGTAAACCAAGACGACCAGTGGCGCACCGAGAACTTTAGTTTGGTGGGGGTTTTACCGCAAATTTTCCATTTTCTGAGGCCTTAGGGGGGGGGGGGGGGGTTGAAAGCAATTTTGGCCGAATATGACCTTTTTTAGGGCAAAATCTTGATGCTTGGGGGGGGGGGGGGTTTGACCCCCAAACCACCCCCTTCGGTGCGCCACTGTCGTGCCGCAGTTCGCATCACGCTGGCAACGCCGCGTCACTTTTATTGTCATCGCTCCGGCAGCATCGCTTTATCTGTGATCATCTATAACAAAACCAGATAACTTCTAATCATGCCTTCCGCGCGCCCTATTTTTGTGTTCTCTCTCTCTTTTCTCTCTTTCTAATTGTAATATGGTATTAATCCGCAAGGCCTTAAATAGGATGCGAACTCCTTTCTTTTCGGGCATTCTCTCTCCAGCTCTTGTTAGAGACTCTGGTCACTGCTGCGTAACCTTTATGCTCAAAATTATATTATGCTCAATATGATTTCCATATGATTTAATGCTTATGCTTATGCTCTTGGTAAGGTTACTATTTATTTTTTCTCTCACCTTTTCTTGCTGTGATATTTTAATAAACTTGTTATTCCACTGTTAATTCTCATATTCTGACTCCGGTTTAGTTTTCCCTTTTCACTTTTATTCTAAATTTAAATTCTTTTTTTTATTTATATTTTGTTGAGTCGCTGTTGGAAAAATAATATGTTTTCCGCGCAGACCAGACGCTGTTGTTCTATTCGATTTGATCCGCGCAGACCAGTGCTGTTTTATTACGCGCTGACCGGTCGCTGGATCGATAAATCGATAGTTCGTACGTGCTGACCAGTCGCTGGATTTTTGCATATTAATTTTCCGTACGCGCAGACTCTCAAAATTATTTTATCTTTCTCTCTCTCTTTTTAATTCTTTTTTTATGCATTCTGTCGCTGGCTGAAAGGTCGCTGTGCAATCTTTGTGTTTCCGTGCAGACTAGTCGCTGTTGTTCTTTCGATTATTTCCGTGCAGACAAGTCGCTGTTGTTCTTTCGATTATTTCCGTGCAGACAAGTCGCTGTTGTTCTTTCGATTATTTCCGTGCAGACAAGTCGCTGTTGTTCTTTCGATTATTTCCGTGCAGACCAGTCGCTGTTGTTCTATTTGATTTATCGTTCCGCGCAGACCAGTCGCTGTTGCTCACGCAACGTGCTGACCAGTCGCTGGCTCGATAAATCGATAGTTCGTACGTGCTGACCAGTCGCTGGATTGATATCGATAGTTCGTACGTGCTGACCAGTCGCTGGATTGATATCGATAGTTCGTACGTGCTGACCAGTCGCTGGATTGATATCGATAGTTCTTACGTGCTGACCAGTCGCTGGATTGATATCGATAGTTCGTACGTGCTGACCGGTCGCTGGACTCACATATGATTGTTACGCGCTGACCGATCTTCCACGCTGACTTTTGCTATTTTTTTATTTAAACTAAGTCTGTTAATTATCCACGTAAACGAACTATCGATATCAATCCAGCGACTGGTCAGCACGTACGAACTATCGATATCAATCCAGCGACTGGTCAGCACGTACGAACTATCGATATCAATCCAGCGACTGGTCAGCACGTACGAACTATCGATTTATCGATCCAGCGACCGGTCAGCGCGTAATAAAACAGCGACTGGTCTGCGCGGATCAAATCGAATAGAACAACAGCGACTGGTCTGCGCGGAAAACATATTATTTTTCCAACAGCGACTCAACAAAATATAAATAAAAAAAAGAATTTAAATTTAGAATAAAAGTGAAAAGGGAAAACTAAACCGGAGTCAGAATATGAGAATTAACAGTGGAATAACAAGTTTATTAAAATATCACAGCAAGAAAAGGTGAGAGAAAAAATAAATAGTAACCTTACCAAGAGCATAAGCATAAGCATTAAATCATATGGAAATCATATTGAGCATAATATAATTTTGAGCATAAAGGTTACGCAGCAGTGACCAGAGTCTCTAACAATAGCTGGAGAGAGAATGCCCGAAAAGAAAGGAGTTCGCATCCTATTTAAGGCCTTGCGGATTAATACCATATTACAATTAGAAAGAGAGAAAAGAGAGAGAGAACACAAAAATAGGGCGCGCGGAAGGCATGATTAGAAGTTATCTGGTTTTGTTATACAGGGTGTTTCAGGTTTAACGTCGGAAAAATTTTTGGCCGGTTAATCAAGTCAAAATAAGACTTTTTTTTCCTATAAACATGGCCCTTAAAATGCTTCATTTCGGAGCTACGAAGTTCATTTCAGTTTCATTTCAAAGTTGTCCAAAAATTTTCGTTTTTTTTCAATTGTGGCGGAAGTTCTCAATAAAATTGCATCAAATTTGATCACTAGCAGTAACTTTTGGTGTAAAATTCATTTTTTGTATTGAAAATTTTATCAAATAGGTCCAAAGGGTGTTTTTGAGGGGGTGCTGATCTTAAATTTGAATTTTTTTTGGTTTGGCGTTATTTTTTTGAAAATCTAAATGCATATTCAAATAATACAGACTAAAAGGAACAAAAAAGGTCCACCTTCTTTTTTGTCCTAAGATGAATATTTCTAGGAGAAAAATGACTTTGAAGTTTTGGCCTCTGCACGGGTATAACCTGCACATTGAAGGCGCAACTTCTGACTGGGCGCGGCGCGCGGCCGCTGCTCTCCCAAACATTGTTTACCATCACGCGCTGCCGCGCCGCGGCGCTGTCGAGGCGCGTCGCGTCGCACTCTGGCCCTCTCTTCCTCACTTTGGACCTGGCAGCGTGTGTTTCTTACCTCTTTTACAACTTCTGTAGGATGCCAATAAGTGTATCATGCTCTTTCTGCATAAAATGATTTTTAGATTAGATAAATTAGTGAGAGAATTAAATCAAGATCACCAGATCTCACACCGCTGGACTTTTTTGCTTGGGGAGCTCTAAAACAAAAAGTTGACGCGACGCCCGCCCGTTCCAGGCGAGGTAACGTTGCGTCGCCGCATTGTCGAGGAGTGCAGAGTGATAACGAGAACGCAGTGTAGAGATGCAACTGCCTCCGTTATTGACAGATGTAATTTGTGTATCCGCCAACGGGGTTTCCAAAAAAAAAAAAAAAAAAAAAAAAAAAAAAAAAAAAAAAAAAAATGATAAAATAATCACAAATTGTAACTTTTAAAGCGACTTTATGATTCTGAGCTTGGGGGTGAAGATGAACTAAGGGTATGCTCACTGTTCTCATTGCATTGTTTCTTGATTTAATTCTCTCACTAATTTATCTAATCTAAAAATCATTTTATGCAGAAAGAGCATGATACACTTATTGGCATCCTACAGAAGTTGTAAAAGAGGTAAGAAACACACGCTGCCAGGTCCAAAGTGAGGAAGAGAGGGTCAGAGTGCGACGTGACGCGCCTCGACAGCGCCGCGGCGCGGCAGCGCGTGATGGTAAACAATGTTTGGGAGAGCAGCGGCCGCGCGCCGCGCCCAGTCAGAAGTTGCGCCTTCAATGTGCAGGTTATACCCGTGCAGAGGCCAAAACTTCAAAGTCATTTTTCTCCTAGAAATATTCATCTTAGGACAAAAAAGAAGGTGGACCTTTTTTGTTCCTTTTAGTCTGTATTATTTGAATATGCATTTAGATTTTCAAAAAAATAACGCCAAACCAAAAAAAATTCAAATTTAAGATCAGCACCCCCTCAAAAACACCCTTTGGACCTATTTGATAAAATTTTCAATACAAAAAATGAATTTTACACTAAAAGTTACTGCTAGTGACCAAATTTGATGCAATTTTATTGAGAACTTCCGCCACAATTGAAAAAAAAACGAAAATTTTTGGACAACTTTGAAAAATCGTAGCTCCGAAATGAAGCATTTTAAGGGCCATGTTTATAGGAAAAAAAAGTCTTATTTTGACTTGATTAACCGGCCAAAAATTTTTCCGACGTTAAACCTGAAACACCCTGTAGAAGATCACAGATAAAGCGATGCTGCCGGAGCGATGACAGTAAAAGTGACGCGGCGTTGCCAGCGTGATGCGAACTGCGGCACGACAGCCACTGAAGACGACTCTAACCTTAAAAAAGCAGCCAGGTTTGCTTATTGATGGTATTACTAAAACCGTTAATACTAATGTATTTTTGATCGGAAATTTTCTCATTGGTTACATAACGGAAAGGAAATAGCATTCTTTCTATTCTGACAATCAAAACTTTATAATTTATATTCTGCTGAAGACCTTTTTTATCTTTACTGTTCAGTGTTCAGAAATCACCGAAACTAGAGGGCTCCAGAAAGAACCCTAAGTAACTATAACAATCGGCAATAGCATCATTTATTAGAAATGTTGAATGTACTAACCTCAACTAACCTTTAAAAACAAACGTATAAAAATGCGCGTGATTAACCAACAAATCTTCGATATCATTCATGTGCCACTAAGTTATTTCGTCTTTTGGTGAATACCTGCACCTCAAACAGCATCTAGGAAACATAAATAGTTGCTTACTATCTCAACTATAGTATGAGTTTTCTTCGGGTTCAACTGGAACGCGCGTTAGGTACCGAAAGAAAAAAAAAGCATTTACATGTGAGAATCCACCAAATCAGTGCGCTTAAAATTTGCTCATTTTTAAGTATGGATTACGTTCTTGAAATGAGTTAATTTATAAGATTGCCCCTACGATTTGAAAATTGTTTCTCCTTCTTTTTACTTGAAAGATCTGTAGTGAAGTTACAAAACGATCACCAAACCAATAATTTTTTAGTCGAAACTCAATGCTTTAGATGTTCTGTTGCTCGGAAGTATTCGGGCATGTTCGTATTCGTTCGCAACGGCGAACAGTGGAGCGAGTCAATGGGAGGGGTCGGACATGGATTATGTGACTAAGAATGAAATTTTGAATGTTTTCACAGTCAAGAAACAAACTGTAAAAGGTGATTCTTAGCACCCCCCCCCCCCCCACGAGGAGGGGCAGGGGCGGGGCCTCCCTTGTCCGAAAATCGAATTTTTCAAATGACAGCTTCTATCTTGTAGTTCATTCAAAAGGACTTAAAATTTTAAGACTTTTGGAGAAAACCGCGCATCTATGTATATTTCGATTTGTGTTTGAGCTATCGAAGTTCAAAGTTTTTTTCGGATCAATTTTCAAAAAATCGTAAACCACTTATTAATTGTCATAAAAATAAAAACAATAAGTGCAAAATGTTTTACAAAAGAAGTATTTTTAGGAAAAAAATACAAATCCCCGATATTGGTCTCTAAGCGAGATTCATGAAAAACAGTAACTGGGTCAAGACAACGGTCGAAAACAGTTTTTCGTCACCTTTTCTCAATCAATGGAGCATTTTCAGCATTCAGAGCATTCCCGATTTGTTTCTATATAGAAACAAACGTCCTGTGCGGGATCATTTTATTCGTCAATGTTCGAGAAATTGTTTGTTTTTTCTAAATTTTCTGCTTTTTACCTCTGTTGATTGAGAAAATGTGACGAAATTTTCGACCGATGTCTTGATGTCTTGACCCAGTTACTGTTTTTCATGAATCTCGCGAGAGACAAATTTTGGGAAAATTTAGAAAATTTTTGGGGGCCCAAAAATCAAATTTTGGTAAAAAATTATGGAAAGTTTGTATTTTTTTCCTAAAAGTACTTCTTTTGTAGAGAATTTTGCATTTTGCATTTTCTGTTTTTATTTTCATGAGTATCAAAACGTCAAAACGTGATTTTTGATTTTTTTGAAAATTGATCAAATTCTTTAAGTATACACTACAGTCACACTGCTGAACTGAAAGGTGTATGCATACTTTTTTATCAATCGGTGGAGGCATGGACGCAGTGGCGGCTCGTCAGGTGTAGTTATTGTAGTGGCACTACACCTACTTTTTCAAGTTTTTTTTTTTTTTTTTTTTTTCTGCTTGCTTTTCAAATTTTCAAAGATAATGGTCGTTCTTGATTAAAAATGATTGCGATTTAGAGGTGAAATAAGAGTGGTTTTGATTCGCAGGAGAACTTTCGTGTCACGAAATAATTAAAACTAGCTTAAAATTAAATCTGAGGCAAGTCAAATTTTCGAAAACTCTCCGCGGGAGGACCTCCAAACCCCCCTCCCTACTGGGAGCGTCCTCCCACAACTACACCTATTTTTTCAGTCACGAGCCGCCACTGCATTGACGACTCGAAAAATTCTACTTAACCCTTTATGGACCAAGCCCGATTATATTTGTTTTTTCCTCTAGTCTATTACACATTGTTTCAGTCGTCATTCTGGATACTTGCGATTATCGATGAAAAAATTTACAAGATAATATTTCGTTGTGCGCCTTCAATTCGCCGTTTGGGCAATTTCAACTCCCTCGAATACGAACCTTTAGCTACCCTCCCCATGTAAACGGAAGAGTGTGGCTCTCTTGTGAGCTAACCTGGCCCTTAGGGGGTTAAGATCCGCAAAATGGCAGCGCTTCTCTAATAATTCGTTTTAGTTCGAAAACAAAAATAAATAAATAAATAAATAAATAAATAGATAAATAAATAAATAAATAAATAAATAAATAAATAAATAAATAAATAAATAAATAAATAAATAGATAAATAAATAAATAAATCAATAAATCAATAAATCAATAAATCAATAAATCAATAAATTAAATAGATAAATACATAAATAAATAAATAATCAAATAAATAAATAAATATAAACTTTAATAATGATGACAAATAAAAATTGTCCCATGATATGTGTGGATCTAGCTACTACTCATTTGACGCAAAGATACGTTTATTTTAAAACTCTGAACAATTTGGATCGAGGTAAAGCCGAAATGTCGCTTGCCTGGGACTCGTGAGTCGTGACAGGTAAATAGATTTTTACTTGACTCTCAGTCTACTGTCATCGTCTCTCACACGCAAATTGTGGACAGCGAGTCTCTTGCATGCTTGTCGACCCCCGCGACATCAGATAAATTGTCAAGACGTGGAAGACTATTTGTCATCAATCCAAAATTCCAGCAATTACTGGGTAATCCAGTCAATCTTTCAAGATTTGATTAAGCAATGTCGCAAGCAACTCCGTTCCCTTCCCCCTGCTACCGCTCTCGCCATAGGTAAACGAGAGGATGTCTAAAAAATAGAAGCTTGCTTCTCCGTTTCAACTGCATGCTTTCATGATGAAGCCGCGCGGCTCGCCAATTTAATATAGGAATCAAAATTTCTTGGTCTGAACATTGACCAGGATTAATGAGGCCTGCGGTTTAAAGCTATTGATTGTTGTATTTAATGTAAAAACCAGCAAAAATAACGACGGCGCTCAATGGATCGAAGCATGGAATTTCCCGGACATATTTCTCGAATAAAAATCCTAATTGAACAATAAATAGCAAGATTGTTATAATATGTTTGAGGTCATCAACGTTTGAGCTTAAAATGAGTCAAATATGAGGGGCGTTCAATAAATATGTTCACCTCCCCCCCCCCCCTCTAAAATCCACAAAAGTTGACCAAATTGACCCAACTTTGGACGAAAATCTTTGTTAGAATATATTGAATCCAACTATCTGAAGTTCAGAACAATCGGACAAACTGCGGCTGCACATATGGGCCGTAGATGCACGCAGGGGCGCGGTCGCTCCCGCCACCTCGGCTTTTTCAGAACTCTAGGTGTCTTGCGCATACCTATTTCAGCTGATGATTTGGACTTACCCCTGAGAGAGACACACACCCTAAACTGATAGTAAACTAACTGTGAGAGCAAATTGTATAATAACATGGAAAATTCATTGATTATAATTTCTACGGATCATGGGACCCGAAAAACAACTAGTGCGTTTTCGGTCGTTTTCGTGTGTTCAGTGTTCATCATATGGAGTTACCACTTAAAAGTGATTCGGATTGTGAGATTCATGTAGTTATCCCTTTTTTTGTGTTTGCAAAACTTATAAAAACAGTTAAGAAGTGCATCGCCCATTATTAACCGTTTACGGTGAAAAGAGTATGAGTCTGAAATGGTGTTATAGTGGGTTGAATAGTTCAAAACAGGTCGCGTGGATATTCAAGATTTTCTGCGCTCATCGGGTTGCCAAGTGAAACCATCAACGATGATGCAATCAAATCCATAAAAAGTGTGATTATAGATGATCGTTGGGTTAAAATTAAGGCCATTGAATGTGTTTTTTATTTGTCATTATATATGTGTGAGCATTGAAAGAGAAGCTTTCCGAATTGGCGGGCTACTTCGAATCCGGCCGAGGTGGCGCGGGCGGGAGCGACGCGCGCCGCGCCGCTGCGTGCATCCACGGCCCGTGTGCAGCCGTATTTTGTGCGATTGTTCTGAACTTTAGATAGACGGATTCAGTTTATCCTAACAAAGATTTTCGTTTAAATGTGGGTCAATTTGGTCAATTATAGTGGATTTTAGAGGGGGTGTAAACTTACTTACTGTACGCCTCTCGTAAGATGGTTTCTGGAAGAAAATATCAATACTTAAATTTATTTTAAAGCAATAAAAGAACAACTTTTCATGTCCGGTAATATCCATGTTTCGTTCTACTTCGGCGTTACACTGAAAACTTCCCAAGTCCAGTCGTTGACTTACTTTTATGGAAGCTTCTGCGACCGATGGTAAGATGGTTTTAGTGTGAAATCGACGGTTAGCCAGAAGAGCACACTCATCAGTCGCAATCAGCTGTGACAAAACTCGCAAAGCAATACAATTTTCTAGTATCTCTCTCACTCTCCCTCTCGTGACCCTCTTGAGCAACTAGCTCTCTCTGGAGGTAGAAAATCGTGTTCAAGGCCTTGTTCAACGACATTTCTTATCGAAATGAAATGACCCCAGAACTTCATTTCTATGCCAAACGAATATCCCAAAAAATGACGATGTATACAAATACAAAATTGACGAGAGTCAAATGGCAAAATACACGTAGGTCACGTGATAGTGAAAGGGATACTTTGGATCGATTAATGACATTTTTCACCGGATCAACGTCATGTATTGGCGTTGTAACGCACGTGTCATCAGCCCACTGGTGTACCAAAAGCTTGCAATAGCCCCGCTCCAACGGGGCAGCTGCAAGGGTCTGAAATGTTGTGTTTTTTTATAAATAAAATGAAATGACTCGATGAGCTGACCTGAGGACAAATATGCCTTTGATATCGAACTAAGTCCCATTATTCCAAAGTTGAGGTTTTAGCCCAAAATATATTGTTTATAATGTGGGAATTCCGCGTAGTGATGTCACTACGCACACGATTTTTACAGCTTTAATCGTGTGTACCTCCAAAACCGGGACACTTAGGAAAAAACCAAAGGCACTATTGTTCTCAGCTCATCAATTACTTTGCATTTTCTTTATAAAAAATACACAATTTTTGACTCTTGCAACTACCCTATTGAAATTGTCAAGTTTTTAATGTAAGATGAAAAAGTAAAAAGGTACTTAGACAAAACAGCCCTTTTAAATTAATACTTTGTTATAGAAGAGAGGGACTGCTGTGTATGAGAAGTTCTCGTTCGTATTTCTGTAGCTCGTTTAGTGTTGCCATGTATGGCAGACATTATCCGAATTTTACATTGAGTTAAATGGAAAATTCAGATAATTTCTTTTAAAAAAAGGCAACACTGAGCTACTGAGATCGTTGTTCCGCGTACAGTGCAGTGCCGCCTCGCGTCGAGTCGATTCAGCGATTTAGAACAAGTAAAGTTTACAATCGGGCGGCTGTATGTTCATTCATGTGCAAAAGTAGGCACCCCGTGAATTGTTTGCTCAGATAGGGATCGGTCAAGTCATAAACGCAAATACGACCAATCTTCTCGTGGATATCCATCCGTCCATCTATTCACCCCCATCCATCCGTGCATTCCACGCGCTAACCGCAATGTCCATCTCATTCCGGAGCAAATATGAAAATAAACGGCGCTGACAACTTGTTTGAGTTCACTGTTGCCAAACCTCAGAGCCTCAGATCTCATGTTATCTCTAGTCTCCGTATACACACAGTGGCGCTGCTAGAAGTAACGACGGCGCCCGTCGCGACTTAATAATTTGCGTCCTCCACGGACGGTCGGAGGGGGCACCCCCACTTTTCCTTCCAGGAGAAGAGGAATCTGGGGTCGGGGCCTGTCAATTGTATATTCAAAAGTACTTCTCCGAAACTTGCTCTTCTCGTATTTCATGTATCCTATATATGCGTTGAACTTTTCCGCGGCCTGCCACCAGGATAGAGGAGTCTGGGGGCCCACTCCCGGAAATTGTTTTTAATACTACCTCTCCGAAACCTATTTTTTGGTAACTATTCTATATCTTGGATCATACTTTGACCCCCCCCCCCTCTTTCCCCTCGGTCTCGCTTTGCTATTGTATTCGACGTTTCTCTCTCAAGTTAACATTTCAATCATAAAGATTTGTGTAGTCAGTAAATAATGTTCAGCCCCACAGAGAATAGGGAGGCCCTCCCTGGGAGGGGTGCGCAGCTTGTCCCAAGGGGCGTTTAGCTGTATTGAAAGATGATTGATTAGCCGGAAAATAGTTTGAAGAAATGAGAAAATTTGAAACTTGAAATGAGCATACAAGAAGAGGCCTGAATTTATTAGGAGCTGAAGTTGTTAAAACAAAGGGCGTAAACATTAATTGCGAATCAGCGCCCTTGTGTCGATGAAGGAGCCTGAAACTTAGCTGATTAAGTAGATGTTTGGTGAATTTTTAAGTGCATTTTAAGTTTTAATCCCTCCTCCCCCCAAATTGCAAGACTTTTCTACAGGAAGCTAGTTTTTATCGTACCTGTAGTATTTTTAATGTTACTTTTTTCATCTTTCCTTTTCATTGCGTTCTTTTTCTCTCTTTATCCTTTTTTCTCTTTTCCCTTCTCTCAAAACTGCGTCTCTAAATAAGCTCGTTTGCCCTCCACGCTTCTTTTGCCGGTCTGTGGGCTTGTAGACGCAACTATCCTGTTCCTACATATCTCCTTTGGGATAGACCCAGAATTATTTTCTTAAATTCCAATTTATTTTCAGAAGTTTTCTACTCTGTATTTTATTCTTTGGTAAAAACATATTTGTACTCCAGCTGGTACAAATACTACAACCTCAAGGTAGGGTATGCAAAACGCAACGCACCAAATACATATGTGTAAATGGTATCTGCGATGCATTGCGTATTGCATACACTCTGTCCTATGTATACTTTCGTTTGCGCTAGTAGGTAAGTACTCGAGAAACGGCTCTGATAAATTTGTCATCGATGCGCCGTTGGAGGGGCGCGCGGAACACGGACCCCTCATCATTCATCAACAGCACAGCCGAAGCTCCACTTACTGACTTTTTGATCCTCGAGTAAACTCTGATCTCCGGCCTCTGTGGTACCTAATCGGTATGCTCACCATTCACCTGGTTGTTTGCTTCGAGATCTCTAAATACTCTCATCGCACTTTCCGCTCTCGTTGCTAACACGATCCTAGTAACGGCTTTCGTAATTAACCCTTCATCTATTCTTTTGTCAGACATAAACAATACTTTCTGGTCTCATTCCTCGCTCTTTCTCTCACTCATCGTGGAGGGAGCTTAGGATAATTTCTCGTCCAGGTCTCATTAATGAGTGGTTTCTCTCTTATACAATTTTGGATACCACGGAACTTTTACCTTTAAATTAAACCAGTTTTGATTGACGTCGTGTATACAGCGTGATTTAAAAATTCTAGCCAGAATCCCCCCCCCCCCCTGGGTGATATTTCGTGAACGACTGATGAAAGTGTTTCGGTATGGTATATCACATCATTGCGTTTGAAGTTATTTTGGGCGTAGTTGAAATATTTACCCCTTGATAGTGACTCTCATTTTTTTTTTATTTCATAGTCAGAGAGAGAACACACAATTTTAAGTTTACAATTCAAAGGTTTGAAACAAGCAACCTCTCTGAGTAAGCTAGATTTTGAGAAGTCTTGCAATTTTTCTCTAATTTCTTTTGATGAATTTAGGATGATGCGTATCCCGAGCCAGTGGCGGTCCGTAGGGGGGGCGGCTTTGGAGGCTCAAGCCCCCCCTTTTTTTGGGAAGGGGGCTTGAAAAAAGGGAGAAAAAGAAGGGAAGGAAGAAAAAAAGAAAAAAGGAAAAAAGGAAGAAAAAAGAAAAAAGAAGAGGAGAAAAAGAGAAAGAGAAAGAGAAAGAGAAAGAGAAAAAAGGAAAACGAATAAAGAAAGGGGGAAAACACATGTTTTCTTCATCATCTGTCCCCTTTTTCTCGTTGCCGTAGTCACGAAGAATTAAACATTTTCAATCATTTGCCTTTAACCTTTAACCCTTTGAGGGGCAAATTAAGGAAAATCATTTTTTTCCAAATTTTTTTGCATTTCTAGGTTCCTTGGGGTAAAAATAGACCCCAAAAAAATTTTCATGCAATTCCATATACTAGTATAGGAGAAAACAGGTGGCTATAGTGTAACTATCCACTGCCCCTCAAAGGGCTAGAAAATGTGGTTACCATATTTTTTCGAAAATCAGGTTTAAATTAATTTTAAAGGGCCAAACAATGACAACTATAAGTTAGAATCAATCAATCAAACAATTATTTATGAGAAAAAATTGTAAACACAGTCAAGAAACTTATTTAAACACGGTTTAGTCTTGAAAATAACGCGTAAATGGCACTTTTTGACCTATGATCGACTAAAATTAACTTTTTAGACATCTTGAGGAGCACCAAAAAATCTCAAAAAATCATAAAATTGTTATTTACACTATAGAGAACAAAATTTCCCAGTAAAGTTTACCCCAAAAAATTGTAACTTTTGAAGTTAATCCGAATTTAGTGTGTGGCAGAGCAACATTTTTGCTTCGAGCTGCGCTAAAAAGTGATTATTGGCTATGTTGCAACAGAAGATGTGACTTTTTTCTTTTTTCAAGTTGTTTTCTAGACTATAAAGATAATATAAATAGAATAAAAACATTACATTCTTTATGAAAGTACCGAAAAAAATCCAAAATATGCTGTAAAACGGCAAAACGCTGTAAACAATGCTGTAAACGACGATGTTGCTTCAATGAATCTCCGAGGCCTATTATTGGCTGAATGCAAGAATTTAGAATGTGAATAAGTAGTTCAAGTTATAATAAGCCTCTGAACGTCTTATCTGAGCCCTAAAATTCCTTCTAAAAGGCGAAAAACTTGGAAATAGACAATGCATCACTGTTTGACCCCTTCAGGGGCAGTGGCTAGTGGTACTAGCCACCTTATTCTAACGCTTGTTATTATATTACAAAATCAGCAAATTTTACTCACTAGTACTTTAAAATGTTCAAAATACTTTCAAAATGCATAATCTGCCTCAAAAATTTGCCTAAACCTTCCAGAAAAAAAAATATTACTACATTAGCGGGAGCCGGTCTGTCTTGGAGGGAAAATCTCAAAATGTCAACATTTACCTGGTCTAAAAATAATGTTTACCGCTGTGCTACCATGTGGAAAATATTTTTTCCCCATTTTAGAACATCTTACCAACCAAAAAAAGTGGCTAGTTACAATAGCCACTGTCTCATAAGCTCAGGAAAAAATAAATAAAAGGTGGCTAGTGGCACTAGCCACTGCCCCTTAAAGGGAAATCACGCATATACTCCAAATTTTCAGTGCTACAAACTTATTAATAATTTCTGTATTTTTTTTAAATGTATTATTTTCGGTCATTAAAACTGTTTTAAAGTTGAATTCATTTAAATTCTTCGTTAAAAAAAAAATGCATCCGCGATAGCGGCAGTAGAAAGCAAAAAAAAAGAAAAGAAAAAAGAGTCATCGATTCTTGCCGAATTTTGTTTTTACTTTTCAACCCCCCCCCCCCTTTTTTTAACCCACGGACCGCCACGCCACTTTTCCGAGCAGTAACTGGCGGTTTGTGCAATTTGGCAACCAGTGATGGCTCGTTGCAACCATGTTTTTTGTCATTTGAACCTATGAAAAAGTATTGATTCTCCAGGGATTTATTGAATCTACTCAGAAGATCTATATCATTTGACGTAGGTTTAAATGGAGAGAATCTGTTGTTGCCACATTGCCTGAGCCGCCACTGGTGGCAACAGTGTTTTTTCCCTTTATAAGTCTCTGTCAGCTTTGTTAAGAATCGATGATTTTACCTAAGTTTAAACGGACAAATTGCATGGTTTCTAAATTGCGCACGAACCGTCACTGCCGCATCATTAAATACTGTGATTCGGATTTATTTTTTCAAGGTAGCTGTGCAATGTGCAATGTGTATCCTCCTTCTTCCCTCTAGACCGTTATTTGAATCGAAAAATCTCAAAATAATTCTCAAGTCAAGGCCTAATCTACACGGTGAAAATTTATTCTTTAAATATAAGGACTATAAATAAAGTTCTTTCAGAATTACTGGAATGCTCAGTAATTCTCACAATTGAAAAGAAATTCCATTTGAAATTACCATAATTCTCATTGATCCAATTGAACGTTCTGACACTGAGAGAATTCGTTTTTTAATCCAAGGTGTATTTCGTTTGTGGTAAAGAAACTACGCAGTAAAATATTGACTAAGGGGGATTTCCTTAAACCAAGAAAAATGTATGCTGCTACAAGTAAAAGATTCCTTGTTGTGACAGTGATTCTCCTTCATGCAATCAGAACTTTACCTCGCGCGAGGAATGCTGTCACGAGCAAACGTGTTTCCTTGTTTTTAAAGAAGTGATTTCTCTCATTGTCAGTGATTAATTTACGAGAGAGAACTGTCGAATTAATGAGAATTCTGGCCGTAGCAAAAGGAATTTCATATGAGTCCGAATTAAATTCAAGAATACCTCCAGTAATTTAACAAGATATTTTTCTCCCTGAAAGAGGCTTCTTGTTTTCATCTCTGAGTTACACGTTGGGACTAATTTCGTCGTAAACCGCGCTCGCGCTAGTCTATACTTTTTTTTTTGGTTTTTGATCCATTTTCAAGCATTCAAGTATGTGTATTGATAGGTACTGAGGGAGCATTTCAGAGACTTTTTTTTAGGATTAACATGACTTAACCCTAATTTGAAATTTTTCTTAGCTATTATGAACTGTACCCAAGATACATCAAAGAATGGGTCTGTTGCAAACTTTTGCTGCAGCGCTATAGAGTGTTCAATCTCATGTAAAATCGCGTGAATAGACCATGAATGGCATCAGAAAGTCATAAAATGCATAAAATTTACGAGAAACGTTTAATGAAATCCAAGATGGTGGTAAAAAATTGAGTAACCTGTATGCATGCACCACGAAAATCCAAGGATAGCGAACCTCACAACATCGATCACACCCAATCACAAAGTAAATAAACACATAATCTCTGAAGCTGTGAGGTTGTCAACGTTGGCAATCCTTGGATGTTGAAGGTGCATGCATACAGATTGCTCGATATTTTACCGCCATCTTGGATTTCATTAAACGTCTCTTGTGAGTTTATTATCGCATTTCATGACTTTCTGATGCCACCATAATGGACTTTTTGGGCGATTTTACATACGACGAAACACTCTTTATTATTGTAGCAAAAGTTTGCAACAGACCCACTCCCACTGTCTATAATTACAGTGAGCCTCTCTGAATTGCAATTTTTCTCACTCAACTGCTTAGTTTGAGTATTTCCCAAGCCAAACCAATCCAAGGATTTCTCATGCAGAGTCTCTGAATTGTATTCTACATTTAAGAAACCGTGAACCCTTTTTGTTCAATCTTAAAAGTACAAAAAAAAGTAGTAAATACCTAGACTCCTAAAATCCTCCCTTTCCAAGAAAAAATACCTACGTTGGTTTTTTGCCTGAAAAGATGAATCAAGGGGTTTTCCATAAACCACACAAACTTGTTGCCGAGTAGAGGCGGCGAGTGCTGCTCCTCGATTTGCCTCCCTTCTCTTACATCCTCCAACCCATCCTCTCCTCTCCTCTCCTCTCCTCTCCTCTCCTCTCCTCTCCTCATCCCCAGTTCTCCCCAACCCACCCCTCGTCAACTCTTAATCCCTCCTCCCGCTCATTCATCCTCTTCTCTGATATTAATCATCTCCCGCGCATTCAGACCCGTCATGCGGTAAATTTCTTAGCTGCGAGTAGCAACCGAAAATCAACAAAGTATTTTTGATAGCTTTTTACCATGCTCCACTCTCTCTCTGCAAATGCAGTTGAGTTTTTAGGGTTGACTTAAATCGTATAATTCATTCCCTGTTTTTATCTACTAGCAAAAGGGGATGGGGCTCTTATCTTCTGGTAATTAGGAGGCAATTAAGGCGACTCAAAACGCCTCGCCTTGGAATAAGTTGTCACGTCACGAGCTAATGAGCTTTGCAAATGAAAATGCTCTCATTTCATCGAATTTTGTTCTCATCTTTAATTTAATGTCTAGTGACATAGTGAGGAGATGGAGATTCAAAGCTTGCGATCGGACCAAACAGGGCGTATAGGAAGTCAACATTTTGAAAAGTTAGTTTTGACTTCAATGGACTAAAATTTACCGTATAAAGGAGCTTTACTTCCCTAGTAAAAATGTTCCATGAACTCTGTTCCAATTTTCCATGTGGACATGGAAATCACAGTGATTTCCGTGTAAATTCACACGAAAATCAACCTAATTTACATGGAATTCAAGGCGATTTCCATGTCCACATGGAAAATTGGAACAGAGTTCATGGAACATTTTTACCAGGGTTACGTGGAACGTGACTTTGAAAGTACCACGTATAGAACAGCCAATGCCAGCCATGATGCATGATGCAGATCTCTTATGGCCGTTCCCTTTACACAGGAACCCGGAGCCACAATTGAAATTGAATTTAGTGCTAAAATTAAATTTCCACAATTTGTGCCTCAGGGGTGTCAACGTGGAGAAAAAGTTCTTTTATTACTTTCAAAGCGTTCAAATTGGAGAAAAAAGAAGATTAAATGCGTCAGGGGTAGTATTCACCAAAATAATCGGTCTCATCGCGGTCATCTCCCAGGCGGGAATGCAGCAGGATACTTTCCGAAATAGACCGCAGCAGCGAGCCGATATTTGAAATCATTATAGATAAGACTGGTAGACTGGATAAATGATGTGCTGCTATTGATCCTTTTAAAGTGTTTATCAAAAAAAAGAGTTCTTCAACCAAAGAATCTCTCCGCTACATTCGATAAGCTATCGGCTTGTTTCAAGTATAGCCGATAGCTCATCGAATATAGCCGAGGGATACTTGGTCAAAGAGTTCTTCTTTTTGTCGAACACTGTAAAGGGACCCTTCATTTATCCAGTCTACCACAGCCGTTTATAATCATTTCAAAGATCAGCCCGCTGTTCGTTGAAAGTCAAAGGTGAAGGGAAATCTTGAGGTTTTCAAGCATATTTATCATTTCACTTTTCTTGTTTATTCATATCAGTGGCGGCTCGTGCAATGTGGCAACAATGGATTTCCTCCATTTAAAACTGTGTAAAACAATCGATTACTTGATGAGGCGCAGCGCCTCACCTAATATCGATCTTTTTGCATATGTTTAATGGCAAAAAGTTCGGTTGCCGGATTGCACGAGCCGCCACTGATTCATATCCTAGTTTCCTCCTATATTTATAATTAATCGGACTCAGTTTCGCCCAAAGTGCAACTTTGACCGCTTTCTGCCAAACACCGTCACAATGTGCATATTTGTCTCGTCGTTGCATACAAAAAGATCATAATTTGTCTAACAATCCATAAGTATATGTATAGTTTTTCCTCGAATCGGTTATTTCAGCCCCCACGGAACGCTTTGAAAACAATCTTCATTGCAAAATGTGTAAGTAATTGGGCACGATCCGAATTGCATAAATGCGAAAGCACATCACAACGCGGGTCCGCGGACACTTATCAATGAGTATCAATGGAGGCCGCGGAGCCTGTAGGATGGGTAGATGTTAAATACCGTTAAACGGGAATGTTGATTGCTGACAAGTAACAGATGTTGATAACTGGAGAGAGTTTGCATCGAGCAGCGGAACGTATACTGAGCCAGGAGCCAGGAGGCGGGAGACACGGTTGCCAAAATGAGGCCAAAAATCACCAGATTCCCCAACACGAACGTTGAACGAGCTATATGTATACAACCATATACTTATAGAGGGGCTGTCTGGAATGTAATTTTGAAGAAACAATACGAAGACAGTCATGATGAAAATCTCTTTTGAACTTTTTACGCAGGTGCAGGTTTTTGCCACTGAATTTTTAACTTTACATTAGAGGATATGAAAAATCCATTTTAAATTGGTTTGAATGAATGTAAAAGAGTTTTGACGCAGTTATTTGGACACAGAAATCTGTCCCCCTTTTTTCTTATGGAAGGATTTACTCGATGAAATAACAGACGTATGGGAATTCTTCACATTCAGATAATTCCGTGTCCAGATAGCTCATCTAAAACACTTGCACTAGTGGCGGCTCGTGAACCATAGCACTTATCATTGGTGAGGCAGAAAACAATAAATCTGTTACCAAGACCAAGGGGTTTTGAGGATACGCCACTCAGGAGAAAAAAGGGGTCAGAGGATCCTTTCCCAGAAAATGTTGAATTAAATTAGGTTAAATCGTGGAATTCGTGATAGTATCTACGCGATGGTTCGCGCACATTTCCATCTGTTAAAATTAGCGATAGTTATGGTTTTTTTATTAATTTAATTATTACTTCTAATGGGTAAACTGCTGTGATCATCAATATAAAACTCGATAAAATGGGGAGTAAACATTTTTACTGGCAGAAAAACGGAAAAAGAAATCAAATTTTAAATATTGCGGATTTGTTTATCTTCTGCCATATTTTCATTCCTCTTCATCTTCGGGACAGGTGAGGCACCTTTTGCCTCACTCCACGAGCCGCCATTGACTGGCACTGTCATTGAAACTAATTTTGATTTAATTAATTACAATTTTCGATTTGAGGTTGAAAAAATAAGAGGAATAGGACTTATAACACGGAATAGGACGTATTACACGACGTCGCATTTTATAGTTACAGCTGATTTGTCATTACAAAATATGTTATTTTTTTGCTAAATCTTGCAACTGAGTCGCGAGAACAGAGTACAATGTGCGCAACGCGCAACTTGCTCTTAATAGTTGCAATACATCATTTATTCGCATTGCACTCTCTTCGCGCCCCTATTGTGCCCCCTCTTCCCAACTACCTACCCCCTATCCCTCCCTTCAATGCGTTTCTATCCCCCCCTAACCCCTCACCACCGCCCCCTCCTCATCAAAGAGCACCAGAATCAACCGATAGTCGTCGACTCTCAATTATTTATTTTTGACGCCGATTTTAATGAGAAATTGCAGTTTGTTATTTTTCTCGCTCGATATGAGGGACTGAAATAGGGACGGTGGCTCGGCGGGAGCGGCCTGGTCTCATTGATTGCAATTGAAATTTTCAGTTTGTGAATTGGGCTCATTTGAAACAAATCCTTTGATTTGATTTTTTTTTTTTGTTTCAATGAAGGGTGGGAGGGAGGGGTTGAGCTCAATGGCTCAGAAAAACAAACAGATTATATCGATGTTCCCGGTTTATGTATGAGAATGGTGCACAAAAAGAATTAGGAACAATTGGGATGTTGCAAGCTTTCTCGATGCCGATACATTAAGTGTCGGCTTTCATGTAAAAAAGAAGTTATTAAAAAACAATGTTTACGTGACTGTTTTGCAATGATAAAATATGAAAAAAACTTAATAGAAAAAAACGAAATTTCGGACAGGAAATTATACTGAACAGAATTCCTGCTACGTCGAGCAGAAATTTTTTAATTGATGTCACTTGAACTTCTGAAGTCTATTATTCAACTTTAAAAAATCTTTTGATCGAACAGCCGCAACTTTATCGTCTCGTTTAATGCAGGTGTCATGCGATGAGTAGGTACTCCTACCTTAACAATGTCAATAATTTCTTCATGCCAGCTGAAAAAGATTTGTTAAGCAATTTGCCGCTATAGTGATTCAAGAGACAACATACAGCGATTAATAACATATTTAGTGAATTTTAGATCGTTAAATGGGTCTTTCCCGTTCTATTGTAAAATTTCACGATATATTCGGCACTAAATCCATGCAAGAGAGCTACATTGTAAAACTTTGAAGTTCCACGAAAAACATAAGTATTTAAAGTTACGACTGAACAGTTAAAACTGAGTGAGGGTAATAATCTTCTAACTCAGATCTTCAAGTGGTCGTATTTTCCGTTGTCTTCTTTATGATAGACAGCTAATGTGACGATCTGTCACTTTTTTGGAAAATTGCCCGACAGAGAAAATATGGTGTAAATTTGTCATTTTATTTCTATTTTTTTGCATGTTTAAACTGGAATTTTAGCATCGCCCCTCTCAATTAACTGTGACGCAACCCGGGTGTCTCCTATTCCTCCCATTTTCCTAATTAATGTATATAAGTAAAGAGATAGGATACATAAGAAAGGTGGTTTTATCCCCTTGTCTAACAAGCATGCTTTAATGATGAAAAAAGAGAAATAGAAAATGTATTGTTCCTTGCGCTACTGCTTTTAACATTAATAACTTTCTCTTCTCTTCATACGGTTACAAGACTTTTCGTCCTGTTTTTTTTGTCCACTTTTTTTTTCGTCCATTCTTTTTCGTCCACGACATTTAGTCCTTGATAATTTGTCCTTTCAATTTTCGTCCCGTAACACATTTGGTCCACTCATTATTTTTGTCCTGGACTGTAACGTCCATGAGTTTTTAGTCCAATTAATTTTGGGTCCCTAGTATGTCTTTTGTCCTGCGATTTTAGTCCAATGTTTTTTGTCCTCAAAAAAAAGTTTGATGGTTCGTCCAATAAACATTTTTGTTCGTTTTCGTTGGTTGACAGGTAAAACTTGTGGTCATTATTTCAATACTAGAGAACATACTCAATTGGATTTTACCACTTTATTCAATGCAGTAAAGCATTTCTCAGCAACTATTTTTAAAAAACAACCCCGCTCAACATCTCTTACAGTATTAGGTTCTAGATTACCAGAAAAATACAGTCAGACTTAAAATTTGTGAGTCTTTGTTTCCACACCAGAAAACGTATTCAACTGGATTTTGGGTTAACATGAGTTAAAATTTACATGAGTTTAAATATGCATTTAATGCAACCGTTCCCAGATGCCAGACGGCACGCACCGCCACGAAAGAATATAAATCAAGTTAACCGCGTGGGTTTACCTTAAAAGTCTATTAAATTTCTGAGAAACCTCTTCTGAAGAAAAGATTTCGTCGAAAGTAAATCCTATATGTTGCTATATCGCGATGAAGCTCAATAAAAACTTTTCTTTTCACTTTTTTTTTCTGGGAATTGCATTTTCTCAAAAGATGAATTAATAAAACACCCAAGAGTAATACAGTATGAATATGCTTTTGGTGGAATTCTACTTCTTTATTTTATTTCACCTGTAAACTAACGAAAAGGAGCATTGGACGAAACCAACTTTGTTTTTAAGGACATAAAAAATTGGACTAACATTATAGGACAAAAGATATATTTTGGACATAAAAATAATTGGACTAAAAACTCATGGACGTTGCAGTTGTGGACGAAAATAATAAATGGACCAATTGTTCTACAGGACGAAATTTGATTGGACAAATTACCAAGGACCAATTTTCATAGGACGAAAAAAAAAATGGTCAACAAATCGAGCGGACGAAAAAAACGGGACGAAACGCCTGTTAACCCTTCATACGAGACTTTGAATCTATTAATTTATTTCTTTGACTAAAAACACATTCACCTTTATTTTCAAACTAGCCGTTTCAAGTGCATGCCCTTCGGGCACCTTCCACGTCTAGCATTCTAGGGGTATAGATTAGTAGGTGTGGAGGTCTAAGACATTTGTGGATTTTAATTCCCCCTCCCCCCCATTTATTTTCTTGAAAAGTATCGAACGTTTGCAGTTAAAACTATGCCATTATTCATTACAACGTATTGCAATATTTTTTTTTTTTTCCTGTTGCCGTCGGTCGATATCCTTTTTCGTGTTGGAAAAGCAAAGTTCCGTATGGACCTATAGCGTCAAAAATTTCAAAACGCTTCCAGCGAAAAATACTGAACACGCGATGAACTTTTTAGGAAAAATAGAGTATTCCGGAGTCAATTCCATAGCCGCAGCCAGGACCTGTTCTCCTTGCTATATCTTCGTCCATTCAAACGCATGTGTTTGAAAATAACCAAGACAGGGCTGGAAGACACGTGACAGCCCCTCTTTATTTATAGAGCTTAAAGCAAATGTTAGCCCCCTCCTCCTTTTCTGGATTTTAATTTGTTTTTAATCTTTAAGGATCTTTGAGGCAAAATGAAAACAACCATTGATACTTTGATTGCAAATAGAGGCGGATCTGGAAATCTTTTGGGACCGGGGAGGGGGGGGGGGGGAGAATGAAATTTATTTTTCAACAAAACGCCCAAAATTTCCTCAAAAATTCTTTATGATTGCAAAGACACTGACACTTATTAGAGGCCGGGTTTCAATTTGCCGATCCCCCAGAATTGCAAATGTTTCCAATGTATTTCAGAATATATGAATGAGCCCCTCTCTTCTCTATACCCCTCCCGCTCTTCTTCAATACCTCGTCACTTCTTTTAGATACCCTCGTCAAACGGATTTGGACACTTTTATGACTCTTCGGACCCTGCGAGTCCCGTGATGACACTCTAACTCTCTTGCACCTTCTCTCTCCCACTCACTCAAACATCTCTTCGTCGGCATTCCGAAGCCAAGCGTCTACAATAAGCCTCCTTTCAACCGCTTAATGAACCTTGAAGAAATCTCCTGACCGATGGAGCACAAAGGCGAGGGGCAAAGAGGGTATCAGTGGAGGACGTTTCCACTCCCTTCCTGCCTTGCAATTTCGACAAAATGGGCTGTAGCGGCGCTCCCCCTGAATTTTTTTGAAATTTGGATTTTTTCTCATAATGGGGTGGTTGTCAGGAATATCTACACCAAATTTCAAGTTTCTGGCTCATCTGGATATGGTCGAAAAAAGTCGGTACGGACGGTACCGCAGCGATGTTATATACATGGATATTAATTGACAAATATATACCTTCTTGTTCAGAAATTTGATTAATTGCGTATTATTTATTCATTGATTTGATCATGTTCAGTTGAGTGCGCATCGTTATTTGTTGGATTGATTGACTTCTTTCTCCATCTATTCATATCTGTTCATTAATTTTATTTTGTTAATCTCTTATTTCTTTACTAGTGTAAGTATAACATGTTTATTTGGAGGTGTTTTAACATTTTACCTGTGTGTTTTTATCTATCTACCTGTCAATCTTATAATTTATACATACATATACTTTCCTATTTACTTGCTTATTTATCTATCCATTTATTTGTCTATATACTCATTTCTTAACTTATTGATATATCCATTTATATTTTCATCGGGATTTCATTTTCAATTTTGTGAGTTTCCGTATGCCCCTTCCGGTCCCCTCAGATTTGGGTCTCTTCCCTTGAGGAACATTTTTGGAGCAACATTTTGAAGGAGATTTGTGGGAGGGATGAAGAGAACTCGGACAGTCTACAGAGGGACGAAATGTTTAATTTGAATAAAATATGAGACAGAGGAAGAAGGAGGGAGAGAGAGCGAGAGAGAGAGCGATATGGAGAGAGAGCGATATGGAGAGAGAGCGATATGGAGAGAGAGCGATAGGGAGAGAGAGACAGCGAGAGGGAGTGAGCAACAATGTTTCAGTACGACTGAAAGAGAGAGAGGAATATGTAGGGTAGCCCATAGCCTGGGGGTAATTAGGGACTTTTAGAAGCTTTGTTCTCTCAGAAGGACAACCCCTAGCGTCTCCAGTCCCGTCGTGGCGCGGGATCCCTACGCGACATCGCACAGCGGTCACTTGTATTTAACTCGAAGGGATTCCAACTAAGTCGTTTCTACCGTTTTCTGCAAATAAAACTTTCCGATTTCCGCCCTCCCTCCTAACCGCCGCTGGAAGCCCCATGTCGCCCACTCCGACCGCTGAACGTCCTCCTTTCCCCCTCCATTAACATCAACGAGTGTTTTAAAAGTGCATTCTAAATCACGAAATAATGAAAATTAGATGCTGTTTACAGCGCTTCCGTTCGAATTCCCGCTCACTCCGAATCATCCTGCCTAAAAACGTGTTTATGCCCAAAATTAATAAATATTACTTATTTATAAACATGTGTGTATGTATGCCGATGTGGTATAATTTGGGGGCATAAAAGCTTACGAGGCTAAGCTTTTAAGGGGCTTTTGCAAACTTTAGTTTCTTATGAAGGAACTGTCGCGTCGGCTTGAATGTAAAAATCATACGGAAAAGAACGGTGAGATATAGTGCGGTACATAGAAAACACCCAAAACAATCGGTCCCTTAACTCGCCGTGAAAACTTCTAAGGGGAGTAGGTGTCACTAGTTCGCCCTAGGGAGTTCTCAGAAAAAAAAAGAGAAAAAAAACCAGGGAAGGGGTGTCACTTTATGCCAATTTCTCGACTCTTTTTGGTGTACTTTAACGCCTGCTTTCTTCTTTTTGTTGTATTTGTCTGGAACTAGGAGGGGGAAAGTGTCCCTTAGTTCCCCCCGAATGCGCCCTTAATCTCGCCAATATTATAAATCTACGGCTAAAAATGTCTATTTTTTCTCAGGACCAACGAAATATTTCTCAGCAAATTTATTTTTGCTTGATTTGCCTTAGCTAAGGGCTCATTTTGAGTGGAAGGTTTTTCTAAAGAGTACAGTTTTTACACAATTTTCTAATTTTGTCTGACAATTTGTTATTAAGACTCGGGTCTTAAAATGAGTCATAACTAAATGATTGAGTAAATTATAAAGAAGCGCTTGCGTTAAGGAGTGAAGGATGCGCACTATATTTCTGACTAATAATTATGATGATTCAGATAAGAAAAAGTTTTTAAGATGCCGCTGCGCGGAACATCTTTATTTTTTGTTCATGAAGAAAGAAAAGGCTGATGTTTCTATTGTCTCTTCTCAGCGTGCATAAGATGTTTCGCTTGCTTTGCTAGAATTTGATCCTGGATCCGCACGTTTGTCAAATTTATTTATTTATTCATTTTTTGGATGTGACAAATTTAAATGGCACCCTCAAGATTATACTGTGTTTTAATCAGAGCATCTAGCGATAAAAAGGATTAGTTAAAGAACACTTTAAATGAACCTAAAAAGTGAAAGTAAGTATGAATCACGCTTTAACGGAGCGTGTTTCCTTGAATGGTCTGGCGTCCATTTTCACCCGATGGACTTGTTGGCATTAGGCTCATCTCGTCATCTGAACACTTCTCTCTTGTGTCAGAAAACTTGTCAGCAAAACCACGCAGCGTTTATACCAAGAAATGCGCCAGTCATTACTCGGAGATGCATGAGCGGATCCAGAGGGGGGGCCACGGCGGCATGCCCCCCCCTTGAGCCCCCCCCAAAAAAAAAAAAAAAAAAAAAAAAAAAACAGAGGAAGAGAAAGACGGGGGAAAGCAAAAGAAAAAGAGAATCTAAGAGTGATTCATGTAACTTTCTAATTATTATCTTGTTTGGGAATGGGGAATTAATAGCAAGGGCGGGATCTTCCACTTTTACGAACAAAAATTGAAATGAGGTATTATAAATATGAGGAGTAAACGGATAAAAGATGCCTCAAATTGGCTGTAGAGAAGCTTAAATTTTCAAAATTTTCTGGGGGAGGGACCCCCATTGACTGGGGGTGTACCCGTACGCCCATACCCCCCACTCACGTTACAAAAGTGGCCCCCCCTTTGAGACTTTCCTTGATCCGCCCCTGCGCAGATGAGCCACGAAACATGTCAAATCGGTTCAAAATATAATTGAAATAGGTGGATCCGGTTATCCCGATTGACGAGGAGGCTGATCCCCTATATATTTTTTGCTGAACCGATAGTATAAACCATATCAATGATTGACGTCGTTGGTGGAGCATCGCATGAGACTTTGCCGTTGCTATATGGGTCATCATTTTGTAACGGGTGGGACATGCATACGACTTTGAAGTAATTTTGTTCAACTTTTTAATCATTTAAATGAAAAAACTATCCCACCAACAGAAAAGTCTTAATTTCTAGATAGTGATAGGATTTTCAAAATTTAAAAAAAGTCTATCCAAAGCTGAGAAAAGAGCAAAGTAAGGTTGTAACGGGTGGGACAGAAAATTGACAAGGTTTTTGAATCACTTCGGAAAAAGTTGAGACTCTGTGAGTTTTGAAGAGATAAAAATTTGGAAAAAATATATGTTAAAGATGAGGGTATATTAAAGGTGAGCTTTGATCCTACATAAAGTTTTTTTTCATTTACTAAATTATTTTTCTGTAAAAAAATTAAAAAGTAGCGTAACGGGTGGGACGCGTGTGATTTCGTCATTGAAAATACATATCAAACTTTCTGCAACAAACATCAACACGTTTGACCTTATTAGATTTAGATAATATTTTCGTCTCTGGTTGCATTTTAATGCAAAACAAGACTGCCTGGCACTAATTTTTAAATTTCAATTTTTGCATATCTTGTCCACTCTTTACTGTAGAATGACCCATACGGTAACCACAGTCGAATTTTTCCAGTTTCATAATTGTTACTCATGGGTACAGGGTAGCTGTTAAAAATGGGAAATTTAACTATAACTAACAGTCAAGTCTTGCAATTCTAGACCAATAGTGTCACTCATGGACAGTTTTAACTTTCAGTTTCACGTTAAAATGAACTATCAGCCTGCAGATCATTCGCGACATTACGCTTTAGGTCACTTAGACTGAAGACTGAAGTATGATTAAGGGTTTGCAACCCGGTGATCAAAAATCTCCCTTCTCCATTCGGCAACTCCGGTTGAATCCCCGACTCGTAATTTGTGAAGACTCTGAACAAAAGGACCTCTCTTTTAATTTGAAAATTGAGGAAAGATAAACTTTTGTGTATTACATCGGTTGAAGTTGTCAGGCTTTCCGAGGGGTTGACTGGAGGTCTCAAAGAAAGAGTTGCATCAAAAGAAATCTCAATGAATTAGTTCGCCTTACTCTCACCCCTCACTCTCAGCACTCGACAGCACCAGGAGAGCATTATCATTGTAGAAAGCAAGAAGCATTCAGAGAGAGGAGGCAGAGTGTACGACAGACAGTATGAAGCCAGAGAGGAACAGAAAGAGAGATATCATTATCATAGACTTAACTAACACTCAGCCTCGGCTCGAATTTTCTTTGCAACTGCGGACAATCGGTACTTTTTATCTTAATTTTTACCCTTTGTCTCAAGTTTTAGGCTTTTCTCAGCTGGAGATCACCCTACAGTTACGCAACGCTGCGGTTGCTTCAACCTTAGCCGTTCGCAAAGCGTTTGAAGTTTATTCCAGGATACTCAAGTTCCAAAACTTGCCACCGCATAGATCTCCTGAAAAACTTGAATTTTTGACCTGAATAGAAAAAGTGATAGGTAATTTGTTTCAGAGGAGTACTTTTTACGCCTCTTTTTACTCTACAAATAAAAATTAAAAAATATACATTTTTATTCCGTTGAAAAAAACAAAACAAAACAAAACAAACAAACAAAAAAAGGAGGAAAAAATTAAAATCTGTAACCGCCCTCTTTCAGCCAATGCTTGTTTTCAGAGACAACCTAACTACGTATACTCTGTTTAGGATAAGATTAAAGTTTGCTATTCTGCAGGTAAAAAAAAAAAAAAAAAAAAAAAATTTTGCAATGCGGCGCGCACAGACCTTTTGGTTAGACTCGACCGTCCACCGGTAAGAGGCAAAATGTACTCTTTTAAGTAGATTCCATGAATCTACTTATTGCGGAGGGTGCGATGTTGGATTTTTCGGGAAATTTTATCAAATGAGCACGTTTCATGGTCCCCTGAGTGAGAAAATACCACTCGTTGAAAATTGTATATATATATATATATATATATATATATATATATATATTTATATGTATGTTTCAGCCAGTTTTACCGTTTTTATGTACCACGATCCTGTTCGTAATTTTTGGTTTTTGTTCTTGAAATTTTTCTCAACTATTTGTTGGGTTGATTTCTTGGATGAGTTCGAAGATGGTGTAAATCCGATTGTTAGTTTTCGCGCTATGGGCCGTGTTTGAGTCGTGAAATGTGTTTTTGACGTTTGTTTTTAGGAGTGTTTGTATTGAGCGTTTTTTTTGGGAAAATTTATGTTAACCGTTTTGTTACGCAACTTTTTTACTTGAGTCATTTTTTTGTGTTTTGCGTTGTAAGCGAGTTAAAGTGATGTGTTTTTCGGGTTTTTTGGCAGTGTTTTTATATGAAGAAATTGTTTTTTTGGTTCAAAAATTTCAGTATATATCGTGGAGGATGTTTTTAGTTCATATGCTCCATCCCTTAAATTTTCCTTGTGTTTTACGTGTTTTAGGAGCTATTTAGTTTCTTATGGGATTTTACATGTGAAAGACAAGGATAGAGTATTGGTATAATTGCTCGTTCTTTGTTTTACACGTGCGCTGTTGCTTAGGTACGTTATTTATTTATTTCTTGTTTGATCAGCTGCTCTTATTCAGATTTATTCCTCATTAGCGTTACAAAGATTACACATTTTTCTATCTTGGTACTATAATCTTTTTCTCATGGGTATTTTTATTTAAATGTTGAACAGCTGATAAAAAAAAAAAAAAAAAAAATGAATAATTCAAAGAAAATCATAACATAACCTATTTATTGAAATTTGTGAAAAACTTATATAACCTAGCTTTTATTTCTCACTTGCATTGTAAAGATTACACATTTCTCTATTGGTAATATAATCTTTTTCACAATAATATTTGGATTTTGAGCAGCTGATGAAATAAAAAAAAAATTTAACGAAAATTATAACCTATATGTAAATTTTTGAAAAAATGATGTAACCAAGCATGGAATCTACTTCGTCTTACCGGCCTGCCGGGAGGCATTTTTTTCGTTGCAGAGAGCATAAGTCTTGTAAACATCGCAAAAACCAATGATTCTTAAAAAATGAACCAAATAGTCGGTAAAAATTGCGAGGAAGAGGAGTAAAAAAATCAAGACAAATTATCGTGGGAGCTACTCGAGAAAAAAAGCGTCGATACAAAAACGTGTTTGGTTTCAATAATTTAACGGGGAAAAATCCCCAGAGTAGTCCCTTTCCCGGCTCAACACGCCTGTGCATCGGTAATTTTTGTTTTCCAAAAGGGAGTCGCAAGGGGGAAGGGGGAGGGGGGCTCGCGAAGGGTCTATTGTCAGAGAACGAAACAAATCTTGGTCGGGGCATAATCCAATTTGTTGATCGGTCTCGTTTATTTATTGTATCGACACCAAATCTCACGTCATAACAGTGTTGCCAATTGTGCAGTAGGCGAATTAAATAATGTCAATCGACTCATTAGATTTTGGTTTAGGTAGGCAACCTGCGGTACTTAACCCAATGAATTGAAGCTTTTCAGATGGCCTACCTTGCCAAAATTTAATGAAACATTTTTTATTTCGCCGACTGTACAAAGTGAAAATGCGAGAAACCCTTAAAACATATTTTATACAGTGGCAGGATTCGACTACTTTGTGACTTTACTCTTACAATCAAAAAGGTGTCCGCCATCTTTGTTTTAGATTTTGTGACCCGAATACAAGTATTAGAGTCTGGAGTGTGGTTATTTGAGTGTTTATTTACTGTATCAAATTGTTTTGTTTTTTACCTACTGTTTACATGATATGAAATGATCTAAAATAACGTTCAAATTACCTACAAAACATTATTGATAAAGATGCAAACATGCAAACATATCAGCGAGCTGATCGGGGACTTGATAGTTAAACAGATCGATAAAACTGAATACAAGTGACACGATTGGGTGGGAGACCGATGTGGGGCGGAAGTCTTTTGAAAACCATTGTTCAGTCGCTCGTTATGTAAAGGTGTCTACGGAGCATCCTTTACTTACCGACCGACTGAACAATGGTTTTTGAAAAAAGATCCACTCTGAATCGATCTCTCACCCAATCGTGTCACTTGTTTTCAGTCTTATCGATATGTTTAGCTATGAAGTCCCCGATCAGCTCCCAGGTATATTCAAACATTTAAAACTAACAGTTTCTGAGAAAACTTATCCCCAAACTTTTTGTTGGAATCATCAACTTTTTTTCGGTAGTTTTAATGAATCATTTGGTTATTTTGTATAAAAATGTTCGGTTATTCTAACTCTATTTTGTGAAAATTACATCACAAAATTTGTGATTGTAACAAAGTATAGTGTGGAACATGGGCGGCGCGTGGGGTCAAAAAGTGGGGGGGGGCTAAAATCAACAGCTTTTTTTTTTCTTTTCTTTCTTTCTTAACCTTTTTCACAATAACGTTTGACGCAGGTGGGGGGGGGGGGATAAATAACAATTTTTCTTCTTTTTCTTCTTTTTCTCCTTTTCTTTCTTTTTCCTTTTTCCTTATCTATTTTTTTCTCGTTCATAAATTTTTTTAGCCCCTCGTTCCAAAAAAAAGTGGGGGGGGGGGGGGGCTATAGCCCCAATAGCCCCTTATACGCGCCGCCTATGGTGTGGAATTAAATTTTCTCAAAAACTGCGTTTTAAACAGAGTTTTCAGTGTAACGCCCTAATTCGCTGTAGCAAAAGTTCTCCACAGACCCATTGCAAAGTTTTCCAGACATTTTGACAACCCAGTTCTTCTACATACTTATCCACCCACATCCATTCTCTATATCTCATTCACAAGAGCATTGATTCCTCTCCTTCGTCTGTAGTATCGAATGCCAGAGTCTGTGTTGCGGTAGCCCTGGAGACTAGCAGATGTATCTCTTCCATAAGTTTGTACAAACTTGCGCATTTCTATTCGGATCACGTTGAAACTGTAGTGTATATACTGAGCCTCTCTCTCCTCTCCATGAGCAAATTCGTAACTATCAATTCCTCTCAATCACATACGCTTGTATTTTATTCTAATGTTGAAGCTTGAAATCAAGTGAGAAATACTGTATTTGGAAGTAGACTGTGTATACCTTCCTTGATGATTGCAGATCGTAGAAATCACTAGATAATTTCAAATCAGTAAGTTAGGAAATAATTTTGGAATTTATTTCGGTTTTTGTTTTAATTTAGTAAATGACCAAATCGTCAGTTTTTACCAATTATTACTTATTTTATCTTTTTTTTTTTTTTTTTTTTTTTTTTTTTTTTTTTTTTTTTTACAGATGTTTGCTCTCGGTGGAAATGGACAAAGAGAAATCGAATTCATGAGAGGATATTGTCTCTGCATTTTTGGTCACATCAAATTTCATCTGATTCGAAAGTCCCTTGCATTTCGCCATTGAAGCTCCTTCTCCAGTAAGTAACTTCAAGTCAACCGAATCCAGACAATTGTTTCATTGAAATCACATCCTCATTTTCTTTTGTTTTAATATCAAGATATGTCGCAGAGACATTCTTCAGATGAAAATGTAGTCTCTGACTTTCCGTTTTCTTTTACCTATAAATTTAATTTGACCTAAGTATAGTTTGACTTTAATCAAACTGTAGCGCGCAGGACCAGAGCCTTTGGTGGCCGAAATAGGCACGCACCTCTGAAGATTCACCCTAAAGGGTTTCTCTCCACCTGCGAATTGAAAAGCGCGAATAGACTGCTTGAGCCAATGGACTTCTTTGTTGTCGATACTTTGGACTCGACCTATCGACTTCAAGGCAGCTCATTGGCTCAATCAGTTTATTCGCGCTTTTACATTCGCAGGTGGAGAGACCCCTTAATACACAATGAGCGAGAAATAAAAGTGCCTGTAGATGCACCAGCAAAGAAAAAAAACAATTATTGTTGCGTAAGTACCTCGTGCCTCGGCTATGGGTCTGTAATCTTCACATTGGACCAATAGCAACTGATCTTATGCAGGTGCGCATGCCGCATATGCCTCCAAATGGTGGCGTGGTTCTCTTCTCCCCTCAAGGCCAATGCTGGCTTGTGCAATTTGGCATTAACGTTTTTCATCCATTTGATTCGATTTAAATAATCGATTCGACAGTGAAGCAGTGCTTCAACAGCATTCGATTATTGTCCATAGATTCAAGTGGAGCATAAACAATTTTGTCAGATTGCACGAGCTGCCATCCGTCAACGCTCACGTAGTTTGTGGAAGTTTCAAAAGGTATTGCGTTGAAAAGCCTAAAATGAGAATCAGCAAACCTGTTCTAAAAGACCCCCCCTCCCCTCGTATAACGGAAAGAGATATAGGAGAAAAGCGTACGGCCGCAACAGTGGTGAGGGGTGACTGCAGGGAAGGGGGAGGAAAGGGAAAGAAAACCTATTAAAAAGCGAGAAAGGTTCAGGCAATAAGAAAAGGATGAAAATGACCTTGCAAATCTGGCGGGGGCACAGACATAAACATGCATTAGATGGAGAAAGGATGGGGTGGGGTGGGGTGGGGGAGTGGTTGGTGCCCAAATGCGTATCGAGACGCGATAAGCTGATGTTCATGTTCACGCTTCAGGTTGACGCTCCACGCGCTGTCAGAGTGACGTGGGGTCGGGGGGGGGGGTGGTGAGGTAGAGATGGGTTTGCTGGGGTGGGTGAGAAGGAAGAGCAAAACGGAGCAGGGACGAAATTCAATGAAAACCTAATAAACGGGGCGAATTGATCAAGTAGTACAGAATTCCATGAAAGCTCATAGAAAGAAACGATGCGATGCGACGCTCTCTCGGAGTCATGTTCACTTGGATTCTCCGTCGTTCCCCCCCCCCCCCCCCCCCCCCCCCCCCACCCCTTCTCTTGCCCCTTCTCTTGCGGCTTGAATCTAAGCACAGCTGCCACTTCTGCCTGTTTTGAATTTCCGCCGAGGGGAAAAAATCGCGGAAGGTAGAAGGTTGATCATTCGCGAGGAGAGAGAGAGAGAGAGAGAGAGAGAGAGAGAGAGAGAGAGAGAGAGAGAGAGAGAGAGAGAGAGAGAGAGAGAGAGAGAGAGTGATAGAGAGATAGAGTGAGAGAGAGAGGGGGGAAGGAGGGAGGGAGGGAGGATCAAAGCAAGTAGCTTGTCCTTCTCGCGCATCCTTGCCGGGGAGCATGGGCATTATCTCAATGAATTTTAAAGATTTGAACTGGCCTACCGAAGCCAACGCATCTGAGGAGTGGTATGACGTTCTATTCGACCATGAAACTATACACAATCAACCCGTTAAAATCAAATGAGACTACAATAAACAGCGAATTCGCAAGGACAAAGAGTTCGCGTCAAAATCGATTGTTTTACATTTCATGGAAATAATGGAATGAAGAGAAAGCATTATTGCCCAGTTGCACGAGTCGTCACTATGATTGTCCAATGTCCAATAACCCCCGCTCATTCCACTTTTTCGTTTAGCACCAATGCACCGGTGGAATGAAGACAGAGCGAGAGGGTGTCGATGGTGCGCGGACTCTTCGGTAGAGTGTTGAGTACTATGGTGAAAGCTCGGAGGGTTCTGTGTGCTAGAGGGCACGGTGAGGGGTGGAAGGGGGGGATGTGCCTCATTTCCATCGAGAATTTAATATCTCCACCTTCCGAAGCGCCACCACTGACACACTACCACGCACACACCATCATCCACCTCCGCTCATCACCAGTCACCTCCGCAACCACTTCTCGCTGTATCGCTATAATATGTATACTCAGCCTTCGTAGCTTCTTATCATTGCCCAGTTGAATTCGCAGCCACTTCCTGGTGAATTAAGGCGCCAATCACACTATCAGGGGGCAAATGCGAGAAGAGGAACAAGAAATGCCCATGCAATAGCAAATTACAATTTTTTTACGGTCATAATCGCATCAACATAGTCACTAACATTATTTGAAAATGGGTCTATTGCAAAGTTTCACTGCAACAATATGAAGAATTGATTCCTACGTAAAATAATTTGAAAATACCTTGGAAAGGATCAAAAATTCCAAAGTCCAATCAAGAACTCAATAATGGAGCTGTTGCAAACTTTTGCCGCAAGCTTATTAATATTTGATCATGTGGTAAAACCCTGTAAAAATAACGATTAGCGCACTAAAAAATCACGAAATCCTCTCCTAAACTCACAAATTGCTTTGAAACGCGCGACCGTAATGGCGGTCGGGGCCGCTTACCTAGGCGGAGCTAGGTTAACACAGGCACACTGCTTCCTGGGCACGGGCAGTGGGCATACCTAGATCTGCCCATTTTAAACTAGAAAATGTAGGTGAGTCCGGGTAATCCTTTTTGCTCACCCGGGCGGAACTAGGTTGGCATCAGGCACACTTCTTCCTGGGCACGGGCACACCCATAGATTTGTCCGTTTTAAATTGGAAAATCTAGGTGTCCGGGCAGATCTAAGATCTTCGTGGGCACATCTAGATCCGCCCAGAAAACTATAGATCTGCTCGTAACATATGTGTAAGAATAGCAAATACCTAGATCCAACTTGGCAAATATACGCTGCAACCAAGTAATACTGCAGAGTTGCTGTTCCGTGTATATTTATAATTGCATTTTTCAATTCACCGATGATTCCGCTCGTTGAGAAAAGTTTAAAGTGTTCAGTCCAGTGTATGACTGTAATAATCGAAAATACTCGTGTCTGTAATCTTTCCTCAACCGGTGGAGTCCGACGATGATTTTGAAAAACTTGCGGAGATTTTACTAACTTAACCCAACGATTGCACCAATTGAGAAAATATTACAGTTGTGATTATTCTTTTGCATTACTGTCATGAATTGAGCTGAACTGTGTAATCTTTTCTCAACCGATGGAATCATTGGAGAACTGAAAGTATGCCATTTAATATACACGAACGGCGCAGCTTTGCAACTCTATTTTCAGACCAGTGTTGCCATATCGGAGGTTGAAAGCCGTTTATTTTGCATTTATTCTCATGGAAAATATACGGCCGAAAGCCACACATCTGACAACGCTGCTTTCACAATCCACTTCAAATCCCTCTCTTTTTCTTTTTACTTTCTCGTTTTGTTACCGGCAAAATCCTCAAACTTTTCTTTCATCTGCTTTTCTCGCTTTTAGACGGGCCTTTATATGTATATGTATGCATGCGGCCACAGATTACATCCTGCATTTATATACGGTGGAAAAAAAGGCTCTCTTGGAGGAAGTAGTGCAACTTTCACGCGCAGGCTGTAATATTTTATCTCGGCAATATTGACGGAGAATAAGTGCTGCAGAGTCTGGATGCGTTTAAAACGCTTTGCAGTAACAATTTCTCTCTCAATTGATCAGTTATTTCGTAAAATGGCGTGTACACGTTTACGTCATTATTCCACAGATCATCGAGTCTGCTTCCTCATTCCATGAAGATAATATTCTAGTTATTATTATTTTATGTTTACCACGATTGTTCAGAAAGTAAGTTTCTCTTTAAGCCTGTAGGTTTGTTGAAATCGGATGATTGGTTTTAAAGGAAATCGATTTTTGTCTATTCTTTTTCTTTTTCTTTCAAATAAAAGTTGTTTATCCCAATCTTTCTTTGCAATTTTATAGGACTTTGTCACAAGCACTTGGGCTTGCCAAAAAGCAGCAGCTTGAATTTAAAAACTCCGGCTCTAACACTATCTATGAGATTGCATCAACAAGGAAAAAAAAGGAAAGTACAATTTACTATACGCAAAGCAAATTTTGGTGTCTGCAGAAAGTATGGTAAACACTAGAGCATAGTAAATGTAACGTAACTTGTAGAAAATTAGGTTAACTGATTGGTAAAATTTGTCATATTCTTGTGAAGTTTACCATACTTTCTGGCAGAGACGCCAAAATCTGCTGTGCGTATCGTAAACTGTGCCATTTTTTTTCCCCGCGAAGGAAAAAATTGCTGGATTGTAGAGCTTTCTTTTTTCTTCAGAACTAGAAATGCATATTTTAAAAAATTAAACGAGGGCATGAATGTAAAATAAAGAAATCCAAAAATAAAAACAATCATCGGTTCCATCTCAGTAACCGGCAAACACACGGGGGGGGGGGGGGGAGGGTACAAAATGTAACGGACATTTTTGGAGTTTAATTCGAAAAAAATCAATTTCCCAGCACAAACCAAGCCACTGAAAGAAACTTGTAGCTTAAAACTAGGACAGTATCTAAAAATCACGATAGAGATACACGGAGAAAAATCCGTCAATTCGTTCAACCAAACCAGTCTGGCAAAAGACAGTCTCAAATATGCAATGGATCTTCTAGGAGTCTCTACCAAGTTGATTATAAAAATAAACCAAGTTGGAAAAACATAGGAACAAGATGGGTTTAGTTCCTTTCCTCAGGCCTTAGTCGAGTCGCAAGTCTGAAACATTTAGGTGCGTTATTCAAACGGTTCATTCGCTCTGTTGAACGGGGCTGATCGAATCTACTAAACTCAGACGGTAGATATCGTGAAAGAGGTTGCAGAATTCAACCGGTCAGATCATGGGCGCTGCTGTCTATTCTCATGAAATGAAATAGATACTGATGGTTGAAAATATAGAAGTGTTTATAAATTTAGTCACCCATTCTCGTAGGGTTTTTAAAACATTTATCGTTCTCATTCATTCACTGAAAGGTTTCTTCGCGCGTTTTTTCTTATTTCCTTTGTAATTAACCGACGAGGCTCGGGTTCTTCGCCCCAACGTATTTTTTCAAATGATGCGTGTCAAATCGAGAAAGGGACGAGACCGGGAGGAATGGCACTCAGGGCCAAGGCGTCAGTCTAGTGCAGTCAGTTCGGTTTGTTGCCTGTTTGGTGTGTAATAGAAATGTGTCATCTTTTGATTTGTTTTAAATTATTTAGCTCTATTCGAATAAAATATGTGTTGTGAGTGGTTCGTATGAATTAGTGAAATGTGGATTTATCGGGTTTGCTTTGATCTGAGGGGTTTACGCTATACTGCTGCATTCGAACTATTTAACTCAGAATGATAGTATTTTTTGGTGTGCAATTTTCTAGCTCAAAAGTGTAGTGTCTTCGTTCAAAAATGTTCTGTTTTATTTATTTATTTATTTATTTATTTATTTATTTATTTATTTATTTATTTATTTATTTATTTATATTTTTGTGTGACAGTTTTCATCGTTTTATGTTCGGATCATATAAGTACCTACCTTTAAAAATACTCATCAATGATTGATTGAAGTTCTAATATAACAATTTTCGTTTCTGTCTTGAAAGTAGTTTACGCATATTCCACGTTTATTACAATCAACAATTTTACCATAAAGCTTTTTCGAGAAGAGACGTCTCTCATAATTTTGTGTTTGTGTATTTTCGTGACACATTTATTTGAATATTTGGTGATACTTTTGTACGGTTTCATTCATGGTGTGTGCATACGGGATTACGAGGTTGCTAAAAATATACATTTTGAAACTGCTTTTATGAAAATAACATTCTTATACCCAAAGCCTGTTATTTTTGAAATCAGTTTGAAATGACATCTACAATGTATTCATCTTGGTTCGGTGTACTGCATTCTGCGTTTTTATTGAAAGGTATTTACTTTGACTTTTTATTTAATCTACTTTTATTATACAAAAGACAAAATGGAACGAAGCATGTCAGAGTGAACATGAGTGAAAATAAGTTTTTTCTCAGAAATGAAAGAACCCACTTCTGAAGTTGTGCGAAGTCCGAGCACTTTTAATTAACGGTTTTTTAGAACATTAGACTTCACGTTACAGAGAATTTTAGAAAACATATTTGACTTTAGACGGAGCAAATACAGGGTGTTAATTAAAATAGGTTCCACTCAAGTTATCTCGAAAACGGTTGCGAATTTAGAAAATCGCTCAAACACGTGTTCAATAATTTCAAGGGGGACACCTTTTAAGGGGGTCGCCAATTTTAGGGCCCCCTCCGGGGGGCCCCTAGGGGGGCATCACCCCCCTAAATCCAATACTTCAAATGGGGGCCCCCATTTTTTATTCGACAATTGAAAAGAAGACAAAATTCTAAGACTTTCAGCTCAAACCTGAAGTCAATATCGTTTTTAGTTTTCGATATATCGAAGTTCAAAGTTCGATATGGACCCATTTTCAAAAATTCACAACTTCCTTTTAAATTATCCAAATTTAAAAAACTTTAGGTTCAAAATGTTCTACAGAACAAGTACTTTTCAGAAAAAAATACAAACTTTCCGGAAAATTTACCAAAAGGGGGTTTCTGAGCCCCTAAATTTTTTTGAAAATTTAGAACTTTTCAGAGGCTGTAGAAAAAAAACTACTTCAAATTCAAAAAACGCTGAAACATGGGTTCGCTTATTTTAAGGGGTACATCTTTTCAGGGGGTCAAAAATTCTTAGGCCCCCCAGGGGGGGCGGGAGCAGGGGTCACGGCCCCCCAAATTTGACAATTTTAAATGACGATGTCATAAAAACCTATTGTGTGATACATCATTTGAAAGCACGTCTTAAGCCAAATATTTTGGCGCAAACTGGAAGTCGATATCGTTTTTCGTTCTCGAGATATCGAAGGTCAAAGTTCGATGTTGATCAAATGTCAATAATTCGCTCGAATAATTTCGATCTCGAGATCGAAAAACGA
Source organism: Trialeurodes vaporariorum (assembly GCA_011764245.1). Taxonomy (NCBI): domain Eukaryota; kingdom Metazoa; phylum Arthropoda; class Insecta; order Hemiptera; family Aleyrodidae; genus Trialeurodes; species Trialeurodes vaporariorum. Next base: position 31,544,948 of record VMOF01000388.1, read on the forward strand.
TATCGACTTCCGGTTTGCGCCAAAATGCTCGGCTTATAAAATAAGCGAACCCATGTTTCAGCGTTTTTTGAAATTTGAAGTAGTTTTTTTTCTACAGCCTCTGAAAAGTTCGAAATTTTCAAAAAAATTTAGGGGCTCAGAAACCCCCTTTTGGTAAATTTTCCGGAAAGTTTGTATTTTTTTCTGAAAAGTACTTGTTCTGTAGAACATTTTGAACCTAAAGTTTTTTAAATTTGGATAATTTAAAAGGAAGTTGTGAATTTTTGAAAATGGGTCCATATCGAACTTTGAACTTAGATATATCGAAAACTAAAAACGATATTGACTTCCGGTTTGTGCTGAAAGTCTTAGAATTCTGTCCTCTTTTCAATTATCGAATAAAAAATGGGGGCCCCCATTTGAAGTATTGGATTTAGGGGGGTGGTGCCCCCCCTAGGGGCCTCCCGGAGGGGGCCCTAAAATTGGCGACCCCCTTAAAAGGTGTCCCCCTCGAAATCATTGAACGCGTGTTTGAGCGATTTTCTAAATTCGCAACCGTTTTCGAGATAACTTGAGTGGAACCTATTTTAATTAACACCCTGTATACATATGGCATACGCCATTCGATTAGCCAGGTTCGAAGAGCGGACGAGTTTCATTTCACTTACCAAACTGCCGGTTACATACTTTTCTCATGTGTGAGAGGTGGCATACTCACATGATATAGTCAGTACATTGCAACGAGGCGTCAAAACGATGCAGCTGATCAGCGAGACAACGGAACGCGACGAGTTGTAACCCGCAGCCAAGCGGCGAAACGATGCAACTAGATGAGGAATCTAAATTTTAACTAAACTGGTCTGGCTGCTTTATACAGGAATTTATCTGTGCCGAAAATCAACTCAGCAGTTTGGTAAAAGAAGCTAGATTCTGGGCAGATGGCGCGAATCATTTTTCTCCGTGTAGCTGATATGGTACTGTATAGCTTTTTTGCTTTAATAGAAGCTGATAAAAGTGACGGAAACTTACTTTCTTAACGACCCTTGTAGATAGTTTGTGTTTGCGTTAAATGACTTCTTTTCAACACTGAATCGATTTCAAGAGGGGGGTGAACCCGCATTCTTTATCAATACTTCAGCTGCTTCATTAAATCTTGTGACATCGAGGGTGGTCACTTCAGACTTTAAAGTTGTTTTATCGACGTATTAAAGTTGTAAAAATGCGTTGCAATGTTTGACTCGAAAGATATGGAGCTGTAAGCCTCACAAGAATTTGCGGAATGTGGACACACGTACCGTTGTACCCCTTGTCCAATATCCATCTTCATACAGGGTGTGGCAGACCACCCGTCCACTATCTTTATCTCAAAAACGGCCGAAAATTGAGCTTCGGGGGCAAAACTTTCATAGGGTATATCGACCCCAAGGAATCCAATGAAAATATTTTCAGCCCCCCAAAACCACCCCTTGGGGGTTCTTTAGGGAGGTGGGTACCCGTATCTCGAAAAAATCAAATAGAAAGGGTATGTTTTGACATTGGAATCTAATATGACATAAAAAAATAAACTTTTTTTATCCCTAAGTTTTTTTTCTAAAAACCACCCTTTTTTGAGTTAGGGGTGGTTTTCAAAAAATTTAGGGGTAATCTGTGATTGACCGCTGTGACCCTCCAAATCATTGGATTTCAAAAAACTAAGAAGTTTCTGAAAGGGCAGACCAAGGGCTTTTTTTTTATGTATCACATGCCTATTTTTTGTGAAAAAGGGTACAAGGCCCCCTCACCCCAAAATTTTGGGGCTTCGGGGGGCCCTACGTAAAAATTGTCAAATGTAAAGGTATGGCTTGTGATACATCATTTGAAAGGTCTTTCAGAGACGAAAAAATTGATACCCCCCAAAAGTCGTAAAAACAACCCCCTTCCAAAATGGCGGCCGTTTTAAGGTTAGGGGGCTCAAGGGGGGACGTTCAGAAAAATGATCCAAAATTGAACGATACACAGCTAAAAGGGTCTTAAAAAGAGAAAAATAATGGTTCAAACCGCGAGTCAAACCGACTTTTCAATCCAAAGTTACGGCCGATTGAAATTTAGGGGTAGTTGGGTTTCCCAAAAAGGCACCCCTAAATTTCAATCGGCCGTAACTTTGGATTGAAAAGTCGGTTTGACTCGCGGTTTGAACCATTATTTTTCTCTTTTTAAGACCCTTTTAGCCGTGTATCGTTCAATTTTGGATCATTTTTCTGAACGTCCCCCCTTGAGCCCCCTAACCTTAAAACGGCCGCCATTTTGGAAGGGGGTTGTTTTTACGACTTTTGGGGGGTATCAATTTTTTCGTCTCTGAAAGACCTTTCAAATGATGTATCACAAGCCATACCTTTACATTTGACAATTTTTACGTAGGGCCCCCCGAAGCCCCAAAATTTTGGGGTGAGGGGGCCTTGTACCCTCTTTCACAAAAAATAGGCATGTGATACATCGAAAGAAAGCCCTTGGTCTGCCCTTTCAGAAACTTCTTAGTTTTTTGAAATCCAATGATTTGGAGGGTCACAGCGGTCAATCACAGATTACCCCTAAATTTTTTGAAAACCACCCCTAACTCAAAAAAGGGTGGTTTTTAGAAAAAAAACTTAGGGATAAAAAAGGTTTATTTTTTTATGTCGTATTAGATTCCAATGTCAAAACATACCCTTTACATTTGACAATTTTTACGTAGGGCCCCCCCGAAGCCCCAAAATTTTGGGGTGAGGGGGCCTTGTACCCTTTTTCACAAAAAATAGGCATGTGATACATCGAAAGAAAGCCCTTGGTCTGCCCTTTCAGAAACTTCTTAGTTTTTTGAAATCCAATGATTTGGAGGGTCACAGCGGTCAATCACAGATTACCCCTAAATTTTTTGAAAACCACCCCTAACTCAAAAAAGGGTGGTTTGTAGAAAAAAAACTTGGGGATAAAAAAGGTTTATTTTTTTATGTCGTATTAGATTCCAATGTCAAAACATACCCTTTCCATTTGATTTTTTCGAGATACGGGTACCCACCCCCTAAAAAACCCCCCAAGGGGTGGTTTTGGGGGGCTGAAAATATTTTCATTGGATTCCTTGGGGTCGATATACCTTATGAAAGTTTTGCCCCCGAAGCTCAATTTTCGGCCGTTTTTGAGATAAAGATAGTGGACGGGTGGTCTGCCACACCCTGTATATAAATCATGTGATGATGGAGATAGACGATGGACTAGAAATATTGGGCATCTTTTGCATGTGGATATAGGCACGCGGAAGTATATGTTGATGCCGCATGAAAAAAACCATGAAAAATACTATTGCATCTTATTTTATTTCTTTATTTTTGTCCAAAGAATGGATAGAGTTATTTGTAAAAGAAACTCGAGCTCAAGAAGTCGATTGATATGTCTTCATTAATATAAAAAGTTGACCTGTTGACAACGACGTTAGTATCAACATATATGTCGGATGATCACTCACTATGAAGAAGTACTGCCAAAAGAGCCAGGAAATAAAGATAGGCAAACTCCTATTATGCTTCAGGAAGAAGGAAGGAAAAAAGAAAGTTCTTTAATGAAGCAGCTGGAATGAAAATGAAGAATGGGTTCACTCCTCTGATACCCCGGCCCTTTTCAGCTCGTCCTCAATTTTCTCAGTCCTTCTCTCTCCTCCCTGAAGGGTCTGAGTGTGTTCTTTTTGCAGCCGACGTTAATTCCAATTAGATTTTCTCATTAATACAAATTGTATAAAAAAAGGAGAGGGGAAAAATTAGAAGAACTGAAAAGTCAATTTGTCAAGAAAGAAAATAAAAATCAGAGGAAAGAGCTTAAACATTAAAGCGGACCATGTTTCTAGAGTTTAAGCGGATTCCGAAAGGGTTAAAAATGGGGGAAAGGAGGAGATTAAAAGTTAAAGACGTTTTTTTCAACTTCGTCGCACAAAGGTTTATCTTAAAGCATTGTTTGTGCTCCGGCTTCAAAACTTCTTAAGTACTCGCTTGTTGAGTTCAAGGAGGAGCGTGAGCAAGGGATTTCCTTCGCGAGGGGCTCCTCCGACCCTTCCGTGCGCTTTTTAACTTCAATCGTACTTTTTGCAGTGCAAACACAGGCCTCTCCAGCTTATTTAATCGATGCCATGGCCGACACTTATCACGCTGTTACGTGTTTACGTTTGCGCAGTTTATTTTACTTTGGAACCTATCCCCTCCTAACCTATAACCTAACCTAACCTGATGAACACAAATTATTAGTGAGTTGATGAAAATCAAAGGTCTTCATGATCGTATAAAGCCACTCAATCTCTTGCTGTTTAGTGGAGAGAGGACTCGTTTCTGAATCTTTGAGCGATTGGATGGGGCGGACTGGCGGGGGATGCCGCGCCATGAATGCGGATTACGATACGGCGTGTTCATATTTTAACCAAAACATGGAAGTTTTTTGTTCGGTCCCCGCATAGTTTCGAACACTTTTTTTTTCTTTTTTTTTATTAATTGAACATCCTCTATTGTCCTTTTCATAGTGTCGATGAAAAATGCGACACCACACGTAACTTGGGACCAATAAATGTACGGTACAGACGGTCCTACACCCAGATGATTGGTGTGCACCTAAGGCCGCATTTAAAAGCACACGTAAACGCTGACCATCTAACGTCTTTCGGGGACCGTCTGTACCGAACATTTATTGGTCCTTGCAATCGTCTGAGAATAACGTCAAGTACATAGTTTCACGAACAACAATGCTTGCAAAGATGTCAACTCTTATTACTGATGCATCATCCAAAGCCGCGCAACATCACAAGTCGAGGACGTGGGCGGTGCTCCCTTGCGCTCAGAGTATGCAAACAATGTCACAATGTGTAACATCAGATGTATCAATATTGACGTTATGATTTTCGCTTTGGGGAATCGAGTTTGATGGACACAGCGGGCGTGTGTGGATGAGCTGCGTCGCGTCGCGCCGCGCCACGGAGGAGCAACGGAGGAGCCACAGAGAAGGAGTTGGATGAGGTGGTGAGGGTGTGAGGAAGGGGGACGATGGAAAGGGGAGAGGGAGACAGGACACACGAGTGAAGTTTCATGTATAATCTAAAAACTGATACATGCGGCGCAGTTTGGCGGCGGGACCGGCAACTAACGCAACACGGATGATACACCATACACGCCACACAGTTCCAATCGAAGATGACACGGGGCGACATACATGGCCCGCTTAGATGGACGGACGACGAGGAGGGGAGGGGGGGGGGGGGTGAATTGGGACCCGAGTGTGAGGCGATTCAGGGGGTGACGAGAGGGGGGATGGGGGTAGATTTACGATCCGTCATATCAAAGCCCCCATGATGACCGAGCTCGGCGACCGCGATGCGACGTCCGACGTGTGGATGCGCTATGCGATGAAGCGAGCGAGAGCACCGACTAATAATCGAGAGACATAGCTCGACGACCCCCCCCCTCCCCTTCACCCACCCGACCGGCGCCTTTTCGGCCACCCGCGCGACACCGCGCACCGATCCACCGGCCGACCCCAATATACATTCACAGACGGAGACTAAACAGATGATATGCCGCGGATGCTAAATGCTAATACCCCAAGTCTTTTCACTTCATCAGCGTTGAACAGCCCCCTCTCGACCCCTCCCACCCCCGTTCGCCCGCGCGTGTATAGTGTTAGTGACTGTACCTGTTAATGGTGAATAAAATATCACGTGACAGTTCGTGTCACGGCGGCGGCCTTCGAGGGCTCGAGGCTCCTTTCGGTTGCCAATTTGATTCTTCTTGTTTTTTTACACAAAGAAAAAGTGGTTGAATTCAAAACGGCAGGCTGATTTTGAAGGATTGTATCGCAATCGTATAGAGTTACTATCGAGTGTGTTTTATTCTTATTCATGTTGTCACTACGATAGATTCCATTCCGATAGACACCCTTCAATCTCCACAATCTCTCCTGCAGTTGCTCAGGAGTCATCGGTGAATTTCCGGAGAGATGGAAGGGTTTCAATCGGAGTGGAACTTATCGTAATGACACCAGGAATAAGAATAACACTTACTAGCTCATGGCATTCCAATACGATCGCACATAATCAGCCTGCAGGGTGGCGTAACTTGAATCGATCTTTCGAAGGAGACGATAGATTACCTTGCTCCCCTCCTGGCAGGGACGCTTCTCTAATAATTTTGTTTATATCATAAGGCTATATAACAAATTGTACTGAGGCCTTAAAACGTATTAAAAATGACTTTTAAAAGTTTGAATCTCCGACCATTAGGAGGCTCTTTTTGTAGAGAGTTCTCGGTAAGTAGGGATTCGAAGGGTGTCATTAAGAAGTCAAGCTGAGATAGGCTTACCCTAGGAACAACATTAAGCCACAGCAAACGTCCTTACGTGGGCATTTTTTTCAACAGACCATCTCCGAGCCACCTCAATGATTTCATAGATGTTTTTGACATTTTAGTGAATAGTTTTTCACAATAGCGAGCAAGAGTCATCGATTGTGGATTTGCCGTGAGGACTTTTCGCAGACCTACGAACCATGGTAAATTTTTGAGACCAGTCCCGCTTTTGGTTCTATTTCAGCTCTGATTCTGATTATATCTAATCCTCTAAATGCAAACGGAAGAAAATAAAATCAACAATTTGTTCAATTCAGATAATTTAAACGTCGGAGGAAGGACATTTTTTTGAAAAATAAGAATATATTTAGCTCTTAATGGGATGTATTAATTAAACTGTCGCGAAATTATAAGAATTTTTGGTGGAATCTGAGCATTTTGTTACGTCAAAATTCAAAACAACTTTTATTGTTTCATTTATTGGTGCCTTCTCAGTTCCATAATGCTTCTTTTAGGTTCCGGTTCCAGGTTTTGGGTTCCACAATCCACATTATGTCAGCCTCTCGGTTTCGATTTCGGTTCTAGATCCAGTTACAAATAACGGTTCTATCGGTTCTCAGTTCCGGTCCTGGTTCCGGTTAAAAGCCCTGCATCTTTGGGAAGTTTTCTTGGGGTGTGCCCCACTTAATTATTTCTTCACCACATTATCCGGACGCATGTTACATCCTCTCTTCAGAGATGGACCTAAGGGCCTTCCTGAGATGACTGCTCGCAGGCATATATTCGGAAATAACTTGGAGAAAACTGTACACACATGCTTTTTTTTCGGATGTTTGGTGGTTTCGAACTATCTTGTTGAGTCAAACGCGACCCATTGACCTTCATTTCAACGAATGGTATCCCACAGGCCCCAGAGTTTTTATTCGAACACAAAACGAAGTCATTCTTCGACTTGTCACTTTCTGCATTTGAAACTGCTTGATTTTTCCTTTTATAGGGTCTATGGAAGGTTTTCACTAAGTTTAAATATATATTTGTCCAACAATTATACAGTATTGTTCATCAGAAGGACTGTAACGCACGAAAGTACTCTGATTTTGTCAGATATTTTTAACCGATAGAATCATCTGTCAACTATAAACTTTCTTCAAATTTTAAAGTCAACGGTTTATTCATCAATGGCCGAAATAAAGCATAGTATTTTCGTGGGTACCAGTGAGTCATAATGTTAAAACTAAGTAGACTGTGTAATCTTTAAGTCAACCAACGGAGCCTTTGGTGAATTAACCCTCTAAGGGCCTGGTTATTTCAAAAGGACGCCACACTTCCGTTTATAAAGGGAAGGTAGTTAACTGTTCGTACTCGGGGGAGTTGAAATTGCCTATATGATACATTGAAGGCGCACGAAGGCATCTTATCTTGTACTTGTTTTATTAATAGTCGCGTTTATCCGGAATGAAGACTGAAACAATGTGAAGTAGACTAGAGAAGAAAAACGAGTTTACTCGGGCCTGGCCCTTAAAGGGTTAAAGATTTCTGATCCACTCAAGATCCGCAAAACACGGCGCAGCCCAGCTCAACATTGAGCTGTAGTCCTGTAGTGGTGGATATCAGCCCTCAGCGCAAATGCCAGTTTTATCTCCAATAGATTCGCTTGGAGCTTTTTCCTCAAGGTTTAAGTGCGGAATGCAGGGAAATTGGGAAAATCCTGAGATCCGGCAGCTGCTGTACCAACCATTTTGTGTTTTACTCTTGTACATCCGCGCGTCATCTCAAATGACTGAGTGAGTGGCGGAATCGAACGAAATACAGCAGCTATGCGTATAATGTTCAATTATATTGGTCGGACGAAAATGCGCTGCTGAACGAATTTCATCGTTAGCTCCCCCCTCCTCCACCCCTTTCCCGCCACAGCCCCCTCGTCATCATCCTACCCCCTTTTACCGACTAGTCCTCTTCGCAGCCTCCCTCTATATAATTGCCTCGAGCAGACATCAGACGCTCTGTTGCGTCCAGTCTTCTCTTAATCTGCTAGGACGAATGACGCGATGACAATGATTTGACATTTTTCATGCCTGTGGTTCGCTTGGGGTCGAAGGTCAAAAAGACCTGAAAAATTTGTCCTCGCACTCGTCATGATATCATTCCAGATTTTTATAATCTCTCTCTGTCTACCCTCTACCTACCAATTTTTTGAAATCCAGACATATTTTACAAGTTAAATGAAATGAAATTGTATACGTCTGCAGTATCACATCCACAGGAACTTGCTTTCCTCCCCCCCCTCTCTCTCTCACTCTCTCTCTCTCTCTCTCTCTCTCTCTCTCTCTCTCTCTCTCTCTCTCTCTCTATTCCTGATTCCTGTTTCCCTCCCTCTACCCCACTCTCTCTCTCCCTCTCTCTATTTTTTTCTCTCTCTCTTTTCATGAGAGCGAATGTTTTAATAATAAAGGATGGATAGGGGGGCTATCACACGTGACTGTATAGCCCCTACCTCCGTCCTCCATCTTTTTCTAACGCACTCATAAACGCATGTATGTAAGTACAAATGAAAGAGAGAGACAACTACGGATGTGTGTATGTGTGTGTAAAAATCGACCGTTTAGCTTCCTTCGAAACTTTATACAGGGTGTCCGAGAAATGAGTTCACACTTTTGCTGTGAGCGCCTGGTTGATTGTAAAAATCTGAAAAATTCAGGAATAATCTATTACCCCTAAGCGACTTCAGAGAAAATATCGGGGGCTCCCACCCCCCTTGAAGGGGGGCGTAGGCCCCAAAATGTACCCCGTGTTGCCAATATCTCGCATATTTCAAATGGCAGGGGGTATTTTTTATTTCATCATTCAAAAGAGCTCAAGAACTGAGTAATTTCGTTTTTTCAGATTTTCGGTAGCCCCTCTCAAAACAAAATGGCGGCCAAATAGCTACCCCATACTTTAGAGGCCCATAACTTCGGTTTGAATCAATATTTTTTCAAAAACTAAAAACTTTCTGACTCCTCAGAACGTCTACTTTCCAATGATGTGCCACACTTTATCATTTGGTGGGAAAAAAATGGGGCGCGGAGCCCCCCCCCCCCCAAAAATTTTTGAGTTTGGGGGGCTGTAGCTCAAAAAAGTCAAATGTAAAGGGGGGTCGTGTTGTACATCAATCAAAAGGTCTTAAAAAAGGAAGAATTTGGCGCAAACCCGAAGTCGCTACGATGCGTCTATTCAAAATGGCGGCCATTTAACCATTTGGGGGTGGGGGACCGTCCCCCCCAAATAAAATCCCTCCATCGAATGATACACCAATCGAAAGGTCTTGGAAAGAGAAAGAGAATGGCGCAAACCGGCCGTCAATACGATGCTTGTATCCAAAATGGCAGCCGGTTAAAGTTTTTTGGCTTATGACCCTGCAGGCCTGTAGCCAAAAAACTTTAACCGGCTGCCATTTTGGATACAAGCATCGTATTGACGGCCGGTTTGCGCCATTCTCTTTCTCTTCCCAAGACCTTTCGATTGGTGTATCATTCGATGGAGGGATTTTATTTGGGGGGGACGGTCCCCCACCCCCAAATGGTTAAATGGCCGCCATTTTGAATAGACGCATCGTAGCGACTTCGGGTTTGCGCCAAATTCTTCCTTTTTTAAGACCTTTTGATTGATGTACAACACGACCCCCCTTTACATTTGACTTTTTTGAGCTACAGCCCCCCAAACTCAAAAATTTTTGGGGGGGGGGCTCCGCGCCCCATTTTTTTCCCACCAAATGATAAAGTGTGGCACATCATTGGAAAGTAGACGTTCTGAGGAGTCAGAATGTTTTTAGTTTTTGAAAAAATATTGATTCAAACCGAAGTTATGGGCCTCTAAAGTATGGGGTAGCTATTTGGCCGCCATTTTGTTTTGAGAGGGGCTACCGAAAATCTGAAAAAACGAAATTACTCAGTTTTTGAGCTCTTTTGAATGATGAAATAAAAAATACCCCCTGCCATTTGAAATATGCGAGATATTGGCAACACGGGGTACATTTTGGGGCCTACGCCCCCCTTCAAGGGGGGTGGGAGCCCCCGATATTTTCTCTGAAGTCGCTTAGGGGTAATAGATTATTCCTGAATTTTTCAGATTTTTACAATCAACCAGGCGCTCACAGCAAAAGTGTGAACTCATTTCTCGGACACCCTGTATGTTTCGTTTGGATACTTACCTACGTAAGCAACTTGTGTGTTATTCTAAAATATTCTTTGCACCGAATTGTTACCGACTTTTTTCTGAAAAAAAAAAAAAAAAAAAAAAATATATAAGTATGGAAAAATCAACATTTTGATGTTACGGTGATGTTTACAAAAACGCGGTGGTTCCGTGTTTGTAAGCACCTGTAGGGGTTAGTCGGTGGAAACAGCATACTCCAGCTTCTCACGAGTTGTGCAAAATGGACGATTCTTGAAAGTACGTAATTTTCTTAGTTAACAGTATTTTGAAAGTCTTCAAATTCGTGATTCCAAGAGGGGTGGGTTGGAGGCTCCAAAATCAATTCATAGCCATTTAATTTTTTGTTACTTTTTTTTTTTTTTTTTTTTTTTTTTTTTTTTTTTTTTTTTTTTTTTTTTTAAGACTTGATGTCATGCAAGGCTCTGCTGTAGCTCACCTTAACTTTTTATCAACCTTCAACCTTCATGCCATTTTTTACGTTTTTTGGGACGGAAAATTGCAGGTATTATTGGACTTCTATAGTGCATTTATTAGAATTGTTGAGTTTTTAGATTGAAGATAGAAACCAGATCAATTCATGCTTTTTCATCAAGAAATTATTTTAGTAGGGTCTGTGGTATTCATGTTTAAACTGGAAACAATAGAAAAAACCAAAGAAACAAAATCATCCTTTAATTTCAAAATTGTTGTATTTTTTTGGAACCGTTATTTTTGTCTAAAAACCCTTTTTGAAAACAGGTAATTTATGATGAAAAGTTGTCGTAATCATTAATAGTATGTACTCAATCACTTAAAAAATACCTAAAATTTAAGAAAAAAAGGAAAGAAAAGCTGCACATTGAAAAACAGCTCGGAATATTTTTGCCCCCTCCCTCTCCCGGAACTTTCAAATACCTTGGGCTGACACAGTTTAAAATTATCAATATACCTCATTAATTTCTATTCATTTCCATGCATTATAGATTAGATCCTCGTTCTTCGTTCTTCCGACAGTTTCAGTCTTTTCGCGAGAAAAATATAATTACCCAGACTCGTCTATCTGCGCTCGGGCAAAGAGATACAGTCCTCAGACATCCTGTGTTTGTTTTTGCGTCAAAGCTCTCGTTAATATGATTAGCGGTGATTAGGAGCAATTAAATGACTTGCCTTATTATCGCCAGCTTTTAATCTGTTTCACCATCCACCGGCGTCACCTGCGTTCAGTAATCATCTCGTTTTGATCAAACGGCTTTGATGGGCTCTCGAGCAAGTCGAGTGGACGAGAGTTTTTCCCCTCCACCCGACTCCCCCACTTTCCCCAACTTTATTCAGCCGTCTAATTACGTTGTAAAAACAAAACCTGGCTCAACACCAGTTTCATTTTTGTCTATCCAAGCTATAAAAAAAAAAAAAAAAAAAAAAAAAAAAAAAAAATATTATAAATTTTGTTGAGGAGTCCACCTTCCTTTCAAAGGCCATTTTCACGGATTTTCTATTCAAAATTATTAAATTAAAAATGTAATAGACGGTTTTTGTATTGACGTAGCGTCATCCGGTGAAAAAGGTCGCTCAGTGTTCCAAACTATCTTTCTCATTCTCCCAGGACTCGCATATGCACTAGCTCTCTCAGTCTCATCGATGAAATCGTATTGTTGGAACATTTTTTCTGTGACATATTTGGGCAAAAAAATATTTAAGTCTGTTTTATGCGATTGTGAGAGGAAAATGTCCTGAGACAAAGCTCCGCCGTAAACGAAATTCGACTCTAGAAAGAGATAGATAAACAAGAGGGCCACGTGAGAGAGATAGTACGGAACTCTGTACGCGAGTTTTGACCCGGCTGTTTGCAATCGTTGAGTAGGTATGCACTTGCCTTGCAGTATTGGGTAACTATCATTGACTTCTGTATAACGCCGTACTAATATTGTGATTACACTGTTTTAGTAAAATGGTATATCGTATCGGTTGCCGTTCAGGGTAAAAATATAGGCGTTTTCTGTTATAATGTAAGTACTAAGAGACAGAGTACATAGCCGTCTAAAAAAGGTTATGACTTTCGGAAAATCTCTGTAAAAACCTACGGGAAAAACAACATATTGGCGTACAAGATCACTGCTCGATGATAATCGACTGCACCTTGGTGCAATTTTTCATGATGATCGGAAGTTCAGGCACTTTGGGATGTCGTTTTTATGGTTGGACGAAGTTTGATTTAATTTCACAGTTTAATCCTCGGACAAAGTAACGCGGCATCCATCAGTCTCCCTCACTCTTCGTCCGTAAGAATGAATAGATTAAATATAGGGATACGGAGATGCGAGATCACGTAACTTTACGATACCTATCCTCTTCTGACACGTGCATTTGGATTGTTTACAAAGAGAAGGAGAGAGATAGAGGGGGAAAAAGAGAGAGAGAAACAGAAAGAGAGCGAAAGAGTGATGGGGGAGGGGAGAGCGAGAGAGAGAGAGAGAGAGAGAGAGAGAGAGAGAGAGAGATAGAGAGAGAGAAAGAGAGAGAAACGAAAGTTTCTGGATGCACCACTGATTCGGTCGAGGTCGAAATGCTCCCGGCGCCAAATTTGAACAGCGAGATTTCAACTGGAATTGGTATACATAGAGGAGTCTTCTCTATGCTGTAGCCACGCCATTTTGTCGCAAATCAACTGTTAAATTGAATCCGTACTCGCAAAAGTAAACGTCAACTAACTTTCTGCCCTCCTCCCCTGCGCAGCTCTTCTTCACCCCTCCTGCCAGGCTCGGCCCGCTCACCGAATACCTCTCGCGCATTAAAACCTTTTCGTGCGCGAATGCACATGGGCATCGCGAGCAGGAACCGCCCGAACAGCCTTCGTGCCTTTTAAATGCTTGTGAGCATAATCCTTTTTTTCCTCCCTATGAGTGGCCCTCACCCTTTCTCCCCCACCCCAACCCCTCCCACTCAGTTCTATTTGTGCGTGAGTGCAGTGGGTTGGATGTCACCGTGACGGTAAACGGCGGGTGTACCACAAACATCAAGAGAACTACGAGAAACTGGATTTAACTTATTACGTGGTCCTCGTATCAGAAAAGTTGCCAAATCTGAGTGGAGGTCACGCGATCATAGTTGAATGGTTTGAACCTTCAAATTCACCATTCAAAATCTAAATTTAACTGAATTTTTGCTCCGATTCCGAAGTTATTTTGTCTTCTTCTGTTTGGGGGTACGAAACTTACGTAAATCATACATACACGGGTAGTCCATCTGAACCTTTGAGCGAAGTTTTCTCAGAGAGGACTGAGTTTTAGTATTTTTCAATAGTCTATCATCAGCAGCATTTTGTATCAGAATTTATGTAGTCCATTAGCCTGCTGTAAAACCTTGTGAGAGCTCCATCCTCGCATCAGAATAATCTGAGTCAGATATCTGAAATGATATGATACGCTTGATGAGAATGGTCGTTTGATTAATTGAGAGGGAGCGATCGGAATTAGGAAGGAGCAAAACAGAAGAGAAACAGGCAGTAGGGACGGGCGAAGCGCTCATATAGATACCTGTCACGGCTTTGACCACTAAACAGTGTCCACTATGCAACTATACTTACTCCCAATGACATGACAATTCAATTCAGAGGTTCTTGGAATTAATATATCCACGTCCATCGTTGAGGTGTGACGCCGAAAATGAAATAATGACAACGTTGCCACCGTTTCTGAATATAGTCTATGTTCCAAAAGTGGTTCAAGCTACTATGACCATACACTCTAAATATTTAATACTATTTTATTAAATGTAGACATCAATATACTCGTTTATTACGGAAACAGCTGCAGGAAAAAGCAATACTGAGTTGCAGTTGATTATGGTCTGCTCCTGAGATGAGAAAAAAAAATTAGGAAAAAGAGCAGCCAAAAAGTGAAAAAGTGAAAAACTCTATGAGCGTTTGGCGTAATTTTATTAATTCAGGGACTCAATGGAAAAACCTCCTTGAGATGGCCTTGACTTGTGAATTTCTTGAGTATAAGAAGAAGGAGAAAGGATAGTAGCACGCGTCGACCATTGACGCGTTTTGGATCCACTTTGCCAAGGTAGCTAACGATCTACCTCGGAAAAGTTGTCTCATTGTATGTAAGTACAAGCTGTCACATAAGTCCTGTGTCAACGATTCGACGCAACCCACATTACACGTTACCTTACTTGATTTTGAGAGAAAAAGAAATAAATCACAAAAGAAAGGACATATTGCATTATTTTTACTTGTAATGCTGCGGTTGCGTCAAAAGTGTCAACTCAGGACAGGCATTTTGTGGTTGCTTGTAATCTACAAATGAACTAATGGCTACTGACCCATAATGTCTATATCAACATTGGCGGATACAAGGGGGGGCTAAGAAGGCGATCACTCCCCCCCGGTTCGGCCAAAAAAGGGGAAACAAAGGGGGAAGAAAGGGGAGAGGAAGAGAGAAAAAAGGAATAGGGGTCTCCGGGGGGGCAAAAATCTCAAGTTCGCCCCCCCCCCGTTCGTGAGGGCTGGATCCGCCAATGTATATCAACCAAAGACTTGGCAGCGATGGATTGACCTGAGCTCGGCCGCGTCATTCATCTGATGAGTGACAGAGCTTATCAAGTCACATCTCCCCCCTCACCCCTTTCACCTTTTCACCATCACCAGCACCACCCTCACCCCCTCATTCTCATACTCACGCTCTATCAACACCTCAGGGATTTCTTTATTTCAACCTCGCTTGGACGGGAGGGGGGGGGGGTTATTTTCGAAGAGGGCGGGGAGGAATGATGGGAGCGGGGGCGCCGTGTTGATGTAGCGAGTGCGCGATGTCAATAATATACTGATTCTCTTTCTCTTCGGTCTGTATCTGCATCTCTGTTCACCGTAATCAATTGATGCCAAAGTTGGCGGCAAATAGTCGTTTGTTTTAGTATACGAGTATAAGGAGTCGAAAGGAGACAAAAAAAAATGTCAGACAACTCCTGAAGGTAGGCTATCCACAATACTTATCTCAATGAACTTGAGCATTGCGGGTGGCCTACTTGGCCCGAAATCCGAGGAGTCTGACATTATATTGATCTCCTATTGTACATTTTACACTTAAAGTGAAAAATCCAGCAGAAAAGACTATAAACTATGAATGGATTCCACTTTTGATGGATCTTTGTTCACTCTGTTTACGTTTACATCCACCAACCTTCCCTGTAAATATTCTATTGCAATTTGAACGAAAACGACTCGATAAAATTTGTTGGTCCCTTTAGAACATTTATTCAGCATAAAATCAAGTCCCCATTGGTATCAATTATTCAAAAATCTATCTGGATCGCATTTCGATCCGTGAGGTTAGACTATAGAATCCTCAGCCGTTTTCGTGTTATGTGAACTATATATGTGATAGAATTTGAGAGTCCCGGTGGCGTCGCGTCGCTAGCAATCTAGCAACGTCGCATACCGGCCAATTCAGTCAGCGCAAAACATCGATTTGAGGAAGTGCACTGAGAATTCCCAATAGTTCGAGCTTTTTCAAGGGTTTAAATGGGAGGAATACTTTGTCGAGGCAATACACACGACGCTTCTGGCTAAAGAGCCTTGCTTTGTGCCTGGAGTCTGTTTTTTCGGTCCATTAAAATCGTTTCGTCTGGCAACAGTGCATTCACCCTTGTGCTCATGTATACAGTCATAACTCAAACGATCCCGATCGAGGAGCGGGTCTGATCGGTTTGGACTCGCGGCGCGGCGCGCGTAGTCACTGCTTGATGGACCCACCGCTGAGCTTTGCTGTGAGTCGGCATCGCGGGTCAGGACGAGACGGGACAGAACGGGCAAACATCAGTGGCGGCTCGTGCTATTTGGCAACACTGTCTTCACTCCATTTGATTCTGTGTTTAACAATCGATCGCTGGTGAAGCGCTGCTTCACTTTCGAATCGATTATTTTGCATGCAATCAAATGAGGGGTTAACATAGTTGCCAAATAGCACGAGCCGCCACTGGCAAACACTTGCACATTTGGCACACAAAAGAATACACAGCTCATTAAACCACAAGGGAAAGTTGTATGTTTGGCACGAAATCCGGCATCACTGAGAATGGATGCGACGGTCCGGGCGCGACCGTTTTGACTTCAAGCCGCTATAAACTAATTACCATAGTATGATTACTCCCTTGCTTATGGTGCATGGTTGCCGAGTCTATTGAGAATATCCAAGTTTGTGCTTGGTCTTAGCTGGAAATGATCCCCCTGTATATTATTATCTGCATCCTTCTAAAGGCACTGAAATTTCAAACAGTAGTTACGGTATGAATTCAGGGTGAGGTCAAATAGCGACCGAAGACAAACATTTAGAATATACACCAATACCCATGTAGTACAAAACTTGTGGCAGGTGGCCCTTTTTCCGACTCAAAGGTCGGGACTGTTAATGTGATAAACGGGACTGTGATGAACATGGTGAAAATCATTCTTTTCAGACTGTTGATGATATAGAACTGGTGTATGTTGAATTTTGTTGATACATTTATTTGATGGACCAATACCGCCTCTACTCATACCCGGCTGCTCTGTTTTGAGATCGGGGAGGTTATGTTCGTCTTGGTATACGTAAGCTTATGGCCCGCTTATGGAGTTATCGAGTATTTTGTTGGTTTTTTGAAGTTCAACCAAAATTGGAAAAGCACGTCAGTAATAAAAGTTTTGGGCTTAGTTACTTACATAAAGTATTGAAAGACTTAAAAATCATATTTAGAGAGGATAAATCACGATTTTGAATTTCATCAACATTGCACTCTCCATAAGCTCTGTATACCAAGATGGAACCTAATCTCAAAGAAGCAGCTTGGTATGTGTAGAGGCGGTATTGGACGGACCGTCAAATACAGGTGGATTTTTGACCGATGAATGAGCAACAGTTGGTCACCAGCTATTGGTGGTGATTAGACTCAACGATTGCTTCGGGATGGAGGGGGATATTTAAATTCCTCGAGAATTCGCGTGCTCCGCCTTGCTGTAACAAAAGTTTGCAAAATACGTTCTACAGACATTAAACTGAGCTAATAATAGATGTTTATTGAGATCCCCCCCCCCAATTTTTCCGAATATGAGGCAATATTCGCTGAAGATAATTTCGACCCCCCCCCCCTAATTATTTTCTATTTTCTTAAATTCTCATACATTTCCGTTTTTTTTCGAGATGAGGTAATATATGGTCCACAAAACTTTTGGATTTCAAGAAAACTTTCGAAAATTGATAAAAACACATTAGTGAGTCATTCCAGGTTTAATTTTTTTTTCGAGGGTTTACATCCATCCGAATTCAGTATATTGCTGAATTATTTCAAAATTGCTGATCCTTGTCCGCCAAATCGTCCATGACTTCCCACTCGTGCACCGTGCATAAACAAATCGACGCGATAGAATATTTTAAAAACGCAATCCATTTCCCCGCGAGTGTCTTTTGACTCTCAACTCTCAACGATTTCCGCCAACATTCGTAATGCGTCTGTTCCCCTCCCCCCGCAACCATCCTTCGCGTGGCGCGGGTTGCTTCTGCTCCACTTCCTCGGACGAGGGACTCAGTACACGTATGTGCTTTTTAGCTACTTGTGTATTTATGAAATTGTTGAGGTCTTCCCTGGAAGGCCTCTGACTCTGACTCTCCGAGATTACTGCATCTTCCCCTTGCTCTCTCAGCCAATCCTGCGCCCTCCGTCCCAACGGGGATTCGGAAGAGGGGAGGGGAGGAGGAGTCCGGAGCGGGATCCACAGCGAGGACTGATTGAGGTGTTGCCAGATTTCTGCTAATAACACCATCGAGCTACACATTTATCTGGAGTGGCGCAGTCTAGTGGAAATTGGGCTCTTGCTATAACTTTTGCTGAATGCGATTGAATCGTTGATTCTTGCGTAAAATCCAGCGAAAATTACGACGAACACTTTAAAAATTGCGAAATTCACTCACAGCTGCAAAATGACTTTAAAGTTTACAGCGTAAAGGCGGAGCTATTCAGGCATCATGGAAGATTCCGGTCTAATTTAAGACTTATTTCTTCTGTGTGTTTTTATTGAGAGAGTGGCCAATGAGATAGAACTTTCCTCTGATACCTGAATAGCTCCGCCATCTTTGCTCTTAAATGGCGGAGCTACGCAGCTGTTTTGGGGGATTCCTGTTTAATTTGCCACTATCTGTATAAGAGTATAAAGAGAAAAGTTCCAAATTTGATAGGAATCTGCCATGGGGCCTGGGTTGCTTCGCCATTATCTTGTAAACTTTAAAGTCATTTTTTGAAACTGTGAGTGAGTTTCGTAACTTTTTAAAATACTCATCGTAATTTTCGCTCAACTTTACTCAATCATCACCTGCAGCAAGAATTAGCAAGAGTCCCTTCAGATTAAATCCCAGTATCAGTATCACAAAATACTAAAATCAGAACAGAAACTTTTATTTTAAATTAATTTTAAAGCATTATTTTCTGGTCCACCATTTTGAGAAGTTCCAAACAATTCCCATGAAAAGCCATGCGAAACACAGGGATGTCCACGAATGGGTCTTTCAAACGTTTGTCAAAGCGTTATAAAGGGTCGATTAATTCCTGAGTCCTAAAAGTCATCGACGACTTCACCGGTTGAGAAAAGATTACAGATGCGAGTATTTTAGTTGATTACAGTCATTCTCTGAACTGAACTGTGTAATCTTTTCTCAACCGGTGGAATCATCGGTGAATTGAAAAATAGCATTGATTATACGCAAAACGGCAGCCCTGCTTTGAATCTGTATATTTCAAATGAATTCAAATGCGGCGTAAAGCTATAGATTTGACAACACTGGCTCCAAGTAGAAACTACGAATGATGGAGAGAGTAACGTGAAATTAATGCATTTAAGATGAGACACTTTGTCGGAGTGTCGCCGCCCGCCGCGGCAAGTAAGGCTTAGGTGACTTTAAAGCCATAATTTAATGGTTTCCGTATACAGACGAAACGAATGAAAACTTGTAGTACATAGAAAAACCCCGCGTGTTTACCATTCCATCACGTGACTGTGATGAGCTTTTAATCCCATTTCCTGCCGGACGTCTCGTCCCGTTTTGGGGAGTTTTTGGCCACGACTTCTCTCCAGTACCTACCTATTTCACCTTGCGCGAATCATCCGGTCTTTAATTAGTACTTTACGTTCATCGTAATTCAGAGGCGTAGCGTGCAATTTGGCAACGTTGCGATTCGTTCATTAGAACCTTTGAAAAGATCGAACTATTGGGTGTTCGGTGAACACCTTTGCATTCGACCTTTTAAATGGGTTTAAATAGACATCATAATAGGACTTGCCAAATTGCACGCTACGCCGCGCCGCACTGTCGTAATCCGAGCAAGTGTTCGAAGAAAAAAGTGTATCAACTAAATCAGTGAGGAGGGAAGGCTGGATACCTTCTAAAACGGACAGTTTATAAAAGTTGGAGACAATTGGGAGGTTTTTTCTACTATTATTACATATTGTTATTACTAACCTATTTTATTTTAACTATAAAACTTGATGAATTTTTGGTCCGAATATTCCACCCTGCTGATATCACAGCTGATATGTTGTTCCATTGACGAGTGTTTCGAAAAGTATTTTACTCGTAGATATCTATAATATGACTAAAGTCTAGAATCGACCAGAAGTGTCCATCACAGAAATACGTAACCGATGGATTTTATAACTCTAGCGACTGAGGTTAAAGCTTGGCCAAATAGCAACCCTCTGAAAAACCTCGATCAGGCGGTGTGGTCCCGGTGGCCGCCGTTTAGTGCTGCCGGTGGACACTATGCTGTCCCAGAAAAGAATTATTTTTAAGTTTGGACTAAATAGAAAATTATTTTATATTTCGTGGAATTCTCAAAGATTCTCACTTTTGGAAAAAAAACCTCCCTTTATAATCACCAGAATGCTCATTGATCCAATCAACCATTCTAATAATCTACGAGGAAGAATCGTTTAATCAACAATAACTCTGGTTATTATAAAAAGGACTTCTTGTTTTAGTGCATGTCTAATATTATATGTTCCGTTCTTCCAACAAGACGGATCCATAAAGTTTTAAAGGGGGGGGGAGGGGGTTGTGCAATTTGAAGTTTGAAATCAAAAAGCAATTTTGGGTAATTTTCTGTTGAAAACAAGGCGACAGTTTGGGCTTCAGGGGGGGGGGGGCTTGGATCCACCACTGCCGGCGGAGGGGGGAGATTCCCGAATATTCCTGGTGAAACCAGCATCACTTATGACGTCAATTCTGGTGGAATAACGAACTCTACCGGTGGATTTGTCTGATACCGATAGAGCCAACTTTGAATATCCGAACGCACCTCTGAATTGAGTGTATTTCGAATGATCTATTGGGTCATAATAACTCGATTCGCCTAGTTTGAATCTTATTTTGACCTGATCTGACGGCTTTAGGACACATCTGAGTAATCACTGGTGTACTTCGTGGTAAACGTCGGGATTTTTCTGAGCCTCGCTTGTGCGGTTGAGTTCAGATGATCCTGATGCTTGCAGGTTTCCAAAAATATATCCATCAGGTAAGGAATTTACGCCTGATCGTTCGCGAGAGAAGGAGTTCTTCAGAAGAGCAAATCTGATGTTTTATGGGCCTTTTCTCCGCCAACCGTCTCAATTAATTCGATGAGCCGTTTTTTGAACGAGATGTGTTGCGGAATTGCGGTTGGTCGGAAAACAGCGCGCGAAATGGTTCCCCGAAGACCGAGATTGCGTCGCGTTGGACTTAGCAGTATCCGAGTGAGAAGGGAGGAGGTGTCAGGAAGGAGGGTTATAGAGGAGTGAGAGGGTGAGATTCTTTTTGCGCGCCAAGCGATTACTTATTCAAGAGCGGTTCTAAGTGGAAAATTTGCGAAACCCGTGCCGTGCGGCGAGAGCGATACCGACCGCAGCGGTGCATCCAGCAATTCGTTCTCTCTCTCTCTCTCTCTCTCTCTCTCTCTCTCTCGCTCTCTCTCTCTCTCTCTCTCTCTCTCTCTCTCTCTCTCTCTCTCTCTCTCTCTCTCTCTCTCTCTCTCTCTCTCTCTCTCTCTCTCTCTCTCTCTCTCGCTCCCACTCTGCCCATTCAAGCGCTCACGTTAAAGAAGGATGGAGGTAGCGGTGTAAAGTCACGTGACATCCCCACTTTCTATCCTCCTCTAATGCATTCGTTCTTGTGGACGAAGAGCGAGGGAGAGAAAGAAAGAGAGAGAGAGAGAGAGAGAGAGAGAGAGAGAGAGAGAGAGAGAGAGAGAGAGAGAGAGAGAGAGAGAGAGAGAGAGAGAGAGCGAGAGAGAGGGGGGGAGAGAAGTTCGCCTGGGTGTGCCACTGGATACGACGATAGAAATGCGTGACAATTTCTTGCTGCATTAACTTTACGAGCTTTTCATTAAATCCCCCCCGCCACTATTCTTTTATTTACTCACTCGTAGCGCGTCGCAGCTCTCCGATACTACACCTCCATTATCCCGCACTCTCTCCCATCTCATAGGCGCACTCTGTTCATTCAATCACGACTTGAGTTTTTGTTTTCTGTTTATTCTTGTCTCTGTCTGGATGGAGTGGAAAAAAAAGTCATGCTGGTATTACCTATACGTACAGTTGAGGTGATTTTCGGAAACAAGAACCGTGCATGAAAAGTGTGTGCTCTTCCGGATTCCAGAGATACTGATTTAACCCGTTCACAACAAGGCTGCTAAGACAAATCAGCATTTACTCTGAAATTAAGAGAATAGTTAAGTGTCCCTTCTCTTTGGTGTATATGTTGTAAATTTTATGAACTAAAGGCGCTTGATTAGATATCATGCACTTCTTACAAATTTCAACGTTAGGAGTCACTGTTGCTGTTAATCAGTAGTTAAAAGTGAGACAGGTAAAGACACACACTTGTAGTTACTCTGCTGGCTCCGTATTGAAAAGGTTTACACGTATTTTTTACACTTTCGGCACCGGAGCTGCCGTTTGTGCGCATTTAATGACATTTTTACATTCATCGATGCTATCATCGGTCTACTAAAAGATTACACATCAGCTCAGTTCAGTGCATAACTCTGGAGTGCACAGAAATGCCTTCTTTGATTCAGTGGGTCTGCAATATTTTCTTAAACGCGGTGGAGTCGTCACTGATTCTACTGACTCACAAGCGTCACTGTTTGAGAGAAATATTATACAGATGCGAGAATTTTAGTGCGCAATTTACAGTCATAAACTGAACCTTTTGGTTCTTGGCTAAACTCCATGTTAGAGCTTATTACAACTCACAAAATTGGACAAAGATTTCAGATTTTAAGTAAATATAGCTCACCTGACATTTTACTGTATCAGTGGCTATTCGAGAACAATCGATTATAATTGTTCTCCTATTTGAATGAGGCCATGCAAAAGTCTTGATTATTTCGAGACGCAGTTGAGCTCAATTTAAATCGATTATTTTCTATTAGGTTTAGAGGGAGGAGATTTGAAAACATCACAATGCGTGAGTCATCACGGACTATACCGGCGTCAAACAGAGAGGCCACCTCGCATTGAGCGAGTTTATACTTTTACAGCAACTCGGTCAGTATATAGAGATAGAGAATATCGTTTTCTAATTCGTCACTCACAATCAGTGTCAGCATCAATCCTTCAAGGAAATCGACGAATTGTCAAACTCAGATCGATTCAAACGACCTTGAAAAGTGGACTAGAAGAGCGTCCAAGGTATTGCGGGTGGTATGAGATGAGATGAAGGCTATATATGGGGTCTGGCTAGGGGTCATATCAGTGGGTGAAAGTGGGAGAGGGGCTGCATAGCGCGAATAATTAATAGGATGCTTAAGATTGTGAAGGGGTGGGAGGGGAAGGGAGATGTGAACGGTGATGATAGGAAGGGAAGAAGGCGGTTGTCAGAGTCGATACAGAGTTGTCAAATTGAATGTACGGAGACTGAAAAGTTCTCGAAAAATTGTAGAAATTCTTTTAAGCCAAAACACTTTGGGGTAGGGTAGGCATCAACTAAGGCAGGACTGTATCCGAAAATGCGTCGTTTTTGACTGAATTTTCTCGGTAGGTAGGTACTTACATGTGCGATTTTAAAGTTCGAAATTCTGAAGATTTCGGAAAATGAATCAGCTACTTTACGTCCTTTGACGCACACTGATTCTGAAAGGAGCTTCAATTTTGGTTTCAAAGGTTCGTCAAGCAGTTTCCGAGCTTATTTCATCATACGTCTTCTAAAAAACCTCTCTATAGCATCCTCTTTGTAAATCAAATCAATCAGTCAAATCACGACTCAATAGGAGCATCTAAAATCCTCTCCATCTAGAAGAAGAAAATCAATCATAAAATCTTATACTTGTGTGATTCACTGGTATCAAAGATAGGTTACTATAAAAGGTTACTATATAATAAACTATACATCAATACTTTAACTTTTTTTATACTAATTATTAAAGTAACAAGGCTATTATTCTCAATTTTCAGCAATTCAGTCAAAGAGTTAGAAAATCGTTACTAAACTTGACTCGTCTCAAGTAGAAATAAACTATAGCCATGTAATTAGCCCCTAAACTGTATTTACCTATATACACTATATACTATGTCAATATTATTCATCTACTCTAGTAAGTACATACATAAGCAAAAAGGTTAAATTTTGTCCCAGTATTTAACTACAATTAGATATGAGTATAGCATATACTCAAAACAACACGATATATTTATAATTAGTATAATGTACAATTAGTTATAAGAAAATGAATTAATTCCAACTGTGGAAGTCTTCATAAAAATAAATGTTTAAAAAAAAAAAAAAAAAAAAAAAAAAAAAAAAAAAAAAAAAAAAAAAATTGTAGCCCTATACAGATTTTCACCCCCTCCCCCCCCCACTGCATAGCTTTTCAATTGATTCCCCGCGAAGCATAATACTCTTTTAGAGACAGAGACAGAAATCACTGCAACGTTGTGCTCGTTTCAAAATTTCCACATTCATCGAGGAAAATGGCAGTTTTATTTTTTCAATCGCAAGACCAGCCGTGTGCAAAATATGTGCCTGAAACTCCCATATTACCCCCATTAGGGTTAGAATCACCATTTTTAGATACGAGCCAAAGCCCGTCCGTCACGAACATTTTTTGGTCCCTTGTCCCCAAAGCCGGCAGCACTGTTTGGAGCAAATTATCCGCAGAAGTGCAGGGTATCACAACACAGTGGCAGGGGGCACTGGTGACCGGGGGGACTGGAACGATTGAGCAGGGCGTCCCAAAATAAACGAGCACAGGAGAGGGGCCGGGACCACGTAGGGAGCTCAGCACGGCGATAAATCAATCGAGACATTAAAACGCTATACACGCTGCCTTCCCCTCTCCTCTCCACGCAACGCACGCTCGCAATGGCGATACAATTCTCACCGAATTAAATAAACTGCTATCCAGTCCAATTCGCGCCGGTCATGGATCGTGTGCCATCGTGCTAAATGTTAAGTCCGGTCAGCAGCTTCAGCAATGCCGAAAATGTCGATCATTTTGGACGGACATACGCGGCGAATATCGCAGAGTGCGAGACCTAAAATGCGTACTCGAGGACTATACTTGACGACCGTCATGCCGGTGTTTTTCGGTCAAAACTCCATTGGAGGGGGAGGATTGGGGTATTCAGTAACTTAGCCACCCATGTATACTGTATTTTCATGCGAGCGAACTTGTGATGTATAAATTCCGTAAATTTACTCATAAAAGCAATATCTTGGAATTTGAGTTCCTAAAGCAAATTAAAAGCTTACTGTCATAATAACAGGCGTGTCACAAATCATGTCATCATTAACTTGTTATGGGTTTCTGATAAGGGAAGGGGGTGTTTTTTGTGTGTTTTTCTTAGGACAAATTGAACGAACAGACATTTTTACAAGCAGTCGACCAATGTTTCCTTTTCTAATAAATTGGTTTATGATAGCAAGGGTGTCAGTCAGCAAAATCGAAAAATAACCATGTCCTTGCCGTGCGAGAAACCCCAAGACTATAAGTTTTACCATACGGGTGACCTTATACTCACAATCAATCTACAATTTTTCTTCATAGGGGTGTATACAAGGTGTTTCAGACCACCCATCTTTTTAGCGAAAACGGCGCAAGATACGGAAATTCTGACAGCAATTTTCCAATGTGTATCGACCCTAAATAATTCTGGGAAAATATTTTCGACTCCAAAAAGGGGCCCCTAAGGACCTAATTGGGCCCCAGAGAGGACCCAAATTGCTGTTTCTCAAAGTTTGTTTATGGGACGGGGTTTTTTTTATTTCTACAATGAGTTTTACACCTAAAAACACGCATTTTTTGTCCAAGATAGGGGCCATTTTAAAATAAATTAAAGGTGATCTCGAATCGCTCGCTGTGACCTTAAAAATTGCCAGATTTAATAAAACTAAAGATATTCTGAATCAGCAGATAAAAGGCTTTCTTTCGATGTATCACAACCTATTTTTCCGAAAAGAAATTGGGGTCCTTTAAAATTTTGGGGCTTTGGGGGTTCCTACGAAAAAAAATTCAGATGGCAAGGTAAGGTTGTGATACATCATTCAAAAGCTCACGGAAAGACAGAGAAACTGGTTTAAACCGGAGGTCAATCCGATAATTTCAAGGAGAGTTACATCCTAGCCCCTCCCCCTAAATTTTGGGGCTTTGTGAGCATGGCCCCTTTGAATTAAATTGAAAATAAAATGGCAGAGTACAAGTTCTTGTAAATCATTCGAAAGCCCTTGAAAAGACAAAGAAAATGGTCCAAACCGGATCTCAATTCAAAAATTTCAACGAGAGTCACAGCCATTCAAAGATTTTCAGTATTTTGCTCCGCACTCGAGCATACATTGAAGAGGCCATAGGAAACAATCACGACCACTTACTAAATCCCGCGAACACCAGAAAAAGACTTCAAATCTTCAACCGCTGTCCAGTCCTTGAGTCAGAATAGTCAGATCCAAGACACAAGCTTGCATTCATTCGTATCTCTCCCTTCTTCTTGTTATGGCAGACTATGATAGAATATTTTCTCTTATACTTACATTTTTATGAACACCTGAAATTACATTCGTAACTCCTTTTTCAATCAATCTAAAAACGAGCCCATCTTTCGTTGCTTGTAAGTAATTTTATCTAACTTTCTAGTAAATAACGGCTGGCGTATGCCTGGATATTTTGAACCCTCTGCATCGGCGTGGCCCTTTTTCGAGGAAGGCGTTGGACACTCAATCGGTGTCATTTTGGTATGGCTTCAACATCAATGGAACCTGCAGTTACAAAGCAAGTGATATAGACTCTTCTTTACAAGAGCTCGAGGGAGTACAGGAAGAAGAAAACTTGTCTAACAATTAATCGATATTGAGAATCGGCAGAGAACACGTGATGGAAGGTGAAAGGGTGACAAGGAGAATTTACGAGAGGCATTTTTCCAAGTCGTAAAAGTTCCAACAGCGCTATCATTTTAAGTTTGGGCTAATAATGGTTTTTATGTTTGTATGAGTTGTGAAGCAAATTGCCCAGACGTATGAAAGCAGTCCCTATGTTGTACCTGTATTAAAATAGAACAATCTAAATTCTAATGGAACGCCTGAAGGGGGAGGGTCCTGGCCCTCCTCTATATTACATCGAAACTATTTCTGTTCGTGGGAATTCAAAATTATTATTAAGTAAATTAAACTGCACTGAAAAAAAAAATAAGCTAAATTTAACTAATTTCTACTTAAAAGTATGGACACCACTTAAAACTGATAATTTGACTGTTTGAATCAGTAAAATTAACTCCGTGCCGTGTTAATTAACTCGGCACGGAGTTGATTTTACTAATTCAAATAGTCAAACTAACAGTTTTAAGTGGTGTCCATACTTTTAAGTAGAAATTAGTTAAATTTAGCTTATTTTTTTTAGTCCGTAAAAAGTAAAAATAATGTGGCTTACCCGTGCGTGGAGGTCTAATCTATAACAGAAAACATCGATGAAAGGGAGAAGATAATTTATTTTTACGTAAAACAAATTAAGAACATAAAAAATTAACTTTCAAATGAACTTACCATAGGACTGAAAAAGTACTCTCACAACTCGACGTATTGTCTGATGTTTACGAGGCCTTGAATGAATTTTTCTCGTATAAAGTGTACCCGCATGATTATACCAAAGGAAATAAATCATTGACTCATAATTGAGATGCCTCTTTTAAACGGAGAAAAACGCATCATTTCAAAACTAAGGGGACGAGCTTGAGCTTGGGAGGAGAATACTTTCGGGCATGTGTTCACAGGAAAGAAACCTTTATTTGGAAGTTAAAAAAACAAAAAAACAAGTAACAAAAACAAAAAATACGTGGTACACAATTTCAAGAAGTAAAGTATTTCAATAAATTTTCGTAACACTCAATATTATATGTAGATTGGTCAAGGAAACGGTTTATTATTGCCTCCCGTGTTTGGCGTAAGTCCAACACAGGAAATGTTATGTCTCCAGTTATTCATCTTTATTATCGCACCCGTTTGTAATTTTCCAGCTTGGCTTTGAATTCATTCGCGAATTATTACTCTCGCTTTCTTCACACAGTAGTGACTCGTACGATGTGGCAACAGCGCATTTTTGTTTCCTTTATTTACAAAAATCGATTCTTGGGGAGGCTGTTATCTCTCCTGGAATCGATTGTTTACGCGGGTTTGAAGGGCACAAATGCAGGGTAGCGGGGTAGCCAGATTGTACGCGAGCATATCACTGTCTTCAAGAATAACTTTCGATACAGGCACCTTCTACAAATTAATTTTCATGCGCCAAAATCTTTACCTACGTACAGAATTACTTTATCTACGTATTAAGAGGTGAATATTCGGACGCCAGAGTGCTATCATTTGATTAAAATTGAATTTCCAGTAAGTCGTAAATTATTGTAAAGAAAATGAAATGTCATGTCACTCAATAATAGATATATACGCCTAACTATAGCGGGAAGACTTCTCCGAAACTTTCCATCAAATACCGTAAAACTCCAGGTTTAGGTAAAAAAAAAAAAATAAAAAAAAAAAAAAAATAAAGACCATCGCAAATCGATTCAAGTATCGAAATTCTAAATTCCGTTTTTTGGATACGTTTAGCCTTATTATTTCGGGGTTCGACCAAATATTTCGAAGAGGTCCTTTCGAGATTAGAGTTTCAGTATAGCTTCGTTTCCTCCGAAATAATTATCTGTATATTTACCGTTAGGTATTCAATTTTATTTTAATCAAACGAGAAAATTCGAGGGTTTTCACCGGAAGGTCAAGAGTTGAATCATTTTTATGAGTTTGAATGCAAACAAAATGGAATGTTGCTACATTTTCCCTTCCCCCGCAATTGTTTCGGAAGTTGCATGATTCCAAACATCGTATCTATCAATAAAAATGGAAGGAATATATACCGCACCAAAAACCGGCAATCGTCTATACGGTAGGGGTGAAATGAAGGTAGGGCTGAAGAAATGGGGTCACGAGGAGTCATCCAGAGTGAATTCCTGTCATTAGCATTGGTGGCAACAAACTTCAAAAAGTCTGCTATGTGCGCGGCCCCTTAATTTGCTCGGGCATGAGTGAATATGATTGCGCCTTCATTTTGAATGAACGCAAATCCATGTCCGTCGAGTACGAACAGTTAACTAACCATTGTGGCGCGCAGTGTCGCATATCTTTTTCGAGCTCTTTTACCGTTTTCCATGTAAAATTTATTTATCTGAATGAGATTCACAACTCAAAACTTTCTACAATTCCATCTTCTTTTAAAGTCAACGATGTTTCGTGTTTGATGGTCGAGAAGATCACAGATCAAAGTATTTTCGTGAATTACAGTTACACTGCTGAACTGGACTGTTTAATTTTTATTTTTTTTTTCAACCGTTGGAATCGTCGGCGAAAATCAAAATCGCATATCATATTGTAAAGTCAACGGTGTCTTCATGGATGACCTTTACGATTACAGATCAGAGTATTGTAAGATCCGCAAAATGGCAGCTATGTCCCTTTGGCTGCTCCGCGTCTCGCGCTGAAGCTTTGAGTGCAGCCAGACTGTATATGCGAAAGGGATATACATGGAGGGCGAGGGCGCGAGGCCATACTAATAAGAGATCGGGATCGTCTTCGGTCTTATTCCTTTCAAACCCCCTCCCCCACCCTCCTCCTTACACTCTGTACCTCATCCCCCACCCCCCGCCATCGACCGACGCCGCCTGGAATTCTTTCACGACGCGGAACGAAGCGCGAATTAAAGGCCATAAATTTGCTTTTATTACTTCTCTTGAAGAAGGTACTAACCTAATGCAATATGCATGCATCCTCCCTCCCAACCTTCACTCCCTGTTTTCTGTGCTTTCCCGCCCTCCCCTCCCTCTCACGATTCAAAAGCCAGATTCTTTCTAATTCATTTCACGCTGACATACCTTTGTTTGACCAACTTATCCTCTCTCACGGAATTCAACCTTAACATGTTTTCCCGCGCAGTTTTGAAAGTCTTCTTTTCGATCTCCTGTTATTTCGCATCAAAATTTGACATCAACAATTTTTACGCGCTATTAGTACGTGTATTTACAGATAATTTCAACATAAATTGATACTATACGATGTGTATTGATGTTCACACATGCATTCTTTTGGTATTTTAGGCGCCTTTCAGGTGACTCCTAACGAAAGTTAAGGATATATTTCAATCTGCTAGATGATGTCATCATTAGTCCTTTTCCGAAATAAATGTCGTCTTCAGGGTTTTTGAACGGGGATATCCGGTGACCATGATAATTTGTGAAATGTAATGGTGTTACTCAATTTTTATTGATTTTTCAAGTCATCAACCAGCAACATTTTAAAAGGAATAGAGTCGGAAGTTTGAGAACAGATATTAGCTGATATTATATTATCTTTTTAACAAGTGCGAGATGTCTCTCGCGCACTCATTGAGTATGTTTTCAAAATCCGTTTTCACAATTGCTACTCAATGTAATTATCATCCAATTTTGATGATTAGTGGCTTAAAAAATCCATATAAATTAGAGAACTCCGCGTTGTTCCGATCGATAAACAAATCATGTTATTCAATTAAAAACATCAAAAAAATACGAAATTTCAGAGGGGGGCCATAGTGACATCATCTAGTAAATTAAAATATGTCCAACGTTCGCTTGAAATCACCTGAAGATTTTAATTCTCAAGGTTTGAACTCGATCGTGAGACAACGCTGTACGTCTCAGCTGATAGCATGTAAACATTTGGACACATCCAAAAATAGCCGAGATAGCTGGTGTAGAATTTTTGCGTGGATTAGCGTAAAAAGGGCTGAAACTCACTGTAACAACTGAACAGGTGGTGATCAAACTGTTATTTTTTGAAAAAATAACAGCATTTTTTGTTGAGAAAGACTGGTTAAGCTATCTGAATGCATCAACAAATGAATTAGAGACACGCAAAGCATTAAATACGGCTACTACTAATAAATAAGGACTGAAATTAAGAAATATGTCAATACAAAGCCTCTTCCTGCCAACTGTGTGTAAATACTGAGAGACACTCGCTGCTCAATGAGTATAAATGACTGATTTGGCGGTCAAAAATCAGAAAACTAAATTGCCTTAAATCGTCATTTAAAAGATTCCAGGACTAAATTTTACACACTTAAACCACTTCTAACTGGAATTATTGTAGCAGAGAGTCTAAAATCAGTTCAGCCTCGTAATTACAACTGTTTTAGGTGATTCTGACTTGCTGTATTTTCGCAGCTTTCTTCAAATTTCGGCCCACCATGCACCTTACCAACAAAAGTTTCAAATGCCCCCCTTACTGCTTCAAATTCAGTCAAACAGGAATAAACAAAGCCTGATGTATGTCATGGAACACCTCACAGGAAAATGTTCGACGTGATCGTGAGATTGGTGCTTTATTCTGTTTGTAGAGTGCAGCACGTTCCTGAAACCTATTTTAGTTCTTCAGCAAAATCTGTAGTGTCAATCATGTCGCAAGAAATGTTTCTTATTAATAAACCTATATACCTAAAAATTTAACGCATCTCAATTGGGAGGGAGCCTCTTTTCGCCGATCACTTTTTCAACCTGATTAAGCCTCGGGCTCCCAACCGAAATCCTTTTCTGTCAATATTTAATCTAGTTTTTCTACAGATTTTCTCATATTTTGAAATGAATGGAAAAAATGTCACGTTCAAAAAGCAATCTAATTTTGTTTAGCCCAAAGTGGGTTTTAACCTCTTCATGCTAAACTACGTTGATCTCTGATTCTTCTTTTTAAAATTTACGACAAGAATCCACCAGGTTGTTCCTGGTTCCCAATCGTTACAAGGTCGCAAAGAAAGTAGAGAGAAGAGGTGAAAATCTATTGGTGAGAAAAATAAAGAGGATAGGAAAGGATATAGAGGGGTTGAAAATAGAAGAGAAAGTTAGGGCCACGATTGAATCTAATTTACATCTAAACAACATCTGTTCGTAATTTGAGGGCGGTTTCCGGAAGAGGTATACTCTACAAGACGTGAAGTGAGCTCTTTTCTGAAAATAAGCGTTTTGTTTTGGATTGAAATCTCCACAAGAGAGCGCACCTCACGTCTTGAGGGCCCTTTCCTCCCTCTGGAGACCGGAGCCAGACCACCGCAAGTCGGAGTGGCTAATCTCCATTCAACCGATAAGATACGTCGTGGTGAGTTGGTGAGGGGGAACAGGTTTCAGACGTTAGACCACGCTCGGTAATTAACGGTAACCTCCCAAGACGCGAATTATCCCTCCCCCTCCTCTCCGGCGAGATCGTCTCAAAATTGTTCGCGCAGTCTTCGGGCCGCTTTTTAAGTCGACGCCCTCGAAAAGCGCTAGTCTTTGCGTTTTGTGTAAACGGCGCGATCAAACGTTCTATTCTGGGTGCGACTTTGGGGCATTATGGACCGTTTTTTAGCGCGACGTCATGGTTAAATTGGATGTAAACAAAGCGTTTTATCACAATCTCTCTCCTAAGTTTTTCCGTAAGAAATCGGATCGACAGTTTCAAATGCTATGATTCAAGCCTCTATACAAGCGCGGTTCGTGCAGATTTTATTGCGCGAATGGATTACACTTACCTTACAATACGTTCACGCTTCATCAGCGTTTATTGCCGATTTCTTTCATTAGAGCGGCGCTTACTGTTCGAATAATGTTAAATTACAGGTCAAAAATTTTTTTTTTATTTTAGAAAAGGGAATAGTCAGGTACTAGATTTTACCATCTGAAGAATGGCGTTGCAAAATATCTCTTAAATAACTTTCAAAATAAGGCTGGAACTACTAAAACACAGAATATCACGATAGATCAGCATTTTCGAATTGTCACACATTTTACAATCTCAGTTATATTGATGGTAGTCTTTTGTCTGGTCCTTGTCTTACTCATGGTCTTAAATGCGGGCACAAATTTCTGTGATTTGAACTCATCCCCAAAATGACACCAAGTGCGATGCCTCGAGAAAAATTCGAGAGATAGAGAGGTGTCGATCAGGTCGGCTTGTTCGTTCTTGCGTATCCAGGGGTGTGTCGTCAAATGTGCGACTGGAAGCTACCCTTTGTTTTGCGGCAGGTGAACAAAGACTTCTTTCCACCAAAACAAACGACAGCTTCCAGCCGCACAGTTGACGACACGCCACTGTGCGTACCATGGCTGTGATGGCGAGATGTGCATTTAAAAGACGGCACGAGAGATAAGGGACAAAACTTCATTCGATACTTATGATTGTAAATAGACTGTTTTAGTAGAGCGATATATCGTATCGATTGCCGTCCGAGGGC
This sequence comes from Trialeurodes vaporariorum, assembly GCA_011764245.1. Taxonomy (NCBI): domain Eukaryota; kingdom Metazoa; phylum Arthropoda; class Insecta; order Hemiptera; family Aleyrodidae; genus Trialeurodes; species Trialeurodes vaporariorum. Next base: position 31,578,202 of record VMOF01000388.1, read on the forward strand.
CTCTGGTTCCAAACAAACTCTGGTTCAATGTAATTTCCCCATAAGCGAACTTTTGAACGGAAATTTAGGGTATTAAATCAAACAATAAATGCGACCTTTTTGCGATTATGAATTCTACGTCCTTGAAAATGCTCAATTATGCCTGGTTCCTTGACTAAAACTGCCGAAATCAATAAGATATTACAGATTCAATGTTGCATTTGTAGGTTAGAATCGCCCGAAATCCCGCCAATTCCACAACAGCAACAATAACATTTGGGTGATTCCAACCTCCAAACGCATCGTTTAATCTGTAATATCTTGTTGATTTTGGCAGTTTTACGGAAGGAACCAGGCAAAATTAAGCATTTTCGAGGACGTAGAATTCATAATCGCAAAAAGGTCGCATTAATTGTTTGATTTAATACCCTAAATTTCCGTCCAAAAGTTCGCTTATGGGGAAATTACATTGAACCAGAGTTTGTTTGGAACCAGAGGCCCTCGGACGGCAATCGATACGATATATCGCTCTACTAAAACAGTCTATTAGTTTTTGGTGCGCTTTAAGCGTTTTGTTGGGGGTGCAAAGTTATTTTTAAATACGTGAAATGAAATCTATCAGTACAACCAAACAATTAACCCCTTCTCCATATCCTTTTTGGACGCATGTATTAGAAGGAGACAGCTTCGACGCAGTCATGTAACTCTAGCCTCTTTCTTTATTTTTACTGACACATGCGTTTAAATGGGAACAGAGGTGAGGAGCAAGAGCAGAGAGAGAGAGCGAGAGAAAGAGAGAGAGGGAAAAGGGATTGATCGATTGATTGATTGACTGATTGATTGATTGTTTTTATTTTGGCTGGCATCAATAGGACCACGGTTCAGAGTGAGAGGTGGAAAGAGATAGGGACACATTTCTGGATCTGTCTCTGGTCAAAGTTTACCTTGGTCAGTATAATAATGTCGACACTATAACTGTACCGCGGGAAGGTGTGACACCATAAAATCGTAACTAAATTTTCACCTGACTGTATTTCGAGCCATTCGTGTTGAGAGTTAGATTTATGATCCCAGAAACATGAACGGGATTTACTATCTCCGAGTAACTAGCTCAGAGGCTCTCTCATCTGCATGCGTTTCCGGTCTACCAGAACTCTCCCTCCGTTGCTCCGGTCAGAAGTGACCGCGTGAATCCCGGTGCGCGAGTTCCGCGAAGTAACTCATTCGCGGTTTATTTTTCTAAGACTTTTAGATCGTGGCTGGATCGCGTGCCTCCAGGACTCTGACCGTATGCTAATTTCGGCTCTTTAGGTTGAATGTCTAATTTGGGTGGTTTACGATTCGCCATTATACATGCGAGGTGTCAGATTCTCCTCTTGTGTTTCTTTCTGGATGTGAACTACGATACGCATGCGTCTCGCTCGGCTCAAACCGAATCACTTTAAATTCCTCATGCTGATCCAGAAATTTGTCTTCTTCTCTTAAGCCATTTAAACCTGTAGTCTTGGGCAAAACTAATTCGAAACCAAACCGTCGTTAATTATCCAGGTTTAAGTCATTTCGTTGTTGTTTAAGATTTAAAGTCTATACCTGAGCAACTAATTACTAATTCAGTTATTACTTGTCGCTGTCGGACTGATGGGGCAGTTTGCAAGAGTCCGAATTTTGGTTTTTATTAGTAAGCTAAATGAAATTACACGATGCAAGTTGAAAATGTTTTGGTTTCACACGATTGACACGATTTTGATCAAAAGCAAGAATAACAAAAACAAAACAAAAAAACTGTATCTCTGATTATATTCATCTTTGTCCGCTTTTTAGCTTTCGATTCTTGGCGTAAGTCGGATCTCGGTTATTTTTATTTTTTTGTTTGTCTGTTTAAAAATCACGTTTAATCTTAATTGGGGGGGGGGGGGTATCGCCAAATTAATCGGGATGGTGGAATATGTTGTGCGTGTGGACCGGGAGGTGGATCCATAATTTGTCGGGCCTGAAGTTTCTACGGCTAACCACTTGAATTGCCGAGAAAGTTTCGTGATCGGATTCAGGTCCGCTCGAAAAATGACAGCAATATCTCAAACGTTTTATGTGTAGATGATTTGACCAAAACTATCAGTAAACCTCAAGTAAACTCGTGGCGGCCAAGGTCCAAAAATTTCTCCAAACCTCTCCCTTTTACTACCTTCCTCTTTCCTACCTCAATCTCCTCTCTTTAAAAACTTTTCTTTCAAAATCTGTTATTTTAACCTTACCTGAGAGATGCATGATTGTGCGTGAGGTCTCTCAGATTCAACTTACAAACTAGCTGATATCAAAGCGACCAAGTCCCCTCCCCTCCCCTCTTCCCACCCTTTCTACTCCTGTGTTTCTTCTAGCCCCCTACCCCTTCAGACTTCAGCCTGAGATTTTATCTCTGATCTTCATTATTCCGAATAATTATTACAGTCTGTTGGCTGCGCTCAACGCAAACCATTGCATAACTCATAAATTGCAGGCGCATGAAAGTGCAAAGGATTTAATGCCCAAAGGCGCTGATATCCGAAGAACCAAGTCTAATTTTTTGTACCTACCGCACCTTTCTTCTGCTTCCTCTTCTACTTCATCCTCTTGCTATAGTTCACCCACCAAAAAAAAAAAAATGATAAAAAAAAATAGAAAAAAACTTGGCGTTACCTGCCAACATAGAGTGTACTAACACCGCATATCAGCTTTTGCAGGTCAACGCCAAGTTTTTTTCTATTTTTTTTATCATTTTTTTTTTTTTGGTGGGTGAACTATAGCAAGAGGATGAAGTAGAAGAGGAAGCAGAAGAAAGGTGCGGTAGGTACAAAAAATTAGACTTGGTTCTTCGGATATCAGCGCCTTTGGGCATTAAATCCTTTGCACTTTCATGCGCCTGCAATTTATGAGTTATGCAATGATTTGCGTTGAGCGCAGCCAACAGACTGTAATAATTATTCGGAATAATGAAGATCAGAGATAAAATCTCAGGCTGAAGTCTGAAGGGGTAGGGGGCTAGAAGAAACACAGGAGTAGAAAGGGTGGGAAGAGGGGAGGGGAGGGGACTTGGTCGCTTTGATATCAGCTAGTTTGTAAGTTGAATCTGAGAGACCTCACGCACAATCATGCATCTCTCAGGTAAGGTTAAAATAACAGATTTTGAAAGAAAAGTTTTTAAAGAGAGGAGATTGAGGTAGGAAAGAGGAAGGTAGTAAAAGGGAGAGGTTTGGAGAAATTTTTGGACCTTGGCCGCCACGAGTTTACTTGAGGTTTACTGATAGTTTTGGTCAAAGATATCAGGCCGGTTTTGCGATTTATTCCTATGTTAAGGGGTTGAGGTTTAGGTGGGTCAGTCATAAAGAGATATTTTGACAAAGATGTGTTTCTAAAGCAATGATTATAATAAAGTTGAGTCCATCATAAGGCACATCAATAGAGCAGAATGAAATAGCAAGCGCAATCCCTCCCCCCTCTTTTCATTTTATTTTTCTTATTACAAGCAATAGTAGAAAAAAAAGCTAAGTTGCAATGATTTTCTTCTTTAAGCTTTACCTAACCCTTTAATTTGAATGTCACTGATGAAAAGCTAAGTCAATTCTACACGAGGAAAAAATTCCCTTTAAGAATTTCAAAATACTAAACTGTTTCTGATACTTTACTAATAATAGTTTTGCACTATTAATATTATTAAAGCAACAATATTTGAAATTCAGCAGGTATAGAGCTTAAAGTTTAAATTGTTTTTGGTACCCTGAAAAGATCAAGGATCAGTAATGCGTGATTTTAAAAATTAAAAAAATGTAAGTTACTTAGTACTCAGCGAGCTGAGAACACGGATGTCTTTACGCCAAGGAATGCAGCTCGAGTCTATGTATTTGATCATTCTTTACTAGTGGTTATAATTGTTATTCGGAAGTCATTGGTGAGCTTAAACCAAAGATTTCAATACGGTCTTCCTCTTGGGTCTCCCAGTTTTAAAGACACACTCAAGTAAAATTGCAAAATAACGTTTGAGTTGTGACGGTATAGCTCATCAGGTTTTACAAGAACTGGTTTGTGCAACAAGAACAGTAAAAATCTGGCAACACTGTATTCCATCCATTTCAACTAATGTAAAGTACTGACTCGAGGGAGTGCACTGTGCATCTTCAAAAGTTTGACCCTTTACGAGGGTTTAAATGGATGTATTACGTTGTTGCCAAAGTGCACGCAACAGCTCTGGTTCCTAACATATACAGTATCTCCCATCAGAGTGCTTCCAAAATTCTAATCTTCTACAAAAAATTATCACAGGTCTTGACTAACACCATCACAAGAGCTCACATATTATGAGAGAGGTGTTCTGGAAAGTAGCAATGTGGCAAGTAGCCTGCAAAATTGCTTCAACGGGCATTGTTTTGCAGCTGGTCAGCACATTGGTGGATCCAGCCGTAGCGAACGGGGGGGCTAACCTGAGATTTTCACCCCCCGGAGACCTCCTTTTCCTTTTTTCCCTCATTGTTTTCCCCTTCCTTTTCCCCTATTTTTTTGGGCCGAACGAAGGGGGGAATGGCGACCGCCCCCTTCCCCCCCTATATCCGCTAATGCGTCGAAACAGGTTTTGACCCGTTGTCAACAAATAAGTTTGTCTCCGTGTTCTTCAGTATAGCGAGCAACGCTACTTGTCAGAACCCGGTATATACTTAGATAATGTGAGCTCTTCTGTAAGAACTATATAGTATCCTTTATTTGACACAAAGAGAGTTAGAGAAGGGTTGGAGGTGGAAAAGAGACTTACTTGTTTAACACTTGATTGATTTGTAACAGTGAGCAAACTAGCACTTCTTGCAATCTCTTTGAAGGAATTGATGATCAATGTAGAAACAGCAATCTGCTAATAATAGGGATTCTAAGACTAGGAGCTCATTGGAGTTGCCTGATCTCAGAATATACATTGCTAACAGAAGCGACAGATAAAATCATATATAATCGTATGGACAGCATTTGTCAACACTTCTATAGGTTGTCCCAAGAATGATTGGACTTGACAACTGTAGCTTTAAATTAAAACATCAGCTTCCATCCTCAGATAGAGCAACCTGATTGGTTAGGAGCCGTAAGAAGCTGATGTTTTCATGAAAACCATAGAAGTGTCAAATCCAATCTTTTCTGGGACAAGCTATACAAGCGCACAAGCACAGCACAAGACAACAATACCAATTCTTTGAAAATACACTTTGGAAACTTCAGAGGCTTCCAAGAAAGTTACCCGGAGATGGCATGCTTACAAAGAGCGGATTTTTAACAAACATCACTGCACTTTCATTAAAGTATTGAACCACGATTGAACAATAATATTTTTAAATTATGGAACAGAACTGCGTGAATAACCTCAAATGTCAAATTGTGCTGTTGCCCTCTGATCTGCCAAGATTTGCCGAGAAAATAAGAACTAAGGAATAAATTAATCGATCGAAGAGTATTCAAAATAGAAGGAATTTTATATACAGACAATCCATATAATATAATAATGTTGATTGAAAACCACTAATAATAGAACGAACAACAACGAAACAGATCACGCGTTCACTCACTCAGTCCACTTCACGAGTCGCGACGCGCACATTTGCTGCGCAGCTCGCAATTCTTCGCTCTCTTCCAATCTTTCATTCGTCCTCGCGACGATGCTCCTCCGTTCCACCATAGCGGTATGTGGAGAAATGGCGATTTTACGCTAATTTCAATCATTGATATCTCCCTTAATACAGTTCGAAATTCAATGAGACCTGGCCTAAAACCTTCAGAAAAGCATAACGAATCTTTCTATACCAGGTTATATGGGGGTTTCATCTACCGTTATTCCGCAATCTGAGCGCAAAAAACGAGCGGCCGAAACGCAAAAATTCTGAATTTACGCTAATTTCAATTAAAGCTATCTTCCTTGATATTGCTCAAAATTCAACGAGACCTGGCCTAAAACCTTCAGAAAAGCCTAACGAATCTTTCTATACCAGGTTATATGGGGGTTTCATCTACCGTTATTCCGCAATCTGAGCGCAAAAAACGAGCGGCCGAAACGCAAAAATTCTGAATTTACGCTAATTTCAATTAAAGCTATCTTCCTTGATATTGCTCAAAATTCAACGAGACCTGGCCTAAAACCTTCAGAAAAGCCCAACGAATCTTTCTATCTCAGGTTATATGGGGGTTTCATCTACCGTTATTCCGCTATCTGTGCGCAAAAACGAGGATGCGAAACGCAAAAGTGAATCGGCAAGAGGCAAAAAAAACTCGAATAAATCGATGTTTTTTGGAAATATCTCCGTTGTTACTCATCCGATTGAAAATCTAATTAGTGAGCGGCACATGTACACCTCAAGACGAATCGAACAGTACCAGGTGTTATGGGGTTTTAATGAGCGGTTTTCTTGGAATCCTAGGCAACAGATCATATAACGCTTAAATCGACAAAAACGAACTGATCGGTGTATAATAAGTGTCCGCGGACGCCACCTTCTTGCTCGGGGGTTTTGGACTTGGCCTGGTGGCTACCGCCACTTATGATTATCGTAATGACGTGGATTATTTCAGCTCGTCATTTGTGTTTCGAGATCTATTTGATGGACGTAGTTCTACAAGTCGATGCGTTTCTATTTATGCTTATTTATTTCCGTATCTTGAAAAACCGTCGCCATCTAGCTGAAATATAATGTAATTATTGACGACACAACCAATGCAGGCTCAAGTGATTGGCGCACTCCTTGACATCAAATTTAAGAGTTGAGTCCTTCGATGTCCATCAATGCTTTTATAGTTGTTGGTGAACAATTTAGATTCTAGGAACATCTTCCCCATTTTACTAAAATAAGTCAAATCGACGTGTTGAATTGATTGTTTATATTACTCCAAATACTTGAGATTCATCACAATCTATATTTATCTGTTGTTGTGTTTGACGCACATCGGTATAAAATGACTTCTTTGGTGGCCAAAAATCAACTAGTTTAAAACACACGAAATCTTTTAAACGTCACTACATTAGTTTTTTTTTCTTTTTAGCTTGCAAAATATGATTTTTCGGAAAATTTTGACAGTCCATTTGACATGGAAAAATAGAGAGGAGAAGTTACCGGCCTGCCACTCAAATTGACGCACTACGTGCCACGACGCGCAAAATGCCACCGGCCAGGGGAGCTCCCATCAGGAGCCGATATAGTCAAGGCGGCGAAAAGTCGGACTTGACACTTAACTTTACTTACGATTAGCATACTCTCACTTCTCACAAATACTTGGTTCTACCTTTCTCAAATTGGTCCATGCAGCTCATCCGTGACTAATATGTATGGCGCATGGGTTGATTTACACGCAATGACTTTGAAATCCAAAGAATTTACGGATTTTCACAAATAAATTGAAGGATATCCATGAAATATCATGATGGACTTCACAGGGAGAAAAATTTATATTAGGGGCTACCAGAATTACTTCTACGGAATAGTTAAATGTAAATTCTGGTATCTGTGAATACACTGAAAAAAAATAAGCTAAATTTAACTAATTTCTACTTAAAAGTATGGACACCACTTAAAACTGTTAGTTTGACTATTTGAATTAGTAAAATTAACTCAAGGCCATGTTAATTAAGACGGCACGGAGTTAATTTTACTAAATAAAATAGTCAAAGTAACAGTTTTAAGTGGTGTCCATACTTTTAAGTAGAAATTAGTTAAATTTAGCTTATTTTTTTTAAGTGTATATTGTTGGTTTCAACGAAAAATGTATTTTGAATATTACCAGAAATCTAGTTAAGGATACGCGAACGAACGTTTAACTATTACGTAGAAGTAATTCTGGTAGCCCCAAATATAAATTCTCCGTGCAATGCAACGATGATTTTTGCTATCAAGATTTTTACTCATGATGTTCCAATTTGATTTGGCCTCAGTCTTCCAATTTGATAGTGAACGGATGGCGATTTTTGCTTTCAAATCGGTCATTTATCCCCACTGTTTTTCGATGTATCTCGAAACACAATTTTTCCATCTCAAAAATCTGAGGATGATGCCCTGTGAGTTTAATAGTAATGCATTAACATAAGAAAAACGCGCATTCTCTTCAACGAGATTTATAGCAGTTATATAGTTATACCTCCGCTAGCCGCGGGTGAGATATCCATCAGTATAAAGCCCCTGCTTCCACCATTAACCTACGTATATATGTATGTATTCGCCACTCTGTAAACAACAAAATCCAGCCCACATAAGTATGATTTCGTTTTCGGACGCCACTTTTGAGTTTCATCGGGTAATTGAATGAATTGATCGATGAGTAAGATATCCATCATCCGCCGATGGTATTGTGTCCCATTATTTCACCCTCCCGCCTTATCATTCATACTGGATACTTGCGGCTCTCTCGAAGACAGCAGGCTGCTGGATTGACGCGGAAAAATTCGTCCGGGCCGAAATTACATCGTTCTTTTACAAGATAAATATTTCTGTTTTGGGTAATGGTGTTACATTTTCCCAATGAAGAAAATTTAGAGAATGCGCACTGATGAGTGAATGAGTGCGTGCACTGTTGCAATTGATTTTGCTGCTGTATACCCTGGGAAAAAATTACAGTCCAGAAGTACAGCAATATGTGAACCGAAGTAAGGGATGGTGTTACCAGAATGTCCGATCATACCCTGATAAAAATTGTGGAAGGTATGAAAATCATCAGCGACGTCGCTTGCAATCTGGAAACGTTGTATTCGGTACACTTAAACATTTGTAAAAAGTCGAACTATTGGAGGTGCACAAAGCACTTCCTCAAATCGAGGTTTCTCATGGGTTCAAATGAACGAAATGAAGCATTGCCTGATTTCACGCGACGCCACTGATGGTTATTTATTCGCGTGAATCGTTGGATTCATATATTCTGGCTATCTGCGTGTTTCTTAAAACGGCATTTCTGCTATAGTGTATCCCCTGTTTTCATGAAACGTCTATATTATGCATCTCGTGTAATATACTTGTTTAGTCGCACGCCTGCCAATTCTTTCTCCAGCCGGTAAAATGGATAATTTAATTCAGATAAATGAAAAACGACGTGTCCACATTACCCACATGAATATTCGCAGAGCTTGTCTTCACGCCGCCTTCTCATACAAGTTTCCAAGTGTAGGTACTCGCATAAAATGGCGTTCTTGTCATTTCATCTGTAAACAAGCAAATAACTTGGCAAAAAGGTGACAACATTGCATTTAAAAAAAAAGAATGACATAACAGAGCTCAAAACTCGACTAAATATTTTCCTTTGTGATCATAATAACTCAATTACAGCGCGTGTAATAAAATCTACCGCCCCCTTTTTATTTTAACGAGGAAGTGATTATACGTAAAGTTTCAATCCTCTACTCGTGCCGTTTCGTTGTTTGGATCTCGCAGTGATGCCGGATTTGACAGAAAGATTTTTACATTTTATAGTACCGGCCGGTGAATTACGATGTATCGATTTATCCCTCTTAAAAACCTATGGAAAAGAATCTTTCCTCAGGCAGTTAGATCGGACCTGCAAATAATCGATACTTTTGCATAAGTTCAAATGGTTTAGAAACCTGCATACATACATATAATCGATAGCTCCCGAGCCGCCTGTGCAATTTAACTTGATTCAAAATAGATAATGTATTTATTGCACACTGTTACTACATTAACACGGGTTATTATTTTTCGTTTATTTTAGTGTATGAACACGCTATTACTAGACATTTTCTCAATCAACACGCCGTCCTGCTTTTGGTGGTATCATTGGAATTGTGTGATTATTTTTCAGTGTGAGTAGATGTTGAAGGTTATTCTCAGTGCATTCATTGCGGTATTTGAAGCGAGGTGAATTCATGGGAAGTATTGCTCCTTATTGCTGTATAGAAAAAGATCCTTCTAAAGATTTCTCGGCACTATGCACGATCTGGTAACCATGTTGGGATATAAAAACGTTGAGTCGAGGAAATTAATTATGGAAGATTATAGCGCCGGCCGCCGCGTCGAGGCAATGGCGACAACAAGTACCGAGCTAAATATGGGCTTTGAACTGTGGAAAGGGGGCAGCTTAGCTCATACCGGGATTTGTTAAAAAAAAACAAAAAAAAAAAAAAACCGAGGGTGAAAGAATATTGTTTAGAGACTCAAAACAAACATATCTGTTACACTAATGAGGCAGGAGTGTTAACGCTAATACTATTACCGCGCTCGGTCCAGAAAGCTCGATGCTCTGGCTTTGTTGTCTTTGCACTGCACTTTTCAGCGTATGATGCGGAAATGCCTGTTTGTAGTCTTTGACTGCAACGGTCTTTGCTTTATTTACCGCAGGGACTAGGGGCGAAGAAAGATCCGGAATTATTGTTTTCTCTCTCTCTCTCTCTCTCTCTCTCTCTCTCTCTCTCTCTCTCTCTCTCTCTCCCTCTCTCCCTCTCTCTCTCACTCACTTCTGGCTCCGCCTCTGACCAGGGAAAGTGGCATCAAGGGATGAATTTTTCAAAACTTTAAATAGGCAAAATAAAATTGGCAATATGGAGGAAAGTGAGAAGAAGTAAATGAAATATGAGTATGGTAAGAATAAAGTCAAAATGGGAGAAAGTGAATATTTATTTGTTGACCTTTTGAAAGGATTATTTAACAATATTCATTTTAAAAAATGGTAAGAAGCTCATTAGACTCAGACCGACAAAAGTACACATTTTTCAGTTTTTTTGTTTGTTTGTTTGTCTTTTGTTTTTGTTAAAAAATTTGAGATTAGATTCTATAGGAATTTCATAAAAAACTTAAAATTGATGTCTGTGAGGCGTTTTGCGATGTTGACCGATGTTCTTTCTTAGTATAGTAAAAAACTTAAAATTTATGTATCAGTGAGGCGTTTTGCGATATTGACCGAAGTACTATCTTTGTATAATATTCCACTGGGATTATTTCACAATATATCATCGATTGATTTCATGACTACATTATAAAGATGTTTATTTTTGTGTCAAAGTGTTTGGAACTTATTCAAACATGTTTCACTTCTTAAATGAGTGTTTGGAAATTTTTTCATTCCTGTCTGAACGTTCAAAGGCGCTATTTTACATTCCATCTTTTTTGCTTTTTCCAGGTGACCTGAAAATTCAGATGTTGCAGTTTTTAGAGAAAGAGTTGGAGAAGGATCCGAATGCAGTAAGCTCAATTCTTTCATCATACATTTTTGTTTTCTCTTGATCTTTGATTCATGGGTTTTCATTTTCTGATGGAGTTGCAAAACGCAGAGTTTTGACTGTATAGCTAATTATATTGAACTTCGTCCAAAACGAAAAAAAAAATAAATAAATAAAAGAAATTGACTTCTACAGAGACGTGATGATTTTAAAAACCGTGTACTATAAAAAAGAAACATAATCTTCAGATTCATTTCTTTGATGCAATTTATTCTTCCACATGATTTATTTAGTTGCTATAATGTTTCTTCGATAAACGATCTTATCTTTGTTCTATTCTTTTTCAACTTTTATACCATGAGCGGTTTTTGGATTCATAGACGGAGCTTGAACTGTGATGATTTTATCCCCTTCTTTCTGTTTTCAGCCCTCTTCCGCACATTTTGAAACAATTAAGTGGATGGGCTTGGGGATTTTTATTTTTTGTGCATTTTTGTTGCATTTTTTTCTCAAAAAAGGGGGTATTCAAGTCTTCAGCCCCCCCCTCATAGGCCCATATTTTTTTTAAAATATTTATCAAATAGATATGATGATGATTGCGGTAAAAAATTAACAAGGTGACTCCAAGCAACGTTTAGGAATCTTTCGACCCGCTAAATGGCGCCTCTGCATGGCTTCTTTCTTAAAAAAGGTTTGTTTCCGGGTAATTTAAGTGGGATTGCAGATTATGACTAGCAAATTGGCAGAACGTCGTCACGATGCGCTTCATTTCGTATGGAACTTTGGAGTCACTTATATCATCAAAATTGGATGAGAAATAAAGTCGTCATTTTTAGAACAGATTTTTGACGTGTCTTTGATGTGTACGAGTGAGACAGATCTTCTATACATTACTCGGTTTCTTTGAAAATATAGTCGAAATCCATTTTCAAAATTGGATTTTTTTTTTTTTTTTTTTTTTATTTTATTTTATTTTTTTTTGTCACACAGTTTTGTTTTAATGGTTGGTGTCTCCGAAATCTGTAAAAAAATTGAAGAATACTGCTTTTCTCGATCAGCGCAGCGTAATCATCTATTCAAAAAACCCAAAGTAGGCGGTATTTCGGAAAGTGACTAGTAGCACCATCTAGTGAATTGATAAATGCCCAACTTTCGCCTTAAATCACCTGAAACACACATCCGATGTGTTGCTGTATACCGTGCTCCCTGTATCTTTGTCTGTGGCACTATCTCCTTGTTTGTTGAGTCACGCATCGACCGAAACGCTTTTCTTGACTATTCTGAGAAAGGAAAATTATGAAATTGAAATGTGTAATGAGGTTCCTCTTTATTCTTCGTTGCAATGAGGCAGGGTGCAGGGGGAAACGGGAACGAGGAAACTGTAAAAGAGATGGAGAAGGCAGCGCGGGAAACAAGAGAGAATTAAGAAGGGGTGATTTATTTTTCCGACAAATATTTGATCTTTCCCTTACTGCTGCATATATTTCTCCCACCCTAGTCATCCGACCGATTACCTACTTCTTCACACGCGCTCGTATAGGTTGATGGAGAGGGGGAGGGGGCAGGGGTTGTCTGAATTTTTTTTTTTTTTTCAGAGAGCGTTCTGTGTGAGAACGAAGTAATCTTGTTTCTGTGCAATTTCTATGTAAAAGTAAACGGAGAGGGTTGGGTTTAGTTTAGTTTATTTTATACGAAGGTTTTCTATTTCTATACACGTGTGAAAAGTATGAATATCAAACGCCGAGAGCCCAGCCTCCTCGAGAGAAAAACGACGCTATCTCCATCCACTATCCTGTTTAGCCTTGCGGCTTCCCTTTATTTATTTATACCTTGATTATAAAACCTACACCACCTAATTTAATACTCTAAGACATGAATATTTAATGGGAGAGGGGGAGGGGGCATGCTTCCTCTTTTTTGTAACTGATCCGCCTTGATCCGTCTTTCTTGGATCTGAGACTTCTTTAAAATAGTTTCATTCATAGAATATAAATTCCAATTTCGTCCATTAAGTGGTTTAGCCGAACATTTTTGAGGCGGGCCCCCCACTCGATTGACCACCCCTCAGCCGTATTGGGTCCGATGATTGTCCAAGGAGGAGTGTCCGAAAGTCTCAATGTGGTAAATTTTCTCTGAAAATGGCGAGCAATTACCTTTCTTTAGGGCAAAGATCGGTGTAAAAGCGGGAGCAGAGTCTAGACCTTCTTCGAATTTTAAAGAACGCGCGGTTTTGAATTTTGAAGAACAGAGTTTAGTTTTGACGTAAAAAGCTGCAAATATAACGATGAGACTATAAAAAAAGTGTGGAACAATGTCCTTTTACAATCGGTGAAAACTTAGCTCATTGTTCAGATAGACCATCCGTGTATGTATGGTATGCCTTACGTAATACGTATGGCTTAACGCTTACACCCCTAACAGAAGAACATATGTATAATCTCTGCATGCCAGAAGGGAGACTGCTGAATTTCATATTCAAACCTTGAATTTAAATTTTGATTGTTACTGTTTCTAAGGATCACGGTGATACCAATATGAAAAAAGTTCTAAGTTGCACGATACTTGCGAGAAAACCAGTATTGATTTCAGCGTATACTGATCACGTCATCTCTGGTCTGGACGACCTCATCGGTATATTGAATTGAATGACCTTTTTTTTTTTTTTTTTTTTTTTTTTTTTTTTTTTTTTTTTTTTTTTTTTTTGCTTGTTTACACCTTAATTTTGCCGCCGTGTGGGATCAAGGGGAACCCCCCCCCCTCCCGGCACGGCTTTCTCTACAAATTAGCACATCAAGTGGCTGTGACAAGTAATAACTTATTATCATGTTCTTTTCGTGTGGTTTTCATATATTCTGACTTTTCAGTCGTACACGTGCTTCACCTTAGCTAATCAAAGCGCGTTTCTGTATGTTAATGTTGCAGGCCTTCATAATGAAGATGAGCAAAATTGGAAACCAAACCAATTCTCAGGACCCGCAAGCAGTCAACTCGCGAGTTTTCGTTGGCAATCTCAACACATTCCAGTGCAGCAAGACAGATGTCGAGCGAATGTTCCAAAGATACGGACGTTTAGCAGGTTAGTTTCAATTTTCGTCTAAGCCTCTCAAACCATTCCTCAACACATCTTGCGCTTTGCTCATTTGCACGCACCAGTGCATATGTTTTCGGGAATTACACTGAAAAAAAGGATCGCGCTCTAGACATAAAAAGTTTGTGCCCAGAACACGAGCGGCATACACCAGTACCGAACGTGCTCTGGACACAATAAACTGGCACAACTTTTAAACTTGTTGTAGGGATGAATTTGGGGCGCGATCTGGAATGGGTTCAGGACCCGAGCTTACGAGGGAACCTTCATCTGGGATGGTTACCACACCCGTCCCGGGATGTACTTCAGGCGCATGCCGGAACAGGTTCTGAACGCAAACTTGATCTGGTATGGTTGCCACACCCGTCCCGGGATGTACTTTCAACACGATTTATACTGTGATGACTCATCGAGCAGAAAAAAATAAAATCAAATACGTGCCGGAAGGGGGAAATTTTCGTTGATTAAATAAACACAAACACAATAAGATACACAAGTTTCGAAAAAAGACATGAAAAGAAAACAACGGATTACTGGGCAAAAACTCACCAATACATGATCATACCAAAGATTCAGGTACACAACGGAAAACGTTGCCATTCTTTGTAACTGACTAAAGGTTGATGAAAACCTGTTGAGTTTCGTTACCACGAGAGTAGAGGGCGAAATCAGCCTACGTAGCAAGGTCTCCTATTTGATTTTGATACGCCACGTCATCGCCCGCCCCCCTGGCGGCGAATGTCTTGAATTAAACATGCCATGTTTTCAACTACCTCGATAACGGACGAATCAAGATAAGAGCGTATGCTTACGATCTGCTGATCAGCACATCCTGGGGCGGATGTGGCAGCTGGTCTAGATGAGTGCATCAAGGAATGGGTCCCACAAACGTTCCCAGTGTTTGATAAGGCTGAACGGTTCGCTTCTCTCAGCCGTTCCATAGAAGTACGTTCGGGATGGGTGTCATACGTATCCCTGTATCTTCTGGAAGACTGTTTGAGTGTTCGGAATAGAAAGGGAACGCGGAAAGTTCTGATCGCTCACCTAATCTTCAAAATACATCTCGTTCGTGTTCCTGGCCCGTTCCGTTTTTTTTCAGGGTACCTGTCGATTATAACGACCTGCAGATTTATGCACACTTTATTTGGGCTAGTGCGTTTGAACGGTCGGGAATGTCCCTATCGTTGAAAACATTCCCGGCTAGTTAACCAACTAAAATATTTAAGGTTACTTTGAAATAATATTTTACACATTTATTTTAGAAGAGGAGGATCAGGCGGAGCTCGCCGATAAATAATCTTTGGCGAATTTCCAATTTTCATTCCTTAAAATAAAAAAGGAAGCTTCCGTAAGACTTTCACTTTTTGGTTTCGAAGGGTTCTTTAGTAAAATCCAAAGTTTAAATTCACTATCGTTCATTTAATCATGCAATATAAGAAATATCGTTGGAATAATTCCGAAGATTGTCGGTCGGGGTCCACCAATAAGATCCGGGTTCACTGTTTCTTCACCTGAACCTCAAAACTTCCCCCACCTTGCAGGACGGGTGTAATGAAGCCCTCTTGTTTAACATCAACTACGAGATTGCGAACCCAAATTGCGAATATGATGTGGGCTCCGCCCCCAAAAGTAACGTGGTTTCAGGTGACCAAACCAACACAAATGAGAGTGCCAATCACACACCTCGCATCTCTCGCAGCCTCCTCCCCCGAATCCCAAAGCATGTGGGCCGAAAAAATGTTCAGGACGGATGGACTTTGGGTTGTACCGAAAAATAGCGGATCTAACCTCACTTTTTTTAACGGAGCATCGGAATGTTGGGAGAGCTCCCAAAGTTACGTTTATTGCGGGCCGGTCTAGAGTCGTTCCAACTCCTCTTAAATGCTGATTCGCTCGAATTCCTCTTGTGATACTTATTTTGAGGTTAATTTGTGGTGCCGCCGTTCCTTGATAGTCCGATGTGGTCCGTATAGTGGTGATTGATGATGCTCGCTGAGGTTCTTAGGGTGGACTTTGGGTTGAGGACCGTCCGTCCCGAATATTTGTTAGACTGTGAACGATAGTAATCCACAATCGTTCATATATGCTTTCTTGCTGTCCAATCCTTTTTTTCCGTGAGAAAATTGGCATCGTTGAAGTCACTTGGTTCCACTCTACCGAACGTAGGCTGGGCCGTCAACATAGTTGTATAAACATCGCAAAGAGAGCATGTCGTTGAATACGCGGTTATTTCTCTCTGAGATTACAGCACGCGCCTATCAATCGATTTCGTTATACTTTGCCTTTTTTCAAGACCCATTCGCGGGCGAACCGCGGGACGGCTCGCGCGCGCGCGGCGTACATTGCAAATGAGATAAAAGATGATCACGTTTGGCACATCTTAAAAAAACCAGGTGGGCGGATTGAGGTGGGGCGTGGCGAAAAATGACAAGACCTTTTCTACTTTAACTAATATGCAAAGATTTGTGAGTTCGCCAGCTGGACAGCTGCGCTTATTATGCCGAGCATGCGTAAAGTGCAGCGGCGTCGTATATAGGGTGACCCTAAAGTGTAACTGCCCATGGTTCTTACCCAGAAAAAAGAGTACCAAAAAATTAAATATACGTCAACCCGGGAAAGTCTGGTACTTTCACCTTTTCTTCAAATTAGCTTTAGGAAATTTAACATATATTGCACTACTATTGCAAATATAATATAGAATTACCGTTTTTTTTTTTTTTTTTGGTAAAATTACAAAAACTTCTCTTGATTAAGCATATAGTTACATATTTGGTGTTATTGTCGGATTCTAGTAATATTATATTAATTTATTCATTTATTTATTTGTTTAGAAGTAGGAGTAGAATAAATTTATATTTGAGAGGTAATGCCGTTGCGACATCGGCCATTTATACACCTCTTTAATCTAGGTCATAAATTTAATCCAAATATTATAATTTCCCACCCGTTTTCTCCGCCATAACTTTAGAACAGTTACAGATAGATTACCAATGTTTCCGTTTTAAACGAAAGTTTCTCTTTTTTATGTCCTTTTCAACGATACGTAATTTGGGAGCTGCCGTTTAAAATTTTGAAGCTGTCGCAAAAAAGGGGGCCGGCGTTAATTATGGAGACAGTTTCAAATAAGTTTCTCAAAGTCATAAAATGACTTTGAGAAAATGCAGTAAACCACACATTTTTATCATTATCCACTCAAAAGTGAAAGTCATTTTTCAGTTGACTTATGGTCACCCTGTATAGTGTGTATGTATGAACAGACGGGACGCACCGAAAGGCTTCAGCGACTCCGTATGATCCTATCTCTCTGAGAATGTGCATGTGTATGTGTGCACTTAAGTTGAGCGGAAAATCGTCGGCTCTTTTCCCCCGCTACGCTGTTTAGTGCAGTGTATACTTAGTTACATTTTGATTCATGCCCCTCCGAAGTGTATACGGCTCATTTAAATGAGCCGTAATGCCCTCTGTCAATTATCCAAGTCACTTACTTTGCAACGCTTTTCATTCAGTGACAGCGAATATGGGCTCAGGGTTATAGCCCCGATTTTTCAAGGCTTCTTGATTCTCATTCACCCTTTTTTTTGCCAAGATGTGTGCGTTTCAATACTCAACTTTCCGAGTTTCTCTTTGTAAATAGACAAATTTCCAATCAGGGTCTCCGTCTCCCGGTCCTCAATTTTAAATTGGTCCACCGTCAATAATATCAATTGATTTTCTCGTTTCTTAATAAATAAATAATTAATTAATTAAGTATATGCTAATGCAGTAGTAGTAAAAGGAACAAAAATTGCAGGAAGAGCAAATGGAGCCGGTCTGCGGAAGTTAAACACGTTTCCAGAAGAAGAGCCCATAAATAATGGGCGCGCTCTTCCTGAAAACAGTGTTTTTATTTGAGCAAATAAAGGTTTTCAGCTGAAGATGCCACTTTTTCTTCCGTAAATGACCTTCGTTCTGATTTTGAAAAAACTTTACTAAAATTTTTCATGCTGAATTTTTGTCCACAACTTAATTGATAAACCCACCATTTCATACTGGCGTTTAAACAAATTACGCCAGCACTGGCTTCGATGCTCTTAACACACCATTACATTTCGCTCACGATTTTGGTCTAACTGTTTTTCCCCCGCTTGAAAACTATGCAGGTGGCTTCAACTGAATTTCTCTAGAGATAAAAACAACAGTCTGCGTGTCATTGATAAATTTTGTGTGCAATTTTTGAAAATACCTCCATAGCCGGGCTTTTTTGGAGTTTCTCCCGCAAATATACCACTTGACTGATTAGTTCTTTTGACCCCAATGTAGCGATTCTCTTTTTCTTTATGTAAGTTGTAGTGATTGACGGATACAACACACTTGGAGGGCATGGGGGGGGGAAATATGTCTAATTACCTATCTGGCGCTGGGTCTGACGTGTACCTGCCTCTACTCTGTCACATCCCTAGAAGCGCGGTACAGCCAAGATCATGTTCAACCTTAGCACAGCGTGCAGAGACTGTATAGTAGATTGACTCTTAAAAGCAAGGTACTGAGACGAGCAAGCCATTGTTTCAACTTTTTATAGTCGCGGAAATTAGAATTGTCAGACGTCTGGGGTCTGATGGACTCTGCGCCAGTAATGACGGGCTATAACTTGGCGCTTTTTAGCGGATTATAATATCTCCGGGAGTTTGATATGCTATCAGTTAAGTTTATTGGTCTTTGCCATGAATTTGACAAGAATCAATGTGATATCATACCACCACAAGGAAGAAGACAAGGAAGGCTCTTCGGCAGAAAAAAAGAAGGGAAAAAACACCTTGCAATCTTTAAAATATTTTTATTCATCCGCTATTTCTACCAAATGGCAAAGATGAAACAGAGGCAGCAGAATAATAGAGAAATTACAAAAAAAAGAGAGGAAGAATAAATGGAGGAAATGTCAACGGAGGAATCTGACAAATAAAGGACTCGTTGTAATTCGAGCAAGTCAAAAGGTTGGCATCGTTGAGTGTTCATGACAACCTGTTCAACCTGTTGTCATGCACCCCTTCTTCCACGTCTCCCTCTTCTACGCCCCCCTCTCGCACGTCTCCCAACTCCTCCTCCCCCCCGCCCCATCGTCTTGTCAAGCCCTATTATGATAGTATGCAGGACGTCGCGATGGCAAAAGGCATCATGCGCAACCGTCATGACAGCTCGGCCAACTTTGCGGTTTCTGGTTTCAGTTTCATCCCCCCCCCCCACCACCACACACACTTTCCCCATTTACCTACCCACCCTCTTCCTCTGCAATCACACAATCCTTTGTCGTGATTTTCGTTACTCGTATCAAAGCGCACGTTTAGTCCGGTGGGTACCTACGTTACCGTTGCTTAACATCGCTCCGCACCGCTTGTCGGCCATGTCCGCACAGAATTATTGGAAAAACAAAAAAACAAAAAACAAAAAACCAAAAAAAAAACAACAAAAAAACAAAAAAACAAAAAAAAGCGTTCCCTAGCTGCCTAAAATGTGATCATTGATTTGTGATGTCACATTGAATCAGTATGTAAGAAGGGTATAGATCGTTTTTAAACGCCCGAACATAAGCTATTAGTTCAACCCTATTACCACTACAAAGCTCCTTTGATCGCTCACCACACGTTCGATCAAATTCAGAGGAGAGAATAGACAAAATTTGTTGATGTTATTTTTATTATTATTAATTTTATTATTATTTTTCGTCGTACGAAATCAAATGTCAGGGTAATTAAGAATACATTATAATTCGTAAAATTTTACGGTGGATTAATGTTTGTAAAAGAAAGAGAGAAAAGACGCACCGCGAAAAAAAAAAAAAAAAGATTAGTGAAAATAACCATACGGATACCTGGTTTTGGCTCTTGCTAGATGTTATGGTAAAGTTGACCAGAAATATGGTACATTTACCGATACTTTGAGTAAATTCGACATGCACTCAGGTAACATCACCTAGTACCTAGTCAAAACATGGTATACTTCTGGTTAACATTACCATAACATCTAGCAGGTGCTAAAATCAGGTATCCGTATGGTTATTTTTACCGTAGTTTTTTTTTCCGTGCGGAAAGCGACAGTCGTAAAGAAATGACAGAGGAGGAGACACCTCATCTTTTTTTTCATTTTTTTTGTTTTTTGTTTTGTTTTTTGTTTTGTTTTTTTTTGTTTTATTTTTTGTTTTGTTTTGTTTTTTTTTTTTGGTTCTGTTTTTTTTTGTTTCTGTTTTTTTTTTTTTTACACTGAAGCCGTTACGAGATTCGCGGACCCGTCTGGAGTCAACGCGAGTAAAAGTTCAGGAAGCACTGTTGTAGACTATAAGCATACAGGGGCGTCATTTTGAGTTCGGCTTGGGGGGGTGGGGGGGCAAACATATGACTTTTTGTCTTTTTTTCCTCCTTCGCTCATCAATATAAGTTTAGAGTCCTACCCTGTGTATACATTTACGGCCCTAAATTCCAATAAAATTTTTTGGTGACCACTAAATTTTAGTTCGAAATTTTTTCTATACCAAAAAAAATAAAGGTATTGGTACTTTCTTACTTTCAACCGACTCTTGGGGGGGGGGGTCGCCCCCCCTCCCAAATGACGCCACTGTAAGCATTTCAATTTACTATTATGTTTCTTCTACAAATTTTGCACACCCACGATGTATAATTCCGTTTTTTGCGTATGGAACTTATTTTTACGATCATTCCAGAGCATCGCAAACCTAACGTGAAAACTCGAGAACGAACATTCCTTTAGATTTTGAAGATTTATATATCCAAGCATATGTGGTGGGGAAACGGAACAGAATGTTGTACGCGGCTGATTGATTTCTGGAAGGTGGAGAGACAAAAGAAAACGATCGAAGCGAAGGCTCCTCGATTGAAATATGTTGAGGTGCGTTGTGTGGGAAATGGAATGGTCTCGGAAAAGTTCAGAAAGAAGAGTATATGAGTTGAGGGCTGAGGTAGACCTCTATTCTTCGCCGGATATTGGAGGGCTGAAACAGATGGATGTCAGCCGAGCTATATCGAGTCGATGTGATTCATAGCGCGGGCGGGCGGGCGGGCCGAATTCGCTTATTTGAGGATATAGGGACACGAAACGAGTGTCGGGATATAAAAGCGTATACATCTCGTATCGCCTACGCGGAACGCAAAATTCAAATAATACGCCACAACGCACTTTCATTTCATTTTCTCCGATGGCATAAATGATATGTGATGTGAAGGGAATTGCGAATATGAATGACCAGCTAAGCTAAGTCAGTGCTTTTCAGTTCAATCATAATTATCATTCATGTTCAAACTTCATTATTTAAAACAGAAATCCGGCAGTTGATTTCAAGAAATAATAATTTGCTTTTCAGTTCTAGCCACTTTGTGCTCTGCTTCTTAAAAAGAAAAGCATACATCGAAAAGATGATTTTCCAAATATAAGTATTTTGAGAAAAATAAAAAATAGACAATAATTCAAATCATTTAAGTAGAGATTCAGTCGTAATGGATGAAAAATAATGTTGTTTTTCTTTCTCTTGCATTACCTCTAGGTCGTACTCATGAATATTTATGATTTGTTAAGAGAAATGTTAAATAAATCATGGTTAAATTAAGAGAAGAAACACGAAGATAATAATCTGTATGAAATGCTACCTGAATAAGTATCTTTTTCACGAGCCAGCAGGGTATGCGGCAGGAGAAAAAAAAAATTCTCAAGAGGACATCAGGAAAAAGTAAAGTGGAGGGGGGGGGGGGTGAGTGCTTTAATCTGGTGTCGAGGTGAAAAATGGACCAAGTTGTCGCAAAGAGCGCAGCGAAAGGAGACGTTTTATTGTCGAGTGGTGAAGGCGGGCGCACCATGGGACTGAAATGGCGCGTAATTCAGCAATCACGCGCTTCCCAACTAAGTAATTCATTCAAATATATCGCTATTGCACCTCTGGGGAAACAGATGAGCGTCTCCGGTGACTTGCTGGTGCAGTGGCTGCGTTTGAATAGTGGGTCGCAGTTGCAAACTTTTGCTACCAAGAATTCGAGCATATTGGTTCCAGAAACAGTGTGTGCAATTTGGCAACATCGCATTGCGTCCATTTAAACCCGTGAAAAAGGGCAAACTTAAGCGGGTGCACTTTGCACAGTGAACTCGCTTTCATAGATGTATTACATGTATTTAAATCAGTGTTGCCAGATTGGGGAGAAAAAGTCGTACGCTTCACATTGATTTAAATGGGGACGATACGGCTTTTTACCCTCGATCTGGCAACACTGATTTAAATGGACGAAATGCAGCGTTGCCAGATTCCACGAGTCGCATCGTCACTGATTGGTTCCATAGTGAATAATGCAAAATAACAATCCGCGCTATTCAATTTAAAAAAGTTTCTCCTCGATTGGTCTTTTCCAATTTTTTTCTATTTCAAACCCTCCTATCTAAAAAAAAAAAGTGATGAACACATTTTATAAAAATCTTGAAAATCCTTTCTTAAAGTCGGAAATGCATTTTTAAAATTCAAAAATTCAAAAAACACGCTTACGATTTGTGGTAATTAGAATTGCGTGGTCCGAACGAGAACTTATTGGTTCACAAAGGAGATAAAATTATTGGTTAGTAGGACAGTGAATTAAGCGTTTATACTTTACAATGTTTCCTTTCGGGATCAGATATAACTGAACATTGAAAAAACATCATGAGTGACCAATTCGTGTGATAACTATTCGTACACCTCGGTAGCTGAAATTGTATTTACTTTTTTTGAAGGCGCATTAATTTCGTCCCGTCACCAAACGGGGAACTGCGCGCGGATTGGAACTTCTTCAGACAAGCAGCTAAAGATACCATAGCGAGTAAGTTTTACAGAAGAAATGTTTGGAAGAAGTGTATGGAACTGAAAGAGAAATTTGCTTTATAATGAAACATGATACTGGTTGCTTGTTTTATGGAGTAGAAGCTGGTTTTGTTACTTTTGTATCATTTTAAATTATACATACAAATAAATGCTCAAAATGCAGAAATACGCAACAGGTCCACCGTTCTAAGCAGGACTCTGTTTCGATGCAAATTTTCGCGATAAGCACCAAATATTAGTGTCATTTTTGAACATATTTTACTATCATGTTTTGGTTCAAATTTAAGGTTTGACAATGGACCCGTCCGAACCTCGAAATTTGCCCTCACCTCACTAAAGAGGTACAAAAAGTGTTCCCAACGCAACGGTGAGACCGAAAACTGAAGCTCACCAATGCAATCTGATTGGTCAGGAATATTTTGGTGTACCAGTAGCTCCCCGAAAAATTCTGAGCCTGACTATTTAAATACACGTCGTTTAACTAGTTTTCGAATCTTATTCCCTTCAACTGCTCTGCAATTGTATACAATTAATTGAAATTTGGGTGCTGATCTCAAAAATTAAATTCTGTTCCTCACTTGCCAAGACTTCCAGCAAAACCGTCTACGTATTGGTATCTATCGCGTTTCAGTTAAAATTCTGAGAAAAATACAATAATTTGGATCATTGTGGCCAAATTCAAACTGGTCTTGCCATAATACACTACGAGCTTCAAACGCACAGCACGGAAAAATGTACAATCGCGTTAAAGCCTCGTTATAGGCACATTGGGGATAGAGCTGTATGGTCGTCAACGCTCAAAGATACATCATGAGAAACTCCGCGGGTTTCTCTGTGCGGCGAAGACTGCTGTGTACACACAGAGGCAAGGCAAGACAGGTGGAGGCAGAGGGTGGAACACAGATGGTCCCAAATCGACTTAATATGATAAACTTTTTGAAGTGGCTTTTTCTTCTCTCTCCCTCTCTCTCTCTCTCTCTCTCTCTCTCTCTCCTTCTCTCCCTCTCCCTCTCTCTCTCCCTCTCTCCCTCTCCCTCTCACACTCTCTCTCTCTCACACTCTTTGCGTCTCGTGGTCTGAATCTAGTCGCCGCACGCCGTGCTTCGATGGTGGCGCTCACTTGTTGCTTGCTCCTCTAAATCTCTCTTCTCTCTCTGTCTCTCTCTTTCCCCCACGTCGTCGCTTTCTTTCTCCCTTTCTCTATTATTGCAATGGCAAGTGAATGTGTCAAGAGTGGACGTGCTTCAGTCGCACTCTGACTCTTTTGTGTTTCCATCTTTGATCCCCGGATCTCCCCGGATTTGTTTAACTCCCCATCTAAGCCCAGGGACATTCACACCCCCGGTCGTGGGAAAAAGTGACCATTACGTGTATATATGTTGCTATTGCCTCGAATACCTGTACAGCCTCACCCGAAAGGCTGGACCACACTTTTAACGGTGTGACGTGCGTCAACAGTAACTATTTAATGGTTGATTCTCCCGCAATAAGGTCTTATGAAGATGAAAGATGAAGAGCATGTTCGCTGTACCGATCTGTGAATTAAGCGCTGTCTATCTCGTTTACTACGCAACTCAGAGATATTTCACCGGTCCGTCTATGTGTTATTATAGTACGTTGGTAAAAGAGTGTACAGTATAGCGTGCATTGTTGCCAGATTTGCCGAAAGATATGGTGCACACTTTACACTAAATTATATGGGAAATTTGTATCCATTACGCCAAATTTGGCTGCACTGATAGCGTGTGGTTTGTTCTAGAGTCCGTTTGTATATCAACGAGAGCTGCGCCGTTTCAGAACCCATTTCTGATAGGTTCTTACATGTAGGCTCGCATAGAAGTTCCAGGAGGCAAAACTTAAATGGCGGATGGAGCTTCATAGTAAAAACATCTGATTTCAGGTCTTGATGAGGCTTCGAATTGATGTAATTTTCTAACGAAGGTAAAAAAATTACGATTTATAGTACCTTTAATACTACTTTAAATAATTGGTTGGTTATACGCGTATCCTTTTTGCCTTCTGCGACCGTTCCAGAGGATCTAAACCGTCCCTACATCTTCTTCTTTTTGACCGAAAAAAAGTTCTCTTTCTCTTGAGAGAAAAACAAATCTGCATAGACCCATGAATGCGGATCACTACAAAAAAAAGCAAACACAACTATTTAAGAGGAGCTTTTGAAAGTTTTTAATCTTTGTATCGTTATAGTTCCGCGAAGTTCTACATAGGAATCGCGAGAGCAAAACTTTGCAATATACCGATTATCTGTGGATTGTTTCGAAAGAATGCGCTCGCATAGTACCAATCAAACTGACCATAACCTCTAAGAATGCTACAGTTATCATTTAAATGGTACTGTCACCGCTCCAGTGCTTACTGCTCGATTGGTGACCGACCGCTCTCCGCTTGCTCGATGCCAAGATTCTGCTGACTTGCTGAGTGGAGAGGTGCGACCCAATTTAAAATTAGATCCAATAAATCTTTCGCAACGGTGGAATCAAACGTCACGCACCCACAAACACCATGTGCGAGAGAGAGAGAGAGAGAGAGAGAGAGAGAGAGAGAGAGAGAGAGAAAGAGAAGCGGCATACGCAGGCAGACAGAGAGAGACAGATATAGTGTGAAAAGGAGAAGAGAGGGTGAGTGAGATTTACACGCATATTACCTTGAGTTAAGCTGCGCCTGCGGTATCGCGATCCATGACCCTGTGAGACGCGAGGAGTATGACGTCGTTTGCACTGGATCCGCGAGCAGGAAATTACGAGGGGCGTTCAACTTATAAGTTTCCCTATTTTTTATCTCTGGCCCTGTTGGTGCTAGAAAAATTTCATTTATACGGTAAAATCCGCCAAATCCTCAGCTTTTCAACGGTATTTTTGTTTTTGAAATTTGAGCAATTTTCGTAGGAGAAAAAGCTATATTTCTACACCCGTGTCAAAAAAGTCCCCCGCCAACTTTTTTAGCAAAAAGTATTCGCCTTTTTTGAACAACACAACGTACACAAGTGTAAAGAATTTTTTGGTACAATCAAGAGATTTTGTTAGTTGAGTTTATGGAACAAGGCTCAACCATCAATTGTGGCAAATATCGCGAAACACTCAATAAATTGAGGAGAGCAATCCAGAACAAGCGTCGAGGAAAACTCTCGAGAAGAATCAACGCTCCTTCACGATAATGCTCGCCCTCACAGTGCCGCCGAAACTGTTGCGTTGATTGGAAAGTTTGGCTGGGATATTTTGTCACATGCTCCCAAGAGTCTGGACCTTGCCCCTCCAGATTTATCACCTATTCCCGGAGCTCAAGAAGAATCTTTGAGGCGTCAAGTTCCAGTCAGATAACCACCTGAAGGATACCGTGATGAATTTTTTCAAGTCCTTAGACCGAGAGTTTTTCGCCCAAGGTATTGAAAAGCTGGTTCATCGCTGCGAAAAATGTATCAATCTGGAAGAAAATTATGTGGAAAAGTCGTAAAAATGGAATACTTCAAAAATAAAATGTATCTTTTATTTTAAAGTTTTGCGTTCTTCATTCCAAGTGTCAAAGTTACTTTTTACTTCCCAACTCAGAAGTTGGCGGGGACTTTTTCGACACGGGTGTAGAAATATAGCTTTTTCTCCTACAAAAATTGCTCAGATTTCAAAAACAAAAATACCGTTGGAAAGCTGAGAATTTGACGGATTTTACCGTATAAATGAATTTTTTTTTAGCACCAACAGGGTCAGAGATAAAAAATAGGGAAACTTATAAGTTGAACGCACCTCGTAAAACGATCGATGCGGGTTGGAAGATGAATCAATCGGTCAGTAAGTCAATTGACCAGCTGGCGAATCAATCAATCGATGAATCAATAAATCGCTCAAAAAATGATACTAAAAAAATATATGCTCCGTGTTTCACAAGAAGTAAAATGGTTCACAGTTTCATTCGGGCGGTCATCACAAATAGAACTCTTGTTTGAATTTTATAAATTTTGTCAGGAAAATTAGGATGCTAAGTTAAAGTCAGGCTGTTGCAAAATCGTTCCTGAACTTTTTAGGGACGTATTATTGAAATAAAACAAGATTTCTAATTTTCAAATTATGCGCTAAGGAAGTAGAATATAAACATTTTTTTTTTTTTTTTTTTTTTTTTTCCCCTTCCAAAAAAGAGTCTCTGAATACCCATCTTTGCAAAAAGTTTTGCCTGTTTTGCAATTTTATATCGACCACCCGCCATCCCTTGTTCATTTTAGCAATACGACATATTTGAAATGTATGCATCGTTTCATTATTGCATCATTGTTATTGCTTCATTTTACATTAGACTCAAAGCTTACTAGCCAAATTTCGGAACAGATCCACCATTTAGAGAAATGTGCACTCCATTCCATTCGCTCGCTGCGCTCGCCGCGTCGTGCTCAGCTTGAGCGTTTACAGGAATCTGGGAATTGATGGTCTCGATCGATTGTCAACCAGTCTTGCGAGGGAACAGAAGGAGGGAATCGGGAAGTTATAAATAACACGAGGTTAATTGTCGGATTCGGAGATCAAATGCGACGAAAAGTTTTCGAGTCGCTTCGCGCGATATATGTATAGACGCCGCCACGAACTAACGCCACGGGCGGGCGCGAGCGTGTATATAGCCTATACGGGCACATTTACACATATTTACGCGTTAATATTACTATTCCATTCAATATGGAGACCAGAGAGGATATAAGAATGAATAGCTCAAATGAATTCTAATGAATGAACTCTGATGAATTTGGAAGTGATAGCTCTTTTGAGGCTGGGTATGCCCAGTGGGTCGCTAAAGCCCCACTAATTGTGTTATTTTCCGATCACATTTCAGTCTATTTGGACCAACAATACTCAAAAACCAATTTGTGGAGTTTTTAGAGAGTATCGTTTTGCTGGACCAAAAATTTGTGGATTGTCATTTTTTCATGTTTTTGTAATTTTTTTTTTTTTTTTTTTTTTTTTTTTTTTTTTTAGAAAAACACCTAAAAATTCCAGACAATTCTGGGCAAATGTGGGTTGAAATCAACGAACTAGAATCACTAGAATGGCCAACACAGCGCTTTTACACGGGGAAGCTTGAAGCCTCAGACCTATAACCTCACTTTCTGAGCTAGAATGGCAAAACATTGGATTCTCCGTAAGACCCTGTGCTAGAAGGGCGAAAGTTTACGGTTGTTTTAAGCTCATACAAATCGAATTTTTGAAAGTGGATCAATTTTTTGTAAAGTAGGAAGGTCGGTTACTTTGAAAATTCAGCAAAACACCGTTTTTTTTTTTTTTTTTTTAATTTTGTCTAGTTTTAATGGAGTTTACAAGTGAGTGTTGTCACCCCAGCCGGTACTAGCATTAGCATCTAAACAGTGTCTCAATTGCGTGATTTCTGATCTTTCTGCGAGCTTGACTTATTAGAAATGATCCTTTCTTCATTCCCCAGTTTTATTAAAGCCATTTTTTGATATTTGAGAGTGCTAATGCTCTAAAAGTTTCATCGAATTCTACTGAAGTCTTACCTGAATGGTGCAGGCACTGCTGGATTCTAAACTGTTACTGTGATATTCAACCAGTTCTGTGTAGGAATTTCTAGCATGATTATAGTGATACGTAAACTGTAAAGCCAATCTTCTGAGTAGTTTGAATCATCTCAAATTCTTAATGCCCTTGATTGACATCGGAACTCGGAAGATAGGTACACCTTACCATCGCTGTGGAATTGGTCTCTCCGTCTCTTGTGCGCACATTTCCTTAGGCAGTAGAAAAAACCAACTTGTCTCTTTAAGTTAAGTGTACCAACTGATGTGAGTTCAAATTTTGAGTCTGATTTATAGTAAGTGGTAATCTTTATGCCAAGATTATCATTTGCGCAACTCAGTCCGAAGTTAATTCATCGATGGAACTCAGAACAGCGGCAACTTTTTTCACAATAGTGGATGAAGATATACTTTATGTCTCGCGTCACCCTTGTTGAACGTGCTGTAAGAAAAACGATATGGGATGAAACAATTAATTGATCCACCTTGCCTATCTTTTACTGACTTGGACATTATTTTATTGGACAAAGAGAGAGAAAGTGAATCTCTCGTTAAGACACCAAGTGATACTGCGGGAGAGCCCTAGACTCCAAGGTCCAAGAGACCCAAACGAAGCCTCAAAGACACATAACTTTCTCGGCTCAACTCGCGCGAGTGAAAATTTGGTTTTCGGTTCCTTTTATTCATGTTTCGATTTTTACTTATCGGTACGTATACTTATTTTGCTTTTTTTCTACAGACTGAATTATGTTTTCTTATTCAGGAATTTCCTTTTCAGTCATAGGCCGCGGCCAACAAGTTGCTCTTTTCTCACATTTTTGTCTATATTGGCTGATATTTTATATTTTAATCTCGTTTCCCTCTCCTCTGCCTCGCACTGTCAGCATGATGGACGCAATGTCCCTCGGTTAACTGTTGAAAAAGGGCCACATTTGGAATTTCAATTTTTTTCCAAGGAAATTAAAAGAGAGTTCAAAAGCAGATAAAATTCGGTGCTTGGGGAGTGAATCTACCAGGAGTTGAACTGGATTCGACGCAAACATGGAAGAGGCCTCTCAAAATTTCCTTTCTGCTCCTTCTAAGGCATTGGCATTGCTAATTAAGACGGAAAGGCAACCATGGTGGAGAGATCTGAAAACGTCTCTTCTTCTCATCCAAGGAATTGTGAAATTTATTTTGAAAGGGAGAATATAGACTTTCGAGAAAACCTGTTCTCCTCGTGGCCGAGTTAGTGCATTGCTCTGAAAAGTTTCCCGCTGCTCTTGCGCAGCAGAAAGCCTGTTGGAAAAGATCAGATACGTTTTCAGTCACAGCACTGGCTTTATGGTCTTTGATTTGAGGTAAAGGGCAATGGAATAAACACAAATCGAATGAAAGCCCTCCATTATCTGTTGCATCTTCTCCGCGCAATCCACAGTATAAGCAGACAAGAGCCCTCTCTGTTGCATCACTACCTTACTTCCCTCTCCGTCTATATTATTAATCTTTGACGTTTTAGATTATTTCCCGCCTTCCGAAGATTGCACAATCTGACAACAAGGCGCAGACGAGAGCAATTTAACGGATTGTCGCGAATATTTTCGTGAAATTGAAATCGTACGTGGAATGCAGGGCGCGGTAGCGCGGCGGGCGGGCGGGAGCCTAAACTAAGCTAGCATTACAGAAACACACACAGTCACATAGTCACACACTGCCTCTATTTTTAACTCCTCGACCGCAAGAAAGCGGGAGCAAGGTATATACGAGCATAATTGAATTCCGAGTCACCTATCACCGAAATAGGTCGGTCATCGCATATGATCGTATGATACGGTCGTGATTTTGAATTTGACGGAATTTTATCAGGTTTCCATCAGAATTGTCCTCGTTTATTTTGTCTGCACGTGCCCAGGGCAAATAGTTGGCCCTTGCGGGCATTGATTCGCTCCTCTGAGCAGGGCTCCATTTCGTTTGGCACTGATGGCTCTCTGATTGACGTGAGAGTTGCGAATCCTCATTCCTCTCTTTCGCTTCTTATTGGTCAGCGATACAGTTGCACAATATTGGTGAGCAAGGCTCAAACACCATCGGGACCAAACAAAATTCGGCCCCAGAAGCTTAGTTCAAACCAAATTTGTCATTTCGATATTATTTCGTTCACCGCCTATTCAATCACTGGACACATTCAGAGTGTTTAGAGAACTTTATGGAGGTCAGGAAAAGCAGGAAACATTTTGGGAATGAGACAAATTTTTATGAAAGCCAGGGAATCTCAGGAAAGCGTCCGAAAGTATGGATGATTGAGTCAAATTCACAAGGGTTTTCACAGAAAAAAAGATTTAGGGAGAGGGGGGAAAAATTAGGATAAACGTTTTGCGGGTGACTTAAAGCCATCTCAGCTTTTTAAAGGGGATTCGTAAAATTGGAGACTGTTTTGCTCGATCACCTGAATTTTGCCGTCTCCTGTAAGATGCCCTTTGGAGCAAGAACCTCCACTCCCCTCTTCGTGTGAATTCGCTCTTGACAAGTAAGGCTGTCAGCTCGTTCATTTTTTGTCAGTCGGCAGATAGAGGAATACGTCCAGGATTGTGTGCCTGATGAAATGATAAGAAAACTGTTTTTTTTTTTTTTTTATTTTTTATTTTTCTTAAGTCAAAGAATTTTTTAAATTCATCGTGCAAGACACATTAGAAATTTTTTGTGCGATTATTGAGATGCAAGACCATCAGGAGCAAACAAAATTTGGCCCCAAAAACTAAACTCAATCTGAGTTTCGTATTCAGTATTATTTCATTCACATATTCAGTCATGAGACACTTTTTTGGGTTGGTGATTAAAATAATAACGGAAAAGACCGTTAATTAATCGAGAACCAGGGTCGGACTGGCTCTCTAAATGTTGGGCCGCTAGGTCAATTTGAGGGCCCTCCCTCCATTCTGGGGCCCCCCTCAGACCATTTTTTTTAAAAATTAACTTAAAACGAAGCAGTTTTTTACGCTATTTTCAACTGATAATTAGAGTTCTCTGTTTCCATTTTTTAGTTATTAATTTGACTTATTAAAGGATTCAGATCGTAGCGGGCTTCTATTGGTCCATTTTAAACCCACTCAAATATCAACAAGAGCATATGCTCGTCTGCGGCCTCTAGTCCAAGATAAAGGAACTTAGCATCTTCGGTGGTGCAGTCAGATATTAATTCTTGAGAGGGGACGGGGACAAGTGACGCCACCTTATTTCATTGCCTCATTTTCCGGGGGATCTGGGGGTATGGATAACCCCCCAGGTGTTGACGGGGGGTCCGGGGGCCCTCCCCCGGGAAAATTTTGAAAATTTTACGTCCTACAAACCCAATTTTAATGAGTTTTTTGGGTTTCATTTGTGAGAAAACCGAGAAATTATTTATGAGATAGAGATAACATTTTAGCAGGATTTGATTTTGAAAATAAGGAAAAAAGGAAAACTAGCTTTTTAAAATATATAAGACATAATGGTAGACTCTTAAGACTCGCCTCTTGCTTGCAATTAAACGGATTGTCATTTTTTTGTTTTTCTGACCAGGATTAATTATTTTCTTCCCAATTTATTCTTTAGATACTTTTTGGGGGACTAGGGGGCCCCATATTTTGACCCGATCGGGGGCCCCGTTTTTAACTCGTTCGGGGGCCCCGTTTTTAACTCGTTCGGGGGCTCCGTTTTTAACCCGTTCAGGGGCCCCGTTTTGATCCATTCGAAGGCTCCTTTTGTAAACGGTCGGGGGCCCCAGATTTTCCTAATGTCGGTCTGCATCGTGGATTAGAGCGAACTTGGTCAGTCTCGATGCATTTCCAATCCTTATATTATAAGCTATTTTAATTAGCTTACAATGGTTTTCCTTTAGTTTATAATGTATTTACTGTCTCCTTTGATACATTATTCTTTTTTTCATTCTTAAATGTTTCCATTTTATCCATTCGGGGGCCCCATCGAAGGCCCCCGCGGGCTCGGGCCTCAAAAAGCGAAACTTTAGGCCGCAATCGCGGCCTTGCGGCCCTGGCCAGTCCGACCCTGCGAGAAACTGTCGATTAACTGAAAAAGTTGCCTACACGTGGTCACCATCGGTATTTCCAGTTCAGCGTGTCTTACCTATTTCCGCGGAAAACCACGAATCCGTGAATTTTGACTTTTGTCTATACTTTCGGCACCACTTTTCCCGCGGATCGTCTATACTTTAAGGCTTTTCAATCTGATTGTGAGCGCATTTAGCAATATCCGTGGATTTTTCTCCATTTAGCGGAATTTGAAATGTTTTAACTCAACTTTTCCAAGCGATTTTCTATACATCGCTAATACTCAATCTCAGCGCATTTTTCAACAATATCAATATCATTACAACCACGTACTCCATACAATTCCTATTTACCCCTTCTTTCTCCTTTTACGAAAACAAATGCATTTGTAACACATGGAAAGCAATAACAGTTATATTTCATCATTCATAAAGCCATCCCGATACAAGCTTTCTTCAAATATAAAACTTCATGAACAACCTTAAAC
This sequence comes from Trialeurodes vaporariorum, assembly GCA_011764245.1. NCBI lineage: Eukaryota > Metazoa > Arthropoda > Insecta > Hemiptera > Aleyrodidae > Trialeurodes > Trialeurodes vaporariorum. Next base: position 31,611,281 of record VMOF01000388.1, read on the forward strand.
TGCAAAAAAAAAAAAAAAAAAAAAAAAAAAAAAAAAAAAAAAAAAAAAAAAAAAAAAAAAAATACTATTATCTACATAATTTTTCTTTTCTTTTCTTTCAAAGCTGCCGTTCACTTGTGAGAGAGTTTTGAAAAAATAAACGAAAGAACTTAAAATAACCGAGGGACTCATACTGAGTTTTATTTATTAGGAGGGAAAAGGTTGAGCATGAAGATAGAACTAACGTATTACTTGGCAACCTCTGGCATAACGTAGGTATTCTCTTAACTCTTAGGCAGGTATGTTTTCATCAAGTCTGTAAATTTTGAAAATTAAACTCATATGTACGTTGCAAGACACTCGACCAAGTGCCAAAATGGAAAATCGCAAAGCTATCTAATCGCTGTAATAATTAATAGTGTAGCGGCTTTTAAATTGCTTTGTAAATCAAATTACAAATCTTCGTTTTACCATGTTGCTCGGCTTATGTACGAGACTGTTTTATTCTCGAATAAAAATACTCTCTGAAAGACGAAGCCAACATTTATATTTCAATGTAGCGATTGGCCATTGAAGTGGTTCAAAAGCGAAGATGCTGCCACGTTGTCATACCCAGGGCTGCCGTTTTGCGTATAATCAATGCTATTTTTCAATTCATCGATGATTCCACCGGTTGAGAAAAGATTACACAGCTCAGTTCAGAACATGACTGTAATAAACTAAAGTAGTGGCATGCACCCCACTACTAACTAAAATAATCGCATCTGTAATCTTTTCTCAACCGGTGGAGACATCGATGACTTTAAAAAACTTGCGGATATTTTAATTAATCAACGGAGTTTCCACCGATTAAGGAAAGATTACAGATGCGAGTATTTTCGTGCATTACAGTCATACACTGAACTGAACTGTGTAATCTTTTCTCAACCGGTGGAATTGTCGGTGAATAGAAAAATAGCATTGATTATACGCAAAACGGCAGCCCTGCTCACATTTGCGATTTCGGACGGATGCCGACATTAGATGCGTAAACAGGAATTCGTCTCCTTCATTGCCCACTTGAACGCATATGGTGTTAAAAAATGACGCAGAGAGAGGGATTATCATGTGAGTTTAACCTCTATCTCATATCTCTGTCTGTCTTTAATGCACGCATTTCTAAAGGACAAGGGGACAGGGAGACGAATTTCTGGATAGGGCACTAATTTATCCTGTGTGGTTTCTTGTTTGGCATCAATGAGAATGAGACATTGAGCTCAATTTTTTGCTTGGACGCTGCTGGATTGCGGTCACACTCGCGTCCGTTAAGATTCGTGGATTTGCGTGGTTTGAGGTGAGATGAGGTAGTGAAAGAGAAGTTACCTCGTATGACTCAATTCTCTCTCCTTCCTACGCTCTCTCCTCCCTCTCCCTCTCACTCCCTCTCTCTCTCTATCTCTCTCACTTTACCTCTCTTTTTCTCTTTGTCTTTTTGTCTCCATCTCTATTTCACTTACTTCCTTACACTTATTCTTGCTGTCAGTTCAGTGCAGTGTTGCCAGATCGAGGGTAAAAATCCGTATCGTCCCCATTTAAATCAATGTTAAACGTACGCTGCTTTTTCACCCCAATCTGGCAACACTGGTTCAATGTCAGGGGATATGCGAATTCTGCCCCCGACACCACGGGGGTGGGGGAGTGGGTGTCTTCTTACAATGCTTCAACTTGCTGCATATTGGGAGGTACTTTTAAAATCGTGTATATGCCGGACACACTGAGGAAAAGTTTTCGATTACCTTATCAAGAATGGGTCTGTTGAGAACTTTTGCTGTAGCGATTTGGAGGGTGGATATACCATTGTGAAATCACTTTGAAATAACATTAAGATCATCAGAACCTTCTAAAATCAATTAATGTTCTTAGCAAAATAACAAGATGGCGCGGGTCGTATGAGCGAGTGACATTAGGAGAGTCCCGTTTAATTGTAGCTTTCTCTACGATTAATCGTTTTTCTCAGCATAGAAAGCTGCGCTTACAAGGGGAGGCTCAGAAGTCGCCGCCTCCGATTTTGAAAACGATTACACGAAAATGTAGCTAAAGTAAAACTATTAGACCCGTGTTTCTCACTTTTTGCCAATGGGCCTTCCTAAAGCGTCAGGAATTTTTTGAAAGTTGCCGAAATTCACGTAAAAAACCCGAGCGGTGAGCGTTCCGAATATTTACGTGAATTTCGGCAACTTTTAAAAAATTCCTGGCGCTTTAGGAAGGCCCATTGGCAAAAAGTGAGAAACACGGGTCTAATAGTTTTACTTTAGCTACATTTTCGTGTAATCGTTTTCAAAATCGGAGGCGGCGACTTCTGAGCCTCCCCTTGTTAGATGGGATTCTATCATTGCTTCCCATGCATTTGGCTGCTATCTTGTGATTTTGCTAAACGCATATTGATTGAATTTATGAGTGGACTTGGGAACTTTTTGATCCTTTTGTTGTTAATTTCAAGTGATTTTATACAGGGATAAAATCTCTCCCCCACATTGCTGTAGCAAAACTAGTTTGCGACACACCCATTCTCTCGTTTACAGTCCAAACTAGAATTATGGTGATCGTGTCCAAAAATCCTGTAAAAACCAGAATTTCAGTCAAAGGAATATTAAATAGAATTCTCGTCATGGAAACTTGACATTTATCTAAAAAGATATTGGAACAGCTCTTAAAGGTGCTCTCTATAGGATTGAAATCACCCAGAGTTTCGTCTGGAGCGTGTTTAAGCGCGGCGCGATGCGAAGATCATGCGTCAAACGCTTGTCAATGCCGCAGCTCTAGACTATTTTGCGAGACGCGAGAAATTCAAAACTAAGTTATCAGTTGTCAATTTTAAGTTCAAATTAATTTTTCAATAGACTGTTGCAGTACCTAGAGCGATATATCGTAACGATTGCCGTCCTAAGACCTCTGGCTCCAAACAAACTGTGACTCAATGCAGTTTTCCTCGTAAGCGCATTTTTAACGGAAATGTAGGGTATTAAATCAAACGATCAATGCGACCTTTTTGCGATTGTGAATGCTACGTCCTCAAAAATGCTTTACTGCATCTGGTTCCACGGCTAAAACTACCGGAATCAACAAAATATTACAGATTAAACGATGTATTTGGAGGTTTGGAATCACCCAAAAGTTATTGTTGTTGTTGTGGAATTGGCTGGATTTCGGGCGGTTCTAACCTACAAATGCAACGTTTAATCTGTACTTAATATCATATTGATTTCGGCAGTTTTAGTCACGAAACCAGCCATAATTGAGTATTTTAGAGGACGTAGAATGCATAATCGCAGAAAGTTTGCATTGATCGTTTGATTTAATGTACCCATTTCGTTCAAAAGTTCGCTTATGGGGAAAATACATTGAACCAGAGTTTGTTTGGACCCAGAGGCCCTCAAACGGCAATCGATACGATACATGCTGTACTAAAATAGTCTGTTAATTTTTAAGTTCAATGAAAGCATCTGACCCAATCAGATCCTAGATTTTGAAATATCCCGCTCGTCACTAAAACAGTCTATTACGTTTGTCAATGTCGCTGCCACAGATTGCTTTGGCGAGAAGCAAGAAATTCTAAATTGACCAATCAGATGTCATTTTCAAGTTTAATGAAAGCAGCTATCCCAATCAGATTCCCAGATTCTGAATTTCCCGCTCGTGAATACGCTTTGAGTACATGTTGCACTTTGCATTTAGTTAGTTGTTAGTTGTCGTCATCCTCTGTCACGAGTCCAGCCGCCGCACCATCGCATCGCATCGCCAGCAAGCTGGGAGCGTCTCATGATAAAGTGACACAACACACAACACCGTAAAATCACCCATTACGCTCTACGCAGAACTCCCAGCCCCCCCTCTCCCTTCTACCCTGCTTTTCTCTCGTCGCATCACCCAACTGCCCTTCTTTCCCCGTTGGAACTCGCTTACGTCCTTCACCGACGATTTGTCAAAACACCACCACGCCTAACGCCACGCTCTTAAAGTAAATTGCACGGATTTGTCGTCTGCCTTTTAATCTCCTCTCGATGATTATTTCTCAGCGCCCGGCTCGTTTTGTCTTCCAAATGTAATTTTATATCAACGTGTTTTCTGCAAACGTGTTTTCTGCAAACTCTTGCTACACCAATACAATGAAATTGCCGCTCGTGGAGTGCGGACGCTTCTCTCAATCGTATTTTTTTTTCTAGTCCCCGTAGAGTTGCTTCTTTGAGTATATTTAATGAATTTTCTTAATTCACCACGGAAAAAAAAAGATTAGTGAAAATAACCATACGGATTCCTGATTTTGGCACCTGCTAGTTGTTATGGTAAACTTGACCAGAAGTATGGTACATTTACCAATACTTTGAGAAAATTCGACATGCAATCAGGTAACATCACCTAGTACCTAGTCAAAATATAGTATACTTCTGGTTAACATTACCATAACATCTAACAGGTGCCAATATCAGGTATCCGTATGGTTATTTTCACCGTAGTTTTTTTTTTTCCGTGACTGATGATTTCGTACCGATCGACCAAAAAATTACACATTTTAATTCAGTTTATGCACTGAAAAAAAAAAAAGAGATTCTATCAGAAGCACAACGATTTGTGAACTAAGATATAAGGGATTGTATACTGTTACTCAGATTCGAGTGTTTGGATTAAAATGTTGTGGACATTTTGGCACTGTGACTTCATTTTGATAGTCACACCAGAATTTTCTGGTAAAAGTACTCGACTCTCCGTGGTTCACGATGACGTTGCCGATCGCAAAAGTTCGAGGACAATTCGATTTTTACCATCTTTGAATCATTGGTTGTTTACATTTTAATTTCAAAAGCAATTTTGAGAACAGGAAGCATCATAGTCGAGTTGTGTTTCTCTATCCGGTTGTTTATTGGTTTTCAGGAATCTCAATGCACAAAGGTTTCGCTTTCGTGCAGTTTACGAATCCGTTTGACGCACGTAGTGCGTGTTTAGGAGAAGATGGCCGGACTGTTCTTGGCCAAACCTTAGGTAAGTCATGATTTTTAACTTTTGCTGCATGTAATTATTTTCACTAATTAGAGAGAAAAAGGTGGAGCTCCAATGCTAAGGAAAGCCTCCAGAAGAACCACCCCGCTCCCTTCATCACCACGCCCAAGTATACTCGTTTCTGTGACTAGATCTTTCTCACACAATCTTGGTTTTTCATTTACAATAATTGAAAAATAGTGCTTCCTCGAGCGCCTTCAATCAACTGGTATGCAAAATCAGCTCTGCGTGGAGTAGGAATAATGGGTCTGTTGCAAACTTTTGCCACAACAATGAAGATTGATAATCTAATGTAAAATTGCCTGAAAGGTCCATTGGTGGCATCAGAAAGTCATAAAATGCAATAATAAACGCACAAGAGGTGTTTAATGAAATCCAAGATGGCGGAGAAATATCGAGCAATTTGTATGCATGCACCACGAACATCCAAGGATAGCCAACCTCACAATATCGATCACAACCAAATCAGAACGTAAACAAACACATAACCTCTACCTGCAGTGAGGTTTTCAAAGTTCGTCATCCTTGGATGTTCGGGGTGCATGCATACAGATTGCTCGATATTTCTCCGCCATCTTGGATCTCATTAAACGCCTCTTGTGAGTTTATTATTGCATTTTATGACTTTCTGATGCCACCAATGGACTTGTCAGGTGATTTTACATTAGATTATACACTCTTAATCGTTGTAGCAAAAGTTTGTAACAGACCCATTGACTATACCCACTGAAGTAGAGATCGCGAACAATGATTTCTGTTTGTAACCTGCGTGGTCGTAAAAAGGTTAAGAAACAAAACAGCGCGGCAAAAATACGCGGTTAGATTTACCATCGTGTTAAATGATTGTGGCACCTTCGCGCGAAGATGGTACACTATAGGTGAGATTTTTGATTTCTTGGAACAGCTTTCAATTATTTATTCATCTGTTCCATTCGCCCCGATGTCTTGTCAAGTTTGCCATCTTCAAGCGTAGGTGCCGAAATCGCACGCATCATGATGCTGAATCTTAACAGACCCCCCCCCCGGGGGGGGGGGGGTAACCGTAAACCTGAGCTTATACATTCTGTATCTTACATCTATCTCATGATCCATAAACTTATAATTTACTCATTGATGCGCAGATATTTATTTATTCATTATACTCATGTATTTACATTTATTTTACATATTTATTTCTATTTATTTATCTACTTAATCTTTTTCATTTATTATTCCATTCATCATTTCGTTACGATGAGATAAAAGCGTAAATTATTTACTACAAATTATTTGTATTGGTAACTATTCTCTGACACGGTGCGGGTTTTGGCTCGCCGACAGAAAAAATGAGATATGCCGCATTTCTTTCTTTTCTTATGTTCACACATCAGAACATCGTTCTAGTGAGCAATTTTTTTGTTTTCGCTCGCGTCAAGAAAAGCATTTCGAATGAGATCTCACGCTAAAGTCGTTCTCTTTACGTTGATAATGAGTTATGAGAATGTGAGAAGGCAATTAATAAGTTTTTGGCATGAGCGCGGGCATCATAACTTACTTTAATCCACTGCTTGAAAGATTAATTGGACCGCTTAAAAAAAACAAGAGGCATCAAGGTTCCCATGCAAGATTTAGAGTTGGCTTCTAAGACTTTTATTCTTCAGCCTAATGAAGATAGGTCGTGTAGTCTTGTGCGAATGCGCGAGTTGGAATGTGCAGTGTATATACGCGCAGCGCAGCGTATGTATAAATGTAACTCACACTTACATCCCTTTGAGAGCACTAAAAATCCCTCTCTACCATTCTTACTTTCTTATTTTTCCTCTGCATCTTGCTCTCTTAGAGGAGAGCAAATTGGCCCAGCCAGAGATTGTTTGTGGGGGGCTATGGGCCCACGTTCACTTAATGTCTTTCAGCGGAATGGGGCGGAGGGCAGTGGCGAAGCATATGGTCTGGCAAAATTGATTTTTTTTTTTCATTTAATGCCATGAAAAACATCGAACTATCGAGGGATTGACAGTGATTATCGAATTTGACCTTTAGTGTGGGTTCTCTTTTGCCAATTTGAATCCAAGAAAAATTTCAATTGGGGTTTTGTTTGTTTTGTTTATTTGGGAAACATCTTAGATTTTGATATTTCATCTTTAAATGGATAACATGAAACTTTGCCAAATTACTCGCAACGCCACTCGGTGAATTTCCACATCAGGAATATTCACGATGGGACAAATTCCTGAGTATTGAAAATAACACTAGTTCTTGTAAATGTAATAACTTGGAGCGACACCAAGAGGAAATATTGCTGACACTCGGCGAAGTTTTTGCTAATCTATGCACAATATTGATCCTGACATGACTTTCATAAACTTTCGAATATTTTGATACCTTATAAGGATGATTCCACCGGTTAGTGAAAGATTACGAATGCGAGTATTTTCGTGCATCAGACACTCAGACAGTCATTTAACTGAATTTAACTGTAAGTAATCTTTTGGTTAATCTGTGGAATCATAGGTGGATCGAAAAGTGCCATTAGTCATAAGTATATACAAAAATTGCGCGGCTCCTCTAAATGGGGCTCTTATAAAATTTAGCTTTAAGCAAATTAATGAATAACTGAAAACTGAAAAACTGTTAACTGTTTTACCTGATGTAAAAACCAGCAAAAATCACGGAAATCGCCCTTAAAAAGTCTGAAATTCAGTAATAAACTCAGAAAACAGCTGTAATAGCAAGATCGTAATTTCGGAGCTGCGTTGGTATCATGGGAGATACCTATCTCATTTGTCACTTTTTTCTACGGACAAACAGAGATTTGTCTCAAATTAGATTAGAATCTCCCATGATACAGCTGCGTAGCTCCGCCATTAATAAGCTCACTTCGGAGAAAGAATTTTGTGATTTTTCTGTGTACTCTTCTTCATTTTTACAGGTTTTTATGCAAGAATCATACTCTTCAATTACCTGTAGCAAAAATTTGCTATAGTCTGTTCGTTCTAACTTGAGACCTGGCGGTTCAGGTAGATTTGCCTTCTATGGCAACGTAGGAGTGCTAACCCTCGTCAGTCCGCCGAGGTGACAATGCTGCTGCCTGACTCTAGGGCTATGACAACCTATTGAAGTGTTGCCATTCTCTAGTTTCCGAAATTCATTCGTCGCCAGCTCAGGACTCAAGTTAGAACGAACAGACTATAGAGCTCCATTGCAGCGCTAACTTTATTCTATTAGCCCTTCACTATATTCTCACTCAACGCGTCTGAACGGATTCAATCCCTAAGCTCCTGTTTTTCGGTATAAAATTTGAATGAGTGCGTGGATCCCGGAGACAGAGACGTGGGATCGCCGTTTTGGATGGATTCTCGATTGATCGAAATCCTATGTGACCGCGATAACAGTAAATTTAAACTTCGCGAGCGATAAATCTAGCCCCTGCCCCTCCTTGCGTCTCACTCCCTCCGATTCCGCGTCCCGTTCCCGTCCCGCGACGTCACGTCTAGCGGCGGCTACGCACGCGACACGGCGCGGCGTGCATGACTCTCAAGGCTGGGTCGACAACGACGACGACGACGAAAATTCGAGGTGGGAAAAAGTCGGAAATTTCAGCGGAGGTGCCAAATGTGGCAAGAAAATTATCAATCTTCCATGTGATTTAAAATTTAAAGAGTGTCTATTTTTTTCAACGAGCCATACCTGGAAATGGGCTCGTATATACATGTTATAAATCCTATTCCAAAGTGTGACAGCATGGACGATTTTATACCGCTTTGTTTGCCTCACTTTTGTCAACCTAATATCAAAAATTGTAATTAATTCAGTGGAAAATTTCCATTTTAAACGAAAGTAGCGGCTTTCTGGACACATAATTCTAGTACAACTATCCTGGTGAGAAAATTTCGATTTTTCCTGTGACGTGTAACAGTTCTTTTTTACCGTGCGAATCCTTCCTAAAGAAATAGTTCTATTGATTTCTGTATCAGATGGGAACAGTGACGGATCTATAGAAATCTTTCAAGGGAGGGGCTAAAATTGGTGGATACAGGGGGGGGGGGGGGGGGGGGGGGGGGTCGAAGGGGCGATCGCCCCCCCCCCGTTCGGCCCAAAAGGTGGGAAAGGAGGGGAGAGAAAGGGGGAAAGCAAGAGCGAAAACAAGAAAAGGGGGTCATTTAGGGTCGAAATCCCAAGTTCGCTCCCCCCCGTTCGCGAGGGCTGGATCCGCCACTGGGGGCTAAGGTGTGGGGAGGGATAAAACATACCTTTTCAACAAAACACCACAAATTTTCTTAAAAATCCCCTTGTAGACAGTGTAAAAATTTGGTTCAAGGGGGGGGGGGCTGAAGTCCCCCTCTGCCCCCCTCCCCCGAATCCGCTCCTAGACGGGAGTTTAACGGTTATTTTGTAGTCATTCAAGTGAAGAAAGAGGTAAGATCAAATTTGAAATTACTTTATTTCTGAAAACTGGCATCATTTAATAAAAACCCGGCAACAGTGAGCGTGGCGTAAAGTGACTTACAAGTTTCAGGTCTATGAAACCACAATCACTGTTGCCAAATGTGACGGCGAATTCAAAAAAATTACATCGAGTTTAATGGGGAGACGTGTAAGTATAATTATACACAAATGGCAGCGTTGAACAATGAAGTCCAACGAATAATTCGACTCTGTGGTTTCTTCTGCACATGCTTATGTACAATACATAGTTCGTACATACATATTCTATTGTACTTATGTACGCTCTATTCTGCAGCACAAAATCCGGCGCTTTTCTCTCCTTCACCCATCATGAGCGGAAACAGGAATTTGTAGTTCTCTCTCTCTGCGGCCGTTTGAACGTATGATGCGTTGGAAAAGGATATAGCAGAGGGGGCCATCACATGACTTTAGCCCTTATCTCCGTCCTCCTCTAACGTACGCGTTCAAATGAAATGAGAGAGAGAGAGAGAGAGAGAGAGAGAGAGAGAGAGAGAGAGAGAGAGAGAGAGAGAGAGAGAGAGAGAGAGAGAGAGAGAGAGAGAGAGAGAGGGGGAGAGAGAGAGAGAGAGAGAGAGAGAGAGAGAGAGAGAGGGGGAGAGAGAGAGAGAGAGAGAGAGAGAGAGAGAGAGAGAGAGAGAGAGAGAGAGAGAGAGAGACAAATATCTGTAACCGCTTTTGTCGCCCATTGCCTCTCCAGCCCACCTTTCTTCTATATTTCTACAAAATTATCTTTGACTTCAGTGTTAGGGTGGGTCACCAAGGTTTCTCTCCTCTATAATTCCACCTCTTAATCCTACTGCTCCGTACGAGCGGCTAACTCACCACTTTCTAGTGCAGCGTAGATTTTGCTTACAATTTCACTCTAGCTAACTTTTGCTGTAAGCTTGCAACTGCCCTATTCGCTCAGATGTCTTTCCAACACATCATCAAGAAACAAAATGTTAATTGCAACGCAAGTGCTATGAAAATGTTCCGGTGTCAAGCAACAAGTGAGCGAACGGGAAAAGTGAGCATACCTCGCCAATATCGATTTCTTGAATGATTAAAGGATCTCTGTCAAATTTAGGCGTTGAAGGTTCGATTATTCCCCTCTCCCAACCATTATCCTCCTAATACTATCATATCACAGAACGCGGCCCTCCCCAATTTACCCTTTTGACGAGCGCCGGTGAACTTTATGCAAAAGGCGGTTTTAACCCGGGCTTTTATGTACGGTGTACGTGTTTGGACGAGAAAAAAGGGATGGTATATAAATGGGGAGAAAGGATGTACAGAACTCGAAAGAACGACCCTTAAAAAGAGCAGTCGCGGAAGGGGGAGAACAGAGTGGGTATTCCAAAGGGGGTGGGGTTAGTTGAGCATCACGCATACTTGGTGCCAGTCGGTGCAAGGCCAGTAGATTAATATCTGGCGACTTAATAAACCGGCAATACAAGGAGAGGGGGGGCATCTTATATTTCATTAAGTTCACCTCAATTAAGTTTTGCACTGAAGTCGCGTCTCTCCCTTCCCCTTCTCTCCACCATATCCCTTCTTAAATGTTGCGGGTGGACGACCGCGATTCCGGAGAGGTGTATAAGGAGGGGCAAAGTCAGAGTCACGGAGCTAGAATCGCGCGCAATTATAAACCATGATATTGCTGTATAGAAGAGCCATAAAAAAAGAGTTCAAACTGAGTATGGGGCTGAGCTAGGAGAACAGGAGGTTTTAGGAAGTCAGCTGAGAGTCGGTCGCTTCGCGTGCCATTCGTTGGTGCCTTGTTGTTGTTGTCCTTTTTCTTCTTCTTGTTGATGCTGATGTTTTCCTCCTTCTCCGCTCACCTTCAACTTTTTGATCAACTTTTTTTAATGATGACAGTCTGCATGACCGGCGTGATGCAGTCCGCTGCGGCTCACTTAATAAAAGTTTTGACTTTCATTGTTTCTTTGAAACAATTTCTGAGCAAATGAAACTGACTCATGATACCTCGGCTGCTCGGCATGAAACAAGTTTAGTGGCGCATTCGAGAAGTTTATCTCTCTCTCTATCTCCCCCCTCTCTCTCTCTCTCTCTCTCTCTCTCTCTCTCTCTCTCTCTCTCTCTCTCTCTCTCTCTCTCTCTCTCTCTCTCTCTCTCTCTCTCTCTCTCTCTCTCTCTCTCTCTCTCTCTCTCTCTCTCTCTCTCTCTCTCTCTCTCTCTCTCTCTCTCGCTGTCTTTCCTCGAAGATGTTATTGAACTGTTTTAATAACAGAAACTAAAGTAAGTTTAGTTCTCAAAATAGAATTTCACGGGAGGAACCACAAACCTGTTTCAAAGCTATACATAGGTTCTTTTATACATTTGCTTAGTGCATTTTTGAGGTTTTTAAAGTCCCTTCTAAAGGCGGTCCATGCAGTTCCGTGACCAAATCTCCATGAATCATGGATTTCCATACAATACCATGGAAATCAGTGGAATTACACGAAAATCCATGAACAATCATATAGGTATCCTTCAAATTATTCATGGAAATTCGTATAGTTCCACAGATTTTCATGCTGTATTGCAATTATCGCATGGAAATGCATGCTTCATGGAAAGGTCACGGAGCTGGACGGACAATTTTCATCTTCTATCGGTGTTTTTGGGTTATAGAATAAAATTCATCTATGGGGATTCATAGTCATCACACCAAAAATTTGATATAGACCTATTCTGAATGAAAGACAAAGAGTAGTAAAAATAAAAGAATAGGATCGTCACGGAATAAGACAAAGTTTCGTTTACGATCGCACAAAAAATTCTTCCACACAGCAGAAGTATAATTTTTGTAGCCTTGGCCTCGCATTTCGCTACAATATGGAGTCCTTCGATAACGATTTAACAAGAAAAGACAAATGGTCGAATGAGACAAGATATTGGTTTAGTGCGGCGATGAAGGGAGAAGGGCGGTTGTAGGGCGGGAAGGAGTGAGGGAGAGCAGCGGGGTCATTAATCTTATTTGCAGCAGAGGGTAACAATCGTAATTGGCAAGAAGCAATTGACTCTACTCTCGGCAAGTCTAGGTTGCTGCTCTGACGTTGCGTTGCGTTGCTCTGCGTTGCGTCGTGAGCTTATTTACCGTCTTGGATTTATCTCCCAAAGCCGCGAATCGAAAGGTTCGAATTGTATTCGGTGTGTGCTCTGTTTCGATTTGCGAAGAAATTTTCCAAAGTAAAGAGGTACGGAGGAAGAAGATGTTAAGATGGGAAGGAAGGAAAAGATAATTATAGTAAGAGAGAAAAAGATAAACAAAAGAAAAGAGAAATAGAGGAAAAGAGGAAGAGAGGAAGAGAGAGAGAGTGAGAGAGGAGGTGAGAGGATGAGAGGGCGAGTAAAAGTGAGGAAAAGAGGAAGAGAAGAAGAGAGGAAGAGAGGATGTGAGGATGAGGTGGAGAGAGAAAGAGAGAAAAAGAGGAAGAGAAGAAGAGGGGAAGAGAGGAAGAGAGGAAGAGAGGAAGAGAGGAAGAGAGGAAGAGAGAGAGTGAGAGAGTGAGAGAGGTGGTGAGAGGATGAGAGGGTGAGTAAAAGTGAGGAAAAGAGGAAGAGAAGAAGAGAGGAAGAGAGGATGCGAGGATGTGAGGACGAGGTGGAGAGAGAAAGAGAGAAAAAGAGGAAGAGAGGTAGAGAGGAAGAGGGGAAGAGAGGAAGAGAGGAAGAGGGGAAGAGGGGAAGAGAGGAAGAGAGGAAGAGAGGGAGAGAGGGAGAGAGGAAGAGAGAAAGAGAGAAAGAGAGAAAGAGAGAAAGAGAAAATAAGGGAGAGAGGGAGTGAGAAAGAGAAGGAGAGAGGAAGTACGGATGATAGGAAGAGAAGAAAAGAGGAAGAAAGGAAGATAGGAAAAGCGGAGGAGAGGTGAGAGGGAGTGAAGGAGAGAAGCAGTGAGGAAGAGAGGTAGAGAGGGCGAATGAGAGAACAAACTTGTTAAGCACTTAAAGTACTGAGAACAAAGAGGGACTGACAAAAGTTATGAAATCAAAAATGACGGGAAGAAAGCTCAACAAATAATCAATAAGCTAAATAACACTGAAGAACACGGGGCGATAAAAATACATGATTGTATTTTGAAAAAGGGTAGAAATAAGATGACCAAATTATAAGGAAACAGAGTGAGTCCAGCGATGGAAAACTATGTCATATGAATCAGAAGGAAGATCAGAAAATATAATATGTTGCGATGATAAAGTAATATAGGCAACCAAGTCAGGAAGATTCAAAGGGGGGGGGGGGAGAGAAACACAGAATGAGGAAATTAATGACCAACGCTCAAAGGATGTTTGCAGTTCGTTCTCGATCCCAAGCGGCAATCCATTGTAGTGTACCTACAATGAGCGTCATAGTTGTAACTTTTGCGCCTTCAAAATCGATTGATGCAATTTCGAGGACTGTCGTGTAGGAATAGTTATCTCTTTCGTTATCCGTGAATCCACGCGGCACCATCATCTTATACTGCATTTACTTATATAACTGCATCCAAACCACTCGATCAATTCCTCTCGTGAGAGGGATTTTCTACCACCCCTCCTCCTTCATTCTTCCATAAATAACGTCCAACATTTCTTTACACTTATCCGGCTCTTTTATTACACATTCATGAAAAAGCAAAACTGCATCACAGTCTTTCTTAGTATAAATGAGTGTATTTTGTATACTTTTCGTGACAGAAACATGGATGACTCACAATGATGACTTCCGAGCACGCAAAAGCCACAGCACTTGGGCCTTTGCTTGTAGGCAAATTATAAATCGACATAATATAATAGTAAGTGTATGTGTTTTACTGGGTCAAAATGATGACTCTGCGGCTTTTAAGTGCATTTTCAAATACCTAAAGTCAGCATTGTGAAATTCGGGACGGTTTACCCTCAAAAGAGTAAGACTGTTTTCTTCTAATTTTTTGCATTTTTTTGGAATAGTCATTTACTCGTGGGAGAAAAAAAACCAAAAAAATCCCAAAATATGAAACATTTTATGAAAAATGATCCTAAAACATGCAGCAGAATTTACTCAACACATTTTTTTTGGGGGGGGGGGGGGGTCATTCAACGAGACCCCGTTTCAGGTATCTTTTGGAAACCCCCCCCCCTCCCACAACATACGTTTGTCAAATTCTTTGGGTTCTCATAGGTCAAATGAAACCGACATTTTTCTCTCCTTGCTCATTACCCTCAGTTGCTTAGTTTCCATAAAGTAATAACAATCTCGTATTTTATCGCGTGTATTTCGATCTCTTGCTGCGCGATGCGCTCACTCGCTCAAGCATTGAACTTTTCGCCACTCCGTCGCTTCATTTGAGGATTCATTTCTCATTTTCACTCATCCCCGTAAACTTGTTACGTCAAGCTTAGAAATAATCTTTGGAAGTGCGGGGAACGTATAAAAACAAGAGAGCAAATGAAAAGAAAAATGAATGAATTGAAAAGCATGATTTACATCTCCTCGAGTCCGAGCTGTACCACTCCGCGAGTGTTCTCCGCTCCGCCTCACCCTCTTTCAAGCTTCTGAAGATGACTTTGATGCCAATTTTCCTCCTTATTAATCTTGATTTGTTCAATATTGCTCACAATCAGTCTCGCTACCGCTTTTTAATCCTTCCAACCCCCAATCTATGAGCAGGTGCATTTCACAATCAGCCTAGAGAATATAAATATTATTAACTTTAAAAATTAAAAACAAAAATAATAATGAAAAGAATCCACCACTTTGCTAAATACTCGCCTGTTTGATGAATGCAACTAAGGATTCCTGGTTTCAGGAATCTTGAATACCAAAAACATTCCATGTAATTGCAATCATCCACGTGCAGAGCTGCTGCTCATGAGTCAGATGATCAGAGGCGTATTTAATTGGATTTTGTGGAGTCTTTTATTTATTTTACGTTATCTACTGTGATACTATAGATAGCCATACTCGAGTTGTGTTGAGAACACGTTTGAAGTACTTACAGTTTTTAATACTCTGCAACAATACGTTCACTTGGTAACAATATTATGGAGGGGGGGGGGGAATTATGGTTTTCAAATTTTTCATGTAAAAAAAAAAAAAAAAAAAAAAAAAAACAAAACAAAAAAACTGTATTTATGAATGAAAGTTGAGGAAAATTTCAATTGGTTTCTTTTTCCTCTTCCAAGGTTTCCGAATTTGAGTCATGCCTGGAGCCTGGATCTCCGGCGCTTCGGAAGTGAAGGGGAGTGAAATATCCCTATAAACTTCCACACTTCTGTCAAAAAGTTCAAAAATAAGTGCATTTTTTCGTGGAGTAATGGCTCACGATAGATTGAGACATTGAAACCACCTATTGGGTAAATTATTATGGCTCGGTAGAAAATTGGGCGATGACGACATGTTCTAAGGCGACTCAGGAGTAAGTCAGGGTGTGACCTTTGTTTTTTAGGAAGGCGAACAATCCGCGCAAAGATGCGTGTACAATATGCAATATACATACATATTTCACTTTCAAACAGGACTTGCAAGTTGCAACGTGGAGTAGCACCTCTGCATGTGGTCAAAATATGGTTCTAGCTCGACGCTGGCTTGAAACGAGTTTCGGTCATCATAGAGGGAAAAAGAATAGTGGAAGATTCCCACGGTAATTGTACGATGCTTACCTATCAATTTCTGCCCCTGGTCATCCGGCAACATGCACGACAGAGCGTGGCAGCCTTTACCATTGCAACAGTAGGTATATAAAATGAGCAGTTGAAAAACATACAAAAAAAAAAAAAAAAAAACTAAACGAAAGAGTGAAAAACAGAGGGGAGGATTTCCATGAGTGGCAAACCCACAGAGAGCGTCAGAGAGAGAGGGAGAGAGAGATAGGGAGTAAAGAAGAGCATCAACGGTGCTATATTTCGATGTATAAACGCAACATTTTCTATTTTATCCGCGCAAAAGTTACGGGTTTTTACCACGCACTCCTGCTTTAAATTTTGCAACCTTGAGAGAGAGCCACTAATTAGGAGGATGTACATCGCGCTACATTTCGGGACAGTGGGTATTCGGTCGACGTGACGAGGTGGGAAGAGAAGAGTTGTGGAGAGGTGTGGAGGTTATGCGGAGGGGCTCAAATGTCGGTGGGGCACCCATTTCGGAAAATCCGTGTTTTCAGCACATGCGGAAGTTCCCATCAAGAGCATCCTTGGGTTTTCGAAGCACAATTGACGTCGGCCTGGTGAAACCGGCGCCCGATGTTTTATACCTTTTTTTTCAGTTTTATCAGCATCATCGCTCATTTACCATGCACATTTCAGCCTTTCATCTCCTTTTTTTTATTTTACTCTAAAAACAACCGCTACCCCTCCACGGTATATAGTCTACTCGGTTTGATTCTCCTTTCTGATCCCCGACTGCGATGCGCGTTGTCCACAGGCGGATCCGGGAATTCGTCTCCCCCCCCCTCTCTCTCTCTCTCTCTCTCTCTCTCTCTCTCTCTCTCTCTCTCTTTCTCTTTCTTACCCCGTATAGATGTCTTTTTCTAACTCAAGCGTCCAAATAAGCGGAGAAAGAGGGAAAGGGAGAGAGCGCGGAAGGAGGAGCAAGAAATACACATTTCTGTATCCACCTTAGACGTCTTCTCATCGCAAATGACACTCAACTCCCTAACCCTTCGGTTTTTTTTCATTCTCAATGAGTCCAAGGAGATTTCAATTGAATTTTCACTCCCTTGTTTAAATGAGGTCAGAGATTGAGTCCATAGTTACGTGATGTCCCCTTTCTCTTTCTCCCCCTCTCTCGCTAATCGTTTAACACACGCGTGTTTCAGGTGATTGGAGAGGGATACATTTATTCTCTCGCCCCACTCTTGGCCTATCGAAAGATGCGAGGCCGAGCCCTCTGATATGCATATGTAATTAATTAAGGAGCCCTCGTCAATGAGCTATAACTTTAGAGTGGCACATCAAGGAACGTTCCGCTGGTTCATTGTTGTCACCTAGGGCGCCGCCATCTTGCCGTAAAAATCGATTTTGAGGTTAAATTTTGTAGGTTAGTTCCGGTCGTTTCGTAAACAAACTCGGGCATCGCCGGAAACGACCTATAAAATTTAACCTCAAACCTTGGAATCTGCCGTCCAAATTCCGCTTTTTCCCGGGATTCCTTCTACCCGGTGTGGCACAAGGTGGACCAGCCCGCCTCCACTCTAAAGTTATAGCTCATTGGCCCTCGTATGAATTCATCAACGATGGCTTTAACCCCGGATGAAAAGAAACTATTGATTTTAGATAGTGGAGGACCATATCTTGCGAAAATTACTGGAATCTAGATACCTGATCTCTTCGTCTACCTGAGTTTGAACCATCGCTGGTTATGGGAATTCATTTCTACGAGCAAATCGAAAGCCCTTGAAAGATGATTCAAAAATGGGCGTTGCGCCAAATTGGTCACCTCTTCAGTTAATGAGGGGGTCCGGTCCCCTTATCTATCCTTGTCTAGCATGAATGTTGAGAGAGAGAGAGAGAGAGAGAGAGAGAGAGAGAGAGAGAGAGAGAGAGAGAGAGAGAGGGAGGGAGGGAGGGATGAAAGAGAGAGAGAGAGTGAGAGAGAGAGAGAGAGAGGGAGAGAGAGAGAGAGACGGTTGGAGGGAGGGGGTGAGGGAGGGAGGGAGGGAGGGAGGGAGGGAGGGAGGGAGGAAAGAGAGAGAGAGAGATAGAGAGAGAGAGAGAGAGAGAGAAACCTCTTAGTTAAGCAACTACATTTATAGGATCTCTTCTATCTCTCTCATTTCCTCTTAGAATGTTTAAGTTGA
The DNA here is from genome assembly GCA_011764245.1 of Trialeurodes vaporariorum. Lineage (NCBI taxonomy): Eukaryota > Metazoa > Arthropoda > Insecta > Hemiptera > Aleyrodidae > Trialeurodes > Trialeurodes vaporariorum. The sequence continues at coordinate 31,629,478 of VMOF01000388.1, forward strand.
AAAAGGATAGTGCAGAGGGAGGGGTAGGGTGTGCCTTTATCTTTACCCTTGTCTAACATACTTGCTCAATGGAGTTCGGAGAAGGATAGAGACTTTCTCCGTTGCTACTGTTGCACTTTTTTCTTGAATGTTACACGTATAATTGTATTTCTTTAGACCCTCATCCGGCCCTTACCCTTAGATGAAATTTTATGTTACAATAATTTATGATGCAATTGCGTGTGCAACGTATTGAAAGTGTGCAGCAGGAAAGTCGAGGGCAATAACTTACACCTTCACTTGTGATTTTAAGACACAGCGCGTTTGTATCCTCCCCCCTCTCTCTTCACATTTTTCCTTAAGCACCGCGTTCCGCAACGAACGGAAATTGGGTTCATGCACTGTTTATTGTTTAATTGCACTCAGTGAGCGGTTTCTGATTGGTCGTGGCTCTCTTTTCAGCGGTAGCTCTAATGAGCTGTAAAATAAAAATTAAATTACAGGGGTCAGAGCTCATCGCCTTGAAGGAGACCGAGGTACACACAAGTCATCGTAAAGTCGATCGTAAACTTATTGTCGCGCTACGGCCGCGCCTTGCATCACCCCTTATGAAATTAATGACTTTCGCTGAGGCATCTGTCGGACTTCTCCTCTCTGTTTTTCTTAATGTATTATAAGCTCGTAACAATATTATTTCGCATATTTTAAAATCATTGATACCTACATATGTCTATAATAGGGGAAAATAAAAAATAATGTGGAGAAGTAGGGGAAAATTGGAACACATTTGGAATTATTATATAGGGAAATAGGGGAAAATAAGGAAAATACGGAATATGGATAATATTTCCTTTTTATCTTAATGTGTTATCCAGTTTTTTTTTTTTTTTTTTATCATGAACTCTACAAAGATTTGGATATTCCTTGTCGCCTATAGTTTTATTAATTTGTTGCATACGATTTTAATTTCACCAAAAGCCGTCATTATAACACTCAATTCCTGTTTGCTCATTGCCGAATTATGACACTGCTTCGCGGTAATTATTAATCTAATGAATTTGTTCTATTTCGGTATTGTTCTAATTCGCACTGTAACATTTCGCTATAATTTTCTGTCCAACTTTCGCTGACTGCATTGAAAACGTGGTTATTTTGTCAATGTTATCGAACATTATAGTTGTGTTTGGGATTTCAGCAGAAGTGCAGTGTAGGTACTGAAAAAAGGTGCTGAATTTAACGATTCGAATACCCAAAAGTACGAACAAAACTTGAAAACTGTTAGTTTAATTCACCATTTATAAAATAGTCAAAGTATCTCCTTGCTGTGTTAACCGAACAGTTTTTAAGTATTTTAAATGGTAAAACTATCATTTTTAAGTTATCTCCATACTTTTAAGTATACAAATAGTAGTTTTCAGCGTTTGTTTTCAAGCCAATTGCTGCCATTTTAGCGGATGTAAGTATTCAAAGGCATTCTGCAATAATCCACTGCATGAATAACTAAAGTAATTCTAATTGATGTTGTACTCCTCTGATGGATGTAATTTTTGATTCAACCACTTGAATCGTTAATGGGTTGTCCTTTTAATACCATTGAATCCATGCGGAGCGGTAGCACTAGTATGTATAACTTTAACCTCTGACTTCTCCACAACAATAATGATTTTATGGGTTTAAGAGCGAATAAAACCTACCTCTTTTTCTATCCATTTGTCTTGTCTCACAATGATCGCTCATTGAAGGAGTAGTTGTACACAGGAAAACTTACAAATCAGTCGGAAATTATGTAAGCATAAAAGAAGTAACTTCTTACTTCGTGCGTACCATTCTTATTTTCTCCGCTATATCTCTCGGGACAAACTTGAAAGTTGCAATTTCTTTTAATCTATATATATTTTGAGTAAAACCCCGATTGAATTTAGTAGTGAGTTGTCCCTCACGTTATTATCCGAGACCCATTCCTTCCGTAGGCACGACAGAAACTTTTGTGCTCATGCCGTTTCGAGTTTCTTTCGAGTCTCCATGCTCGAGTTTTACTCGCACCACGGTGGTTGCCACGTCAGACGAGTTATTACCGAAATTAATGTTTCAAAATATCGATTGAAGCTACAGCTAAAAGTCAACGTTTTTTAATGAATTACCAAGTTTTAACCTACCTCACGCAGAAAATCAAGAAACCGGAAACCCCGAGTTTTACCCGAAACATTGTTTATCTATTTTGATTACATCGTGGGTCAAAAGAGGAGCTAGCTCCCTGCTCCATTGGCGTAACCAGAAACATTTTCTGGGGTGGGTCAACCGAAAATAACTACTCTGGGTCGGATTCGAGGGTCCTCCCTTAGAAAAAAGTGAACATTAAGCTTTTCTCAAACAGGGGCGTCATTTGAGGGGGGGGGAGGGCAAGGATTTGAAGTTTGGCTCAAAAATGGGAATTATTTATATTTATGAGCAAAAAAAAGATAAAAAAAAGTCATCGGATTTTTGCACCCCCCTACTCCCCCCTTCCCCTTCAAGCCGGACTCGAATTGACGCCCCTGTTCTCAAACGTAATTTTAGGCTATCTTCGTTCGAAAAAGAGAAGAAAATAAACTTACGAAAGATTCTTTGACGCCTTTAAATTGATTTTGCCCAAATCTACTGGAAAAATACGTTGCACCATCTAAACTGATTTTTTTTTTATTTTTTTCAGGCTCTAACTGTGAGTTGTTTGCTTAGTTTTTTTTTTCGTCAGATTTTCTGGGGTGGGCTTTGGCCGACCCTGGCCCACCCATAGTCCTAGCTACAGCAATGGCTAGCTCGTCATTCAAAAACCGACCCATCTAGTCATATAAACGTACAAAATACAAGAATGAAGTAATCAAAGTGTGCATGTTACAAAACTACAATACATCGGATCAGAGAAATATTCAGGAATTTGTCTTCCTTTCTCTTTGCCCACTCAAACTCACGCGGAAATTCCTGGTGGAGTGACTTCAGGTCTTTCAAGATCGTTCCTTTTGTAGCATTTGCAATCAAATAGGCGAGAGAGAGAGAGAGAGAGAGAGAGAGAGAGAGAGAGAGAGAGAGAGAGAGAGAGAGAGAGAGAGAGAGAGAGAGAGAGAGAGAGAGAGAGAGAGAGAGAGAGAGAGAGAGAAAGAGAAAGAGAGAGAGGGGGTGGAGATGGAGGGAGAGAGAGAGAGAGAGAAAGAGAGAGAGGGGGGTGGAGATGGAGGGAGAGAGAGAGAGACAGAGAGACAGAAATTTGTAATTTCCGTGTCGTCGTAATTTTATTCAGTAGTACTAAAATAATCGGACGGGAATTGTACAATACTCTGAATCGCAGCCCTCAACTCCAACTGATCAGTGTCTACAGCTGACGCTACGTAACGGCCATCCATTGGAACTGTGGTCGAAAATAATTATATTACGTCAAATTTTAAATGTAGAATATAGGACGGTGGAAATCGTCCGATGTATTTCAGGCCAAGAGATTTCAAATTAGTTGGTGCCCGATTGTTTTCATAGTTAATGCGCATCAGTCGACGTAATCGAGTAGACGAGTACTTGCGCATCGAGTTTGGTGCGGATGAAATACGTGCGTCTACTGCGCATAAATATAGTAAGAACTGCTACACGCAAACAAATGAGAGACAACTTCTAATACAAATCGTCTTCCTCAGAGTAAAGCTTATGATCCAACGTTCAAAAAAGTATAACACTATCAAGTCAAGTGACTTTTTTGGTCTTCTTCTATGCTCTTCTTTTAAACGCATCTGTAAACAAAATTAGTGAGACGCAACTCTCATAAGTAAGTAGACGCTTTGTACAATATCCACCGTAGTGAATCAATATTTTTTTTTAAAAGCGATTATATATTTTTGTAATCTTTTTTTTTTTTTTTTTTGAAGCGGCAACCAAGTATTTATTCCGCTCGTCGGTACTCACTCCTCACGCCCCTCAGATAGAGGTGGGAAGAAAGGGAAGGGGGTGGGGGTCGTTACGTTGCGCGTCGCGTGGACTGGAAAAGTCACAAGTCGCGACGTCAAACTATGAGGGCCCCGAACTCTTCAGGAACAAGTTATATTGCTTTTCGTTTTCTGGGATTGAGGGTAAGCGTGCACAGAGTTTTCCACCAATCGGCAAGAAACTAGCTAGCTATAGCTAGCTGTAGCGTCGTCTCCTGACAAAATTGGAAACCCATTATTCCGTGTATGCTTCCCCCTCCCCACACCCCCCTTTGCGAGTTTTCTATGAATAAAATGCCCTCCTTAAATTCGCCCTTCTTTAAATTCTCTCCTTAAATTCAATTCAGGAGCTCCCTCACCCCCACCCCCACCAATCCCCGCGACCCGCATAACCCCTCTGTCTCCTTCGGGATAGTCTCGACGCATTTTTGGCCCGCTCAAGCGTTTCGCGGCGAGGAACGGGGCAATGCATTCCTCAAGTACGATTTAAGGCCCTGTAACTTTTGCTCTTTCCCTCCCCATCCCATCCCTTCCCTTGCCCTCCCCGCTCTAATTTCGACTGCAGCGCGAAAGTTGGACATGTATATTTTATGGAGGGTGAAAGGCGGAATACTAGCTAGAGAGCTAGGAATTCTTTAAATCGTTACTCAGGCAGGGAAAAGTAACGAAACCACCGTCTCCGAAGTTCATCCAAGTCCTCAAGGTATGGAACACGTCAATTGACGTCAATTAAGGCGTGTTTGTGGATGCGAGGTACAGTCGACGAATTAAATAATGCCAGTCGACTCCTTAGATTCTGGTTAAGGTAGGCAAATTGCAGTACTTTTAACGATAGATTCAAGCGCTACAGATGGTCTACCTAAGCCAAAATTTAAGGCGGCGACTGGAATTATTTAATTTGCTGACTGATTGTGGTGACAGCTCTGGCAAATCAACGCAAATGTTTCGATTTCTTGAGAATTCAATTCGTCCTCCTGTGAGGATTAATCCTTTTCTATTTAGGTTTATCTGCGCAGAGCGGCTTCTTAGTGAAATTCGATGCCTTTTTTTAATACGCAGATAACGTAATCCGAACGCTTACTTTTGCAACAGCGTTACGGAGGGTTTGATACTAGTATAAAATCGCGTGAAAATCATACTGAGAGCATCAAATAGTCTCATAATCTATCTACTCATAAACCCACAACATTTGGTTCAATGAAAGCCTTAGATGGCGGCAGTAAAATTCACCGGAAAAAAACATACAGCGAATGGCTCAAAACGGATTTTTACGCTTTAACGACATAGATGTCCGCCCCCAATGAATACAAAACAGGGTCCCTGGACACAAACATGGGTTTTTCCTTATAATGGGACCTGTAATCGCGTGAATAGCCAACAAATCGACTGAAATTGGCCGGCCGAGTTCAAATTTGGCCTTAGTTTTGATCGAAATATTCTAGATTTTCCACAATTTAAACTTTATCGTAAAAAATGTTTACACTTAGAATATGCGTAAAATCAAGACGAGTTTAGTAGAAATTAATATCAATTTTGACATCCGCGTCCCAAATACTGTGGATTAGCATAATTTTAATGTAATTAACAAGAAAATTCATTGAAATACATTAAAATTTAGTTAAAAATAACAGTGATGTTTGGTGCTGTTCGCGGACAGTTATGTCGTTAAAGAGGCCTACTTCTCAAAATGTAGATTCTATGCGGAAGTGAGTCGTTTGTTTACATTTTAACCATCAATATAAATTGACATTGTCGGCCATATTTTGATGCTAGTGTTGATGCAGGGTTGATTCGCCCGTTCGTCCGCCATCTTAGGCTTTCATTAAAACGTATTTTGTGGGTTTACAAGTGGATTTTAAGACTATTTGATGCTCTGAATGTGATTTTCACGCGATTTCACATCAGTATCAACCCTCCATAACGTTGCAGCAACAGTAGGCAACAGACCCATTGGTGGAGCACCCGAAAGTTTTTTTCTACACGCCTCCTTATAGTCTTACTTACAGTTATTTAGTTGAATTTTTGTTGGGTTAGAATTAAATTCCAAGCGTCAAAAAAATTGAGTTGAAAATTTGACTGTATGCGTGGTATGTGACGAAATGCCTGATTTGACGAATTGCTCGCTATAGATCTAGCGCAATCAAAAAGAAACAAAATGTACGAGCTTTAAAAATTTCCCTCTCCGCGTTTTTTCAGGCATTCTAAGCCTAAAATGCCTGAATTTGACTTCAATAAACTTGCCGACCCTACCATAATATTAATCCTGCAAAAGTTATGATGTGTGTTGAGTGAACCCATCGCTCTGCTTGGCCAGGAATGATTAATATGATTATCGTTGCTCCTTCATTTTCAATGAATGCAAATCCATATCCGTCGCGTACGAATAGTTACCTACGCATAACCTTCAACGGCGCGCGGCGACGACACCTGTAAGTAGTAGTTGTGTTACCGCATATCCTCTTAAAATTAATTCATTATTCCAAATGATACCGATGATTCATTAAATGTATGGTCCTATTTCTAGCAAAATCTGCAGAGACCGAATGTCTTCGACCGAAATATTTATTTGTTTGGTAGCTTTAAATGTTTCAATGGTTTCATATTCATGAAATTCCCGTTGAAAAAAATCCTTTGGCCATTAAAATCATACTTACAGAATAGTTGTTTGTGTGAAATCGTACATAAGATTCTATAATTAAATCAGCAGAAGTCAGTGAAAAGCTCATCCTATCCTCCCACCAGTAAACTCAGGTTCAATCCATTTTTAACTCCAAAATCGAATTTTATTATCCGTGATTTTTTTTCTCCACCGAGCCTCGCGTGAATTCGCGCTTTAAAAAAAATGAATGAAAAATAAAGCTGTATGAATATTTAACAATTTATCAATATCAATTGATCGACTCGATTGAGAGCACATTCCCCTCCCCTTCCCTTTACTCTTGAAATGGAGGGTGAGACGAACCAGGGAAATTTTGTTACGTAAATATCTGCTTGCATCCTATTCCTAAACGTGTTACAATTCGATTGACTGAGAGAGAGAAAGAGAGAGAGAGAGAGAGAGAGAGGAGAGAGAGAGAGAGAGAGAGAGAGAGAGAGAGAGAGAGAGAGAGAGAGAGAGAGAGAGAGAGAGAGAGAGTGAAAGAGTGAGAGATAGGGGGGAGCATAGTGGAGGGGGAAGGAAAGACAAGAGGTGAGGAGAGGAGAGGAGATGAGATGAGATGCTATAGATATAATTTCATTTCATATCAACAAAAGTCATATATTTATACAACTCTCACGTTCTCGATCGCTCACACATCATAAAACGGGAGAGAGAGCCGTGTTTGCTTATTTTGCGCCGGAATCCGGAGCGGTTTCCCTGCGATGCGACAGTGTGTGCCGTGTGGTAGTTGAAGCTAGAGTAGGAGCAACAAATTGCAGCACTTCAATCGTCCGCGGCTACATCGCTGTAGCTGTAACGCACGATGGAACAAATTGATACGTTTATCCGAACAAATTGTTGTTTAGAACTGTATACAGGGTGTTTCAGACCACCCGTCCACTATCTTTTTAGCGAAAACGGCGCAAGATAATGAAATTCTGACGAAACTTCTCCAATGTATATCGACCCCAAAGAATTCAGGAAAAATATTGCCGACCCCAAAAAACGGCCCCTAAGGGCCTATTTGGGCCCCTAAAAAGGGCCAAATTGCTGTTTCTCAATGTTTTCTTATGGAGCGGGTGTTTTTTTATTTCAGAAACGAATTGTACGCCTGAAAATAAGCATATTTTGTTCAGGGCATTATTTTCAAAAAATGGCCCTTTCTCAAGTTAGGGGCCGTTTTAAAAAAAAAATAGGGGCCATTTTGAATCGCTCGCTGGGACCTTGAAAATTGACGGATTTCAAAAAACTAAAAATATTCTGAATCAGCAGATCAAGGGCTTTCATTTGATGTATCACAACCTTATTTTCTGCGAAAAGATATTTGGGGCCCCCTCCCCCCTAAATTTTGGGGCTTTGGGGGCCGCTACGAAAAAAAATTCAAATAGCAAGGTATAGGTTGTGATACATCATTGGAAAGCTCTTGAAAAGACGAAAAAAATGGTCCAAACCAGAAGTCAATCCGATCATTTTAACGAGAGTTACGGCCTGGCCTCTCCCCCTCAATTTTGGGGCTTTGGGGGCGGGGCCCCTTTGAGTAAAATTGGAAATGGCAGGGTACAAATTTTTAAAATCATTCAAAAGCCCTTGAAATGACAAAGAAAATAGTCCAAACCGGGTCTCAATCCGATAATTTTAACGGGAGTTACAGCCATTCAAAGATTTGAAGTATTTTTCTCGTATTGCGGAGGATTCATCGAGGAGGCCATAGAAAACACAAAATCCCGCGAATACGAGAAAAATACTTCAAATCTTTGAATGGCTGTAACTCCCGTTAAAATTATCGGATTGAGACCCGGTTTGGACTATTTTCTTTGTCATTTCAAGGGCTTTTGAATAATTTTAAAAATTTGTACCCTGCCATTTCCAATTTTACTCAAAGGGGCCCCGCCCCCAAAGCCCCAAAATTGAGGGGGAGAGGCCAGGCCGTAACTCTCGTTAAAATGATCGGATTGACTTCCGGTTTGGACCATTTTTTTCGTCTTTTCAAGAGCTTTCCAATGATGTATCACAACCTATACCTTGCTATTTGAAATTTTTTTCGTAGCGGCCCCCAAAGCCCCAAAATTTAGGGGGGAGGGGGCCCCAAATATCTTTTCGCAGAAAATAAGGTTGTGATACATCAAATGAAAGCCCTTGATCTGCTGATTCAGAATATTTTTAGTTTTTTGAAATCCGTCAATTTTCAAGGTCACAGCGAGCGATTCAAAATGGCCCCTATTTTTTTTTAAACGGCCCCTAACTTGAGAAAGGGCCATTTTTTGAAAATAATGCCCTGAACAAAATATGCTTATTTTCAGGCGTACAATTCGTTTCTGAAATAAAAAAACACCCGCTCCATAAGAAAACATTGAGAAACAGCAATTTGGCCCTTTTTAGGGGCCCAAATAGGCCCTTAGGGGCCGTTTTTTGGGGTCGGCAATATTTTTCCTGAATTCTTTGGGGTCGATATACATTGGAGAAGTTTCGTCAGAATTTCATTATCTTGCGCCGTTTTCGCTAAAAAGATAGTGGACGGGTGGTCTGAAACACCCTGTATAGTGTACATATGCTCTGCTATTTTCATGATTGTCATGGATAAAACTGTAGGGCGAGAGATTAGTTTTCCTCTCCTCCTTCACCTCTTGAAAATATTATTAAGAAAAATTGTTGTTTGGCGATTAAATATCGCGAAATCGAGACGGGAGACTATTAGATTTTGTCCGGTTATAAAATTTGATTTCATCATTTTTTTTTTTTATTTTTTTTTTTTAATTTTTAATAGAAAATCTAAATTTATAATAAACACGTGTCGTTTTAGATTGTGCCGTTATCGCTCCAATATTTATCTGCCACGTATTTACATCCAAGCTTCCCGCAGAAATTCATTGAAACATATAACAAATAATTTAGATCTTACAGTAAAAGAAATTTAAGAATTCTTGCCCCATTTTCAAGCTAGGAGGAAGAAGTGTCGGTGTAGCAGGACCTGTGTGAATGTAAATAATGATCAGGGTGGAAAAACCTGCCGACTGCCAGAAAGTCCCCCGCTTTTTTTTTTTTTTTTTTTTTTTTTTTTTTTTGGAGTACGTACTCTCTTTTATTGGCAATGCGAACTTTTCCATGTATCTGGATTCATATATTAAGGTTTTAAAAGCAAACAAAAAATTAACTGTGACCAAGAGAGGAATAGGTGAATTAATAAGCAAAACTTTTAGAGTCAGATAAAATAAAACATAACATCTAACAGAACGCAGCAGATGATTATCAGTGACAAATAAAAACACCAAAAATGCTATATGCTTTCCGTATATTGCGAAAGTAGACGAGTTCATTTTAGTTCAGTGTCTCATCAAAACAACAGCTAACAGTAACCTACAGTGGTATGTGTGTGGTGAACATTGCTTCAATTGAATTTTACCTGAAATGTTACTTTTGATCCGACATTTCCATTGATTAAGCGATATATTTTTAAAGATCAGAGATCATTATTTAGTCATTTTAGTCCGAAAAACGTGAATTTAAATGACGAAGAACGCCTGAATTATGACCATCATTCAACAGTAGTTTACTGTTGGCTGTTGTTTCGATGAGTCTGGACCAGTTTGAGCTGGGAAAAGAGAACACCTGGCGCAAGATATGCGATCAAAATCTTTATTACTCTCTGATAAATGTTATTAATTTATTTTTACTTTTTTTTTATTTATGTAATTTGCCTAAAAATTCTCGAATTCCATACTTTTGTGCGGCAGCAACGCGTCCCGTGTTGTGCTCATCGCATCATATTTGAGCACAAACATAACAAAACAAGTCTGTGCCACTGCTTCAGAGTCCAGCTTTGCACGCTCCCCGTGTCAAAAATTTCGCACCAGCCTGTCACACCTGTTGCCAGTTTGTTGTGTAAACTCTCAATTATTCAATGTATCCAATGCTCAGTCAAGTGAAGAATTACTCAACACATCTTCCACTAAGAGTCTCGGTCCTACTACCAGCTCGAAGTGTTCTAAGTTCTAACGCTCGGCCAATTTCGCGACGTTTCTTTCAACACGCGCCCTTCCGATTTGTTACGAAATGACCTTGCACAGCTTCATTTGAACCAATTTATTGGACGATTTGTAATTTTTGAAAACAATTTGACCATCATTTACTATCCCAAAAAATGTTCGTGTTTCATCTTTTTTAATTTTAATGGGTCATGCGCATTTTGGCATTTTTCATGAAGCGAATAGCGGAAGTACTCGGTGAGCTGAAAGCAAAGATATCGTTGATTTGTTTCTGAGCTCCGTGATTCTGGAGATGGAACTTCGCAGTCCACAATACATTGATTCAGATGGGGATTCCGCCTTGTGACATGTCACAACGAGCACAATTTCTTTCACTTCCACACTAGTGTGTTCTGAAGTAATGCTGCTTGTGAAAAAATTAAAAAGGCATCTCTGCTCTCTGCTAACTGATTACTATCATTTACTTCATTAAACATGTATACAAATTTGAACAAATTATCATGCCATATCTTATAGATTCTAATTTTTGTGCAACGGAGACGAAAATTGCGTCGAGATTAGTAGCGATGCCTACGTCCGAAATGCATCAAAACAGATCGGTGAGGGATTAGTTAGGGAATCTTTGCTTGCCAACTGTTCTTCGATGGGTTTTGATAAATTTTTGTTCATGCTCAACACTACTTCTCAGGATTTGATACTCAATATGCGTTTACTCTAACGAAGGCAAAAGGAATACCTAAGAAACGAAGTGAAATGTTTGAAAAGTAAAAAAAGCATGGAAATATTAAGGGGTGGAAAATGGAGAAAGAGAATAGAGATTTTTCGAGAGCGGTGGATTGAAAAAAAAGAGATTTAGCTTAAAATCGATGCTATTGGTACATAGAACTTTCACTTCACTTCGAACTTGCAACGTTGGGATTTGGTGCCTTCAAAATTTCAATCCACCTCATATCGGAATTCATCCAGGCCATTCCTGGCGCTCCCCTGTATCAATCGCCCGCCGATTTAGCGTAACAGTTTTACAAGTCCCGAATCGAATATTTATTCAAAATAGTCATGAGTTATATCCACTCTTCCTATGTATTCACGCTGTACATGTATATGTAAATTCGTTTGTATTCCTCGTGAGCGTGTTATATGGACACGTCATATTCGAGGAGCCAACCTACATATGCCACACCTAAACATAGCAGCAGCATGTATACTGTGTAGTTTGTGCACCGTAATTGAACAACTTGTTTGACTTTGTAAAGAACTCACATCGATACGATGAAAATGGTTACTCTGCAAGTTATTGCTTAAAAGATCTGAACATCCTAAACTTGAGGGGTATCTTCCAGTGATGTCATTACGTGCGATTATTTCTTTTAGGAATGGCTATCGTGCTGTACTTTTTAGCTGACAATGAGTATAAGTGGCACCAAGTCACAATTTTTGGCTGATTTTGTGACTTTGATAAAAGACATTGCTAATTTTTTCTCCGCGAGAATTTTTTTTCTTCGCATAAAAGTAAATTATTAAGTCGTTTATTATGAAGCCTTCAGTGCGTTTAGTACTGATTTATGCCTCTAAAGTTTTAACGTGCGACCAATGTCACAATTTACAGGCCAAACGTAATCTATCTTTTAGAAAACGGCAGATCAGCAACTAGATAATCATCTGAAGAATATTTCCGATATATGTCATGTTCATTACTTCGAAAACAAGGTTGAAAGTTCCGAAATGGAACATCCTATCGCGATACAAGAATCTAATTGGGATGTATACTTCTTGTTTGGTTCGCCAAGCCTTATTTTCGAAGATATTGACAAGTATTTTGCAGATGAAGTGAAGAGGTAATTAAATTCTGTCCTCCGGTTTCTTAAATCAATAAATAACTTATGATCTGTAATTTGACATTAATTGAAGCGTGGCGGCAGACATTGGCACTGAACACTGCGGAAATTCACTTGAATTACTCTCTATGCGAGTGATTCTATGGAAATTGTTTGCTACAGCGTTTTAAGGGGCTGATTCCTTGGTAAAATTGAGTTCAAATCACATTGAAAGCATCGTAGAATCTCAAAATCTACTCTCAAAGCTAGAAATTATTTTATTTTTATTGTTAACAAATTATTTTTAACAGAGAACTGTATTTGGCAACGAATGAGTTTAAAAATGGGTTTACACGCCTTTAGAAAGAAGGTCTTGAATTTAATGAAACCAACTTCTCACAGTTTTAATTCGAACTTTCTGGATAGAGGTAAATAATGTCACCTACTGTGCCGTTTCATCGTTTGATGGCGGCGATACGTTTGCTTTCCAGCACGGTAGGTAGGAGGTGGATGCTTTTGATTTTTTTTCTTTAATTACGCTGCACACTACACAATACACTCGGATTCGTAAGAACAAAGTTGTCATTCGAGAAAAACAAATTACACTTAAATGTCAAGTCACGTGAAACCAGGAAGAGAAAGTTGTGGGAGCGAAAAAGGGACTGCAAAAACCGAGGGAGAGAGAATAAAAAGCTAGATAAAGCAAAACAGGAGCTCGGGCTGAAAAAGGTAAAGAGTGTTGCAAAAAAAAGAAAAAAAACAAAAAAAAACAAATGTTACAAATTAATTACAAGCCTTAAAGCACAAGGTAAAGTGCAGCGTTGGTTGGTACTAGACGACTTGTAACGGGCTGCAATGAGCCGGGCCAGGACAGGGAGCTTGCCCTCTAATTCCTACCGGCATCGTTGACGAATTGAACAAGTTGAATTTTGTACCCTGGTAAAAGCGTTTCGTGAACTCTCGTGACCAAAAGTCCAAGATTTTGGAATAGAATCAATTCCCAGGGGGTTCCATTCAACCTCCCTTCAATTAATCGTTAGAAATGCATTGGTTCAAATTGGGAAAGAGCAAAAATTGATCATTTTGTACGAACCATCTCTTACTGGCGTGGCAACGTGGTCGAGGAGTGACTTAACGCCTTCATCCTCCTTCTGATTCTGACTTGTGTGAGCTGCAGCGAAATCTATCAAATCAAAAGAATTACACCGCTTTTAATTTAATTGTGAGCGCAAGTTGTTCTCCGAGGATAGGGCGAGGCCCGCTCGCAAGTCACAAATAGACGATGGGGTGTGACTGAGCGGGGTGGATAGAGAGGAGAACTAGTTTAAGGGGAGTGCGGGTCTAGGGGGTTGAGGGGTACGCGAAACATTCGTTTGTGAAGTTTCAATCCAGCTAAACTCCGTTCTCCTCCTCAAAAATCAATTCAATTAAAGTGGGTCTTGCAAGATTGTTTTTTTCCTTTTTTCACTGAGCTGTAGACCTGCGTGCTCAAAATTGCATTGTCCGTGGCTATATAGTGCGATTTGGCAAAGTTGTATTTTGTCCCTTTAAACGCTTGCAAATAATCTAAGTTGAGAGTGATCACAATGCATTCAGTAGTGCGATATTTATCATGGGTTCAAATGGACACAAGGAATGCCAGCTTGTATTCAATGAGCTATAACTTTAGAGTGGCACATCAAGGAACGTTCCGCTGGTTCATTGTTGTCACCTAGGACGCCACCATCTTGCCGTAAAAATCGATTTTGAGGTTAAATTTTTTAGGTTGTTTCCGGTCGTTTGGTAAACAAACTTGGGCATCGCCGGGAATGACCTACAAAATTTAACCTCAAACCTTGGAATCTACCGTCCAAATTCCCGCCAAATTCCGAACGACCTACAAAATTCAACCTCAAACCTTGGAATCTGCCGTCCAAATTCCGCTTTTTCCCGGGATTCCTTCTACCCTGTGTGGCACAAGGTGGACCAGCCCGCTGCCACTCTAAAGTTATAGCTCATTGGTTGTATTTTCCCCTCTCTTTACTTCCACGTCCGTAAAATGTTGATCTCTAGGAAATGAGAAATACAAGGTGAGAGCTACTGAAATGGTGCCATTCGAGAGGATCATCCACGCAATTATACGACAAACGCTACCAAATCGTTCACGGTGGGGAAGCGTGAATGTTTCTATAACGTATATGCTAAACCCTTGCTGTGTGGTTTTTGACTTGAATTGATGGTCCCGCCACTTATGCCGATTCTGAGGATAAACCCAGCTTTACCGATACTTTGTGAAAGCTTAGAAGGGCTCATTAAAATAATACTGCGCGTCGGTCAAAAGTTACGTCGAGTCGAAATCCTGCACCTGTTATACCACGTTTATGACGCGTGAAATTTACGGGTTCGATAGTGGCGAAGTGCAGCGCCAGCGGCCGCGGGGACAAGCAGATATGAACGATTTAATGCGCGGCCCTTTTGTAAATAATCCTCTCCAATGATCATGATTTCCGGTCCGAGCAAATCCGAAAAGTGGATAATTTATGCTTGTTCAAAGATTATATGATTTTCGGTTACAAGGTGATCTCGACGTAGGGGTCGTAGGGACATCCTAGCCACTAAATTTAAGAATCTTAATTTTGTTTTTGCGAACCATGTTGCCTAGATTTGCTATCAGTATGAAACTTTGGTGAGGGGGATCGGTATCTTGCAGTTATGATTGGGTGATGGCGTATCTCATTTACAACGGGACAGCCTACATATTATATCTACTATACAGATACGCAAATGTTTCAGATGATAGGTGATAACAATTGGGAATAATTCTCGTTTTTCGGAATAAGTGTGGCAAAGGAAATTTCTGGAGATGGGGAATGGAAGAAAGTAAATGAAAACTCAAATCATTAATTTATACGTGTGAACATCGATATAACGACCCAATATTTATTTATTTATTGTTTTTTTTGTTTTTTTTTTTCAAAATTCGCGGACAACTGTTCAAAAAAACAAGTAACAAGATAATGAAAAGTAAAGTATAACAGCAACCAAAACCAAAATTTGTCACCAAAAGTTTATTCGGTAATATTAACAAAATTCTAACTGTAGAGATTTTTCGTTGTTGTTCCTTTATTTATTTGGTGTCATTATCTTATTTTTCGTAAAATTCCCCTTCTTCCATGCAGGTGATGCAGGGCCGGCTTAAGGATAAACTGCCGTCGCGCTCGCGGTTTGCGAGGTCTGAGGGGCGTACGTTTTTATACATTTAGTTCACCTTTAGCACAAATATAGCCTACTTTTTTGCAGAGAAGATCCTTTGCAATGATCAAAATATTTAGGTTATTTTTTCTCTGGTATGCGGAAAAATTCGGGTTTCAAGAGGATGTATCACTTTTTTTCTTACACAGTTTCCTTTTACTTAAACATCTACCTTACGTACATCGTCGTTCAATTGATTTTTCCTAGCTATGGTGAATAGTTTTCTCCCTTTATTTTACTGCTCCTCTTATTCTTTTCCTTTGTTCCTTAACTTCGCTTCCCTATTTCACCACAGCCTTCTCTGCCTTTAATTGGTTTCTTCTCTTCCAGTGTTATCTTTCTTCTTTATACCTATACCTCATCCCCTCTCTTTGTCATTTCTCTTTTCTCCATTATTTCTCCGCACTGTATCAATTTTATAGTTCCTCCCTTTAATCTGCATCTTCCCACAGTTTCCTTTTTCAATTCTCTTTTCTCTTCTTCCTTCCCTCTCCTTCCATTCATCTTCTTCTTTTCTCCTTTTCCCCTGTTTTTCTATTGCCTCTGTACGTTTTTTCGCATTTTTCTCCATTTTTTGCCGCCCTGCAGAATTTCTCTCCTGCGTGCGGCGCAAACACTGCACTCACGCCGCGCCCGCCTGGGGCTCTGCGTCAATTTAAAAAAAAATAGCTGATGCGCAATGAATTAGATAGTCAGGACGACGTCGAACACATGTATAGATATAATATCGTAACAAATCATGTGAAAAGAAACGACTCATAATTAAAATTTAATCAAACCATTTTGTGGAATATAATATACATTTCTCACAATGATACGTAGCCACCTGGTTAAAGTAATCTTCGACAGAAGCCAAAGGCAGATAGACTTGCAGAGGAGCACAAATTATCAGTATAATTTACGAAGAAAAAAGAGGGGGAGTAGGTAGAGCGAGTGTCACAAAAGCACGAAAACAACTTGTCTTTCGAAGGAGCATAGAGATAAAACAAGCAAAAAAGTCAGGAGCTAAACAAAACTACAAAGAACCCTGTAGTAACGTACAATCTCAGACTGGAATCGACAACGAACAGCCGTACTTAGCGAGAGTCTTCGACAAGAGACGAAAACGGCAAAGAGGGCGGTTCCTGGGAGTTTACGCGACTCCTACGAGAGAGGCGAAATATTAAACCTTGCAAGGGAAATTCTCGCGGAAAAGTCGCGCGTTTTAATGTTTTTAACCCGCTAATTAAAATGTCTCAGGCTGTTTATCTTGAAGCATGTAAATATGCACGCCAGGTATTATAAAATAAATACTTCCATCCAATTACTCTCCGATGGTGTTTAACCACTCTCATTTTTGTTGCCTTGCTTTTTAATCTTCCTTCGGCTCTCTCTCTCTCTCTCTCTCTCTCTCTCTCTCTCTCTCTCTCTCTCTCTCTCTCTCTCCATCTCCCCCCATCATTCTCTCTGATCTAATCTCGGCTCTCTGCCTTTGAAGATCCTCCGGACCTGAGCTTCCGGCGGTTCCCCCTCTCTTGCGTAGATCTCTGAAAGCCGAGTCACAAAAGGTATCTTATTCGTATGAATGAGGGTTTATTTTTCTTCTTTTTTTTAATAATAATTTAATCCTTTTGATCCTCAAAAGGAACGAAAACAAAATTCACGCCAAAACTAACCCGACTCTTCTTCCTTGTCTAAGCAAGGACACGGACGCAGTGGCGAACCTAGAAATGTTTCTCTCTCTCTCTCCCTCTTTCCTCTCACTCATTCTCCTCTTTTTCTCTTTCTCTCTTATTCATTAATTTATTTATCTATTTTATTATTTAGTCCCCTCATCTCTTAGGTGGCATTTTTTCTTGTAAATTTATTTGTTAATTTAGTTTGTTCTTTTTTTGATTTTTTTCAGCCCAACGTTTATTTATTTATTTATTTATCTTTTTAACCTTTTTTTTATTTTTATTTTTTATTTTTTTGAATTGTGTAATTTTTTTATCCATTTTTATTTTATTTTTATCATTTTTAATGTTTTGTTTCTTAATTTGAACTCTATAGTTAACGTAATTGTTTTTTTGTTTGTTTATTCTCTCTTATTATTTCGGAACGTAAGTGAGAGAAAGTACCTGGATCGAGTCTTATGAGTATATACCTTTCCTATTATTCTCTTTTTTTATATTTCTCTCCCTCTCTCCCAATTTCATTGGTTGATGATTTGAAAGAATTAATAGAAAATGGCCATAAAGCGCCGATGTAACCTTGATATTGCATTCAAGTCATCCGGGAATAATGATGAAAAGGAAAGCTGCCACAGCCTAAAGTGTTGATCTAAAAATTGGAAACTTCATTGGCAGCTATAAGTCAGAATCTTTCTTCGCCATCAAGGGGACAAGTTTGAGGGCTTTCATTGAATTAATTAATGGATTTCAGAGTTTTCTAGTGCCACTTCCGCTTTATGTATACACTGGATTTTATTCCATAATTGATAGCTTATTCGTTTGTAGAAGAAGCTTGCCAAAACTGCATTGAAAAAGTGAGCACTTATACATTTGTTACAGAAATACACCTCTTTTATAAATGGGTTCCACCGAAACACGTTAATGGAGAGGGGGCACCTTGCCATACATCCCCACTCTATAGCCCCTTTTAATTCGAGAATACTAATCATATCGGCTGGGTGGCTCATTACATTGGAGACTCCATTTTGATATTAGAAGCATCAAATAATTCAAATCTACTTTTGGTTCAGACCTCTTAATTTCCCTTAGAATGGAACTCAATCAAGAACTAAGCTTAGCCTAAAAAGAGTGAATTAAAATAGTTCTCTTTTGTCACCTCACCCCCAACGAATACACGATAACTGTGAGAAATGGGGGCCCTAATTAAAAGTGTATGTAACTGTGTAAGCTCACTAATTAGATCGGAAGAAGGTTCTTTTAGCCATAACTTGATAGATTTGCATGAATTCAGAAGTCATCTTCTGGGATTTGGTAGCAGATTCAACCACGCTTAAATCAATTGAGACGTGCGTTGGGAGCAAAAGCGGGACTTCTCCCACTTACATTACACTGCAGAATTGTTGTTTTTGCACGCAACGCCTCAATTTGAACTCATTAAAATGATTAATTGTTTGCACGAGTGTCGGAATTCAAATCCCATTGGCCCAGCAGCAGTTCGTGAGTGATTATTTCATCTCTTGGAGGGAGGGTGCGAGAAGGGAAAGAAGAAGGAGAGGGGAGCTGAGCTGTAAGAAGAGGGGAGTTTCCGAGATTAAAGAAAAGTGAATGTATTTTTACATAGGTATTGATTCATTTCAATCAACGTAGAATTCTTTCAAACTCTTTTCTTTATTTTGATTCAATTGTTTTCTGAGAAAATATAAGCCCCGAAATTTTAATTGCCACTAGCTGACGAAAAGTCTCTACGTGATGCGGTGAAAAATAATCCAGTCGAAGATGGTCTCTCCCCGAAGTAAGTATGACCAACGCATGGCAATTTCACCTCTCCAACTGAAGCTAGATTAGTTCTCTAAGGATCTAAATCTAGACTCTTTGGAAAGAATATTCAAGAAAATAAAGAGAAGAAGTATCAGAGTAATTGATAATAATTGATGAAGCTGTGCTTTTGCGAAATGCTCATTGAGTAGCTCAATAAAGCCATGGCAAAGGCAAGAAGAAGAGTTGCTTTTATGTGATTGAAGTGTTGACTAAAAGGAGCTGTTTAAGGAGCGGAATTACCTAATCGACAAGCCGTCTTTTTTTCAAAATATTGCAAGGCAATATGCATATGCATTGTCTTAAGGTACGCAGGGACTTTTGGCTGGAATTAGGTTAATATGTGTCAAGCGTGGCATCAGCTACCGACAACAAACTGTGAACTAGCGATTTGGTCAAATTTGATTGCAAAGTGACAGAGAGATCTGTGCTTCAATTTAATGAACTTTTGGACAAGCCAGCTTATAAAAGTAAACTAAAGGATTTTCAGGGGAGGAGCGATTCACAATTATGATTTAGTGACTCTGCATTCTCTCCGTATTCGAAAAGTTTTGTTCGTTTATCACAGTTAACATATCATTAGGTATACTTTGAGTTTGAATTGAAGTATATAATTCCCGCCATCAAATAATTTCGTAAGAAATCAGCTGTTCCTCTGCAGCTCTCCAACTCTAACCCAATGAGGTATAACTTTAGAGTGGCACATCAAGGCACGTTCCGCTGGTTCATTGCTGTCACCTAGGGCGCCGCCATCTTGCCGGAAAAATCGATTTTGAGGTTAAGTTTCGTAGGTTGTTTCCGGTCGTTTCGTAAACAAACTCGGGCATCGCCGGAAACGACCTACAAAATTTAACCTCAAACCTTGGAATCTACCGTCCAAATTCCCGCCAAATTCCGAACGACCTACAAAATTTAACCTCAAACCTTGGAATCTGCCGTCCAAATTCCGCTTTTTCCCGGGATTCCTTATACCCTGTGTGGCACAAGGTGGACCAGCCCGCTGCCACTCTAAAGTTATAGCTCATGTTCTAACCGTGACTGCCTAACTTTGCAACAACAAAAAGGGGTGCAATGCAGCACATTGTATAACATAATGGGCAGGTACTGGTTTTTGATGTCCGGAGGAAGTGACTTGTGGGAGGGAGACGGTTAGAAGCTAGGCAAGATGATGTGAAGGGAAAGCGGTGAAGTGGGAGCAGGAAGAGAAAAAAAAAATGAGTACAACTGAGGTAATTTACGTGAATAGGAAATTCGAAAGTTGAGAAGGAGCGAGGCGAGGGGCCGGGGATTGAATCCGACGCTTTCTTGAAAGATGCGCCGCCATTGCGCCCTCACTTGGGAAATTCAAATCGAGTGAAATATGAATGAAATATACGCAGCGTGAGAGCATGGGAAGGGGGGTTGAGAAGAAGGCCCCTCCCCCATAATTTAGATTCTTTATTTTGACTTACAAGTTACAGTTTGCGTCTGGAGGAAGTTTAATCGCGGTAAAGTTTTATACCCAGTGGTCAATGAAAGGGAACTCGGCGCGAAAGTTGAATGGAGTGGGAGGGAGGGAGCCAGTGCAATTTCATACATTTTCCATAAAATTGACTCACAAATATATACATACGTAAATGGTGAATTACCAACTCACAGCAGTATACCATAGTGACTCGTAGCGCCGTACCATACTGCAGCCCTCACCGCCACCGCCGGCCTGCCTTTGGACTGGAGCTAGCGCGGAGATCACTCGCCGTGATAAGCTTCGCTATAGCGCCTGCTTTTCTGCCTCTGCCTCAGCCTCAGCCACTGCTCGGCTATTCTTCTTCAAATTAATTTTTTTCTTTTTTTATATCCTCACCTTTTCAAAATTCTTTACGTTGCGATGCGACTGTGCTGCCAAATTTGGCGAAAAATAAACACATTTCCTAATTTGAGTTCATATAAATTGTGTTTTTTTTTTTCCAAATCTGGCAGCGCTTGCGATGCGATGCTATGCCGCGCCGCCGCCTTGGCTCAGGTGGGAATTCTGCTGCTTGCACCGGGTAGATATTTTTTTAATCTTTTTGCATTATTGCCCCTTTCATATGACTGCTGCGGTTGTGTTGCGCAGATTTATGCTCCCCCTCCCCCTGATCCACCTCGCTCTGTTCTTTAACTATTTCGCCGTATCCTGCGATTTTTGCATTGTGCTAGCAGGTATGAATGGTCTCATTTTTTGAAGCGTCGGCAGCATAAATTGAGATTTTTGGTTGGATGCTATCACAGTTCATGTTGATTCGTTGGATTTATAAAAAAAAAGTGACCATGACTTTGTAAACTTTTAGCATCTTTCTGAGAAGATTACTAATCAGGAAATTCTGAGGAAACATTATTGAGAAGGACTTTTTCAGGAAGAAAATTAAATTTTGATTAAAAAAAAAAAAAAAAAAAAATGGAATTGAAGTTACCGACCATTCCATGAGGATCAATGTATTTTCTCGTGTCAATAGACGGTATTAAATTTCGAAAAGTTTGTAATCAAAGGACACTTTAATGTTTCTATATGGGAAATATATCGATGTAGGTATTGAATTGCTAATGCTGGAGCCACCACTCCTCAGACCCTGCTATGGTCTGGAAAGCAAAAGCGTACCACAGAAAATTATGACAAAATAATGGATAATAATAGTCTTTTGTGATTATCACCACAGCACCAATTGTTGTGAATTTGAAACTTTTAATAATGTGTAGGGAAAAGAATCACATAGAAACAACAACAATAGTGAGCTCTTACAGAGCGGAAACTTGCAGAATCAACTCTCTTAACCGATAGGGGTGTTCATAGTTGCCAAAACTAACTCGGAAACGTTTTCCAGCGTATCCTCTCGGTCAATCAAAGGAGATTCCAGCGCTGGCCACTGCTATACTGCTATGCTCTAACCTGACTCTGTAAAGCTGACTAAGGGTTAAAAAGACGCCGAGCCCCGACTCAGAGTCCGGTTCCCAACTTCATAGAGTGCCACCCTCCTTTCGGGGGGATCTGCACCAGTCTATAAATATATCGCCTTAACTATCGACCGAAAGTCTCGTATGGAGGGGCATGGTGAGAGGGCGGAAGGCGGAGGGGGCAGAGATGGAGCAGAAAGTAAAGTCCAAAGGGGGAAAAGGTAGAAAATGCTGTATTATCATTTCCACTTCATTACGTTTGTTTGACCAGTACGGGGCCCCGTGGTGGACGCTGGACGCAATGTCTGGTTGTTTGGCAGGTAAACCGGGGGTGGATTTGAAGGCGCGGCGGTGGTGGAATGCGGGAGAGGGTGCTAATCTATCCCGTAACTTTATTATGACTGTAAGTTTACCTCCTCTAAATTCACAAGTCTCGGAATCGTTTATCATCGCAAAACTTTCTCTTCTCCTCTCTCTCGCTCTGTCCTTCGACAGCTCCTCCTCCTTCTTTCTCACTCTGTCTTTCTCTGAACCTCTATTTATCTCTTCCTTCCTAGCTCCCCTCTCCCTCTTTCCCTCTCACTCTCTCTCCCCTCTCTTTCTCTCAGAACTCGTCTTCTGCTAATTATAAATATTTATAGTCCGTTTTCAGATCGAGCCTTTAAAGCGCAAACACAGCTTCCACCCCTTTCCTTTGCCTTCGAGCCCCCCCCCCCTCACAGTGGTGTTTGACTAACTGGTGTTTGTATTTGTTTTTTACCTCCGTCCCTCCTCCCCTAACTTGATTGTGTATTCTCTTCATCCCTCTGCGCTTCCGGACGTAATTCAGCCTTGGTTTCAATATTTGCCACTTCAAATAGACACCTAATTGTGTTGATCCTCGTTTTAACGCGGAAACCGATGTTTATCCGATCACTGAGAGGGGGAGGGGGTAATATGGGGGAGGCGCATAACCTATACTTTTGACGATTTTTCTCTTCAGATTAAGACGGAGACAAATGCAGCGATTTATTCGCTCATGAGTAATTCTACGCCTCGCTTTTTTAGGGGAATTAGATGGAAAAGGCATCGTTCAAACTTTTTAAAACCTTAAATATAGGTTAGGAAACATATCGGTCAAAGATGTTGGTTTCTGCAAAATTAAACAGTGGTAGACCGAAAATTCATCGACTCATTGACCTCACGAACCCTAAGGGTTTAAAACTGTCAAAATGCTTGCGGTGATAAGAGTTTCCTTTTAAAACTTGAAAAGCTGTACTGATCCGCATACTTTCAACGGTTCATTGAGTTTACGGTCCGTTATTGTTAAGCATCGTTAATTGTCGCAGGACGGGATTAACATAGAATATTTTAGTGGCTATGGTCCGTGTTTTCATGAAAATATGTGATTCGTTGGTTTGTTTGGTTTCTGCACGTCATATCTCTTTCACTCTCGCACGTGGTTCTTCGTTAGCACCATCTCTCTATCTCTATAAAACTTAAATCCGTAATGTTTTAAAACAATCAGAAGTGGACTCTATCCCTGTTTTTTTAGAGGTAATAGCTATTCAAAAGCTCGTAGAATCCATTTCAGACATAAAATCTGGCTAAGAGCGAATAATTTTCGAGTTAGAAGCTTATGGTTAATATATTCCTATTTCCTCTTATGAGGGTCACTTGAAATCTAGAGGACTAGAAGTTGTCGATTAGGAACCAAACAATCAAGAATTTATAGGTTCTTGAACGTTCAGCAGGCAGACCAGATAGTAACTGAAACAGTATTTTAAGTTCAGAATTTTTCGGTAAAAATTTATTATTCGACGACAATGAGTCTCCAAATATCTGGAGTTTTCACGCCGACTGTTCATTCAAGTTTGACTCCTGCTTATGAGCAATTTGGCTAAAACAACACAGTTTAGAATTCATCGTCTTTCATTCAATGTATAAAATGTCCTCCCACGTTTTCCTGTGTTTTATCTCTTGTATATTCATGCACTCATTAAATTCAGGCGTTCACCCCAATGCTTTGACGTTTCATATAACTCAAATACACGTATTCTTGCTTTTTTCAGATGTAAATCTAGTAGCAGAACCAAAAGCCCATCAAACGGGTAGGAAGAGACAAAATTTGACCAAAACCGGCAATGACTGGTGAGTTTAGTTCATTCAGTTACAATTCCTCTATTTTTACTCAAAAATATTGCATCGTTCGGTTCAGTTTATGACTGTAATATACGAAAATGCTCACATCTTTAATCTTCTCTCAATCGATGGAATCATCGCTTACTCTTCAAAAGATCCGCATTTATTTTCTTTATGTAAATCAGTGACAACTCGCACCGGTGGAGAAAAGGTTACAGATCATTTCCGTGCATTACGTCTTACTCTGAATTGAACTGTCATCTTTTGGTCAACTGGTGGTCGAATCATCGGTGAATTGAAAGAAACAATGAAATATTTACTAGATCACTAGCAGATGCTTTCTCCAATAGAAGAAGCGTTAACCTATTGACACCACCCTTATACTGAAAAGCGCCTCAGTTTCGATATTAGTGGTACGTTTCTTTTGTACTCTAAAAAGCCTATTTAATCGATAACTGATTTTTGAAATTCAATTTGCTGTTTAAAAAATGGGTAACTAACGGAAATGGAGTTTTTTTTTTTTTCTTCAAGAAAAAATAATAAGCACTTTATAGGCCACCCGTAGATCGTGTAGAACCCCCCCCCCCCCAAGCAAGAGGAGAATACGAAAGAATCAATGCAAAACTCGACAAGTTACTGTATTGATTGATACGCGTCCCTTCTTGAGGGATTCAACGATATTATTGCTGACTTGAAATTCGGCACCCCTATGATGTGTGGCACGCCTGGTGTAATTCTCAGGTCGTTTGATGAAATGATAAATCCGCGTTGAAAGTGTGTGAAGTAAAAGTGGCTTTATTACCTTTTAAATAAAAAATTAGGCAAGAAAAGTGAACGAAAATCGAACTGCACTTTTGTCTCATCCTGAAGGCAAACGAAGTCGAAACCCGTGATTGAAAATACGCTTACACTTGCTTTTATTCCCATTTTTAAAACGTCAGCAGAAAACACTTAGGTATATCTAAATGTACAGGGTGTCCCAAAAGTCCCTCCCCCCCCTTAACTTTTGAACTGTCCGATTTTCTAAAAAAAAAAAAAAAAAAAAAAAAAAAAAAAAAAAAACGCCAAAACACGTCAACCCTTATTTTAAGTTTCTTTTAAGCCCAAAATATTGTTGGAGCCCCTTCTTGGGGGGGATTTGGGGGACAACTTTGTGTTTTGAAAAGGCAAGGGGTTTTTTTACTTCAGGAATCGATTCCTCATCTAAATAATTGAAAACTGGCTTCTTCTGGCGATTCTTAACTCTCCCCTAACCGTTCAAAAGTTATGAGGGGTCAAAGTGTGTAAGAGGCTCTTGCCCCCCCCCCTACTTTTTTCACGATGGAAACGTCCTAGAAAAACGGTTCTGAAGGGAAATGAAAGGTTTTATCAAGAGCTACAAACCCACCACGTTTCAAATCTCTGCGACACGCCTTTTAGGCGCAAAAGGGGGGGATGTCTTATCTTTAGTTAAACTTTCGTGTCCCCCTATTTTTTCTCGAGCTAGAAAAATTACAGGAACTTTGTCTTGATGAAAGGGTCTTTATTTCAAGAACTACAAGACTATCAAGTATCAGAGTCTAGTGACACCAACCTCCAAGAGCAATAGGGCGGGGGGATTCGCCTTAAAAGAGGTATGTACCCCTATTGTTCCTCGAGCGCCTTGAAAGGGGGGGGGAGGCCACTCGACGGATGGATTGTGTATAGAGGGTGGTTATAAAAAAAGAACCCGTCCAGAGTTTCTCCAAATCGAACAGTAAAATTTTCGGGCAATCAAGGGAGAATAAATTATGACTGATTTCCTTCTTAAAAACTACTTAAAATTAGGCACATGTAGGTGTAAAGTATTTTTTTTTTTTTAGGTTGATCAGATTAAAAACTTATGAATTTTCTGAAAATGGGTCGGACTCCTCACTCCTCAGGTGGGTTTCTTTTTACTTTCTCACTCTAATGAAATTAGAAAAATTGAGAAAGTATTGCAATGGCGCAGAGATTTTTGATGCATTTTGTTTCGATACTTGGCCTGCTGCGACTAAATCAATCATGATAATTATAAAATAATTGGCTCTTATCATGCCTAATACTATCCTAAAGAACATCCATCCATGATATTTCATTATTTCTTAACCTATGTGGTAGGAAAGAGTAAATGCCCAAAATTTCTGTGGCGACGGTCTGTCTGTCTGTCTGTAGTCATGAACGTGAAACCCAGCATAACTTTTGAACTATTGATCCATATGCATCCAAATTTTGCAGAGATGTTGCTTTTAACATTCCCCAGAGGGTCTTTTTTTTGTTTTTTTTTTTAAAATTTTAATTTTTAGGTTAGTTATGGATGAAAAATGGTTTCCATTAAAATCAATGGGAAAATGGGTCAAAAAAGAGAAAAATTTAAATATTCTGAAGGGGGGTTTGGGGGTCTCCCCCGGAATACTAAAGGGGGGTCTGGGGGTCTCCCCCAGAATACTAAAAGGGGGTCTGGGGGTCTCCCCCAGAATACTGAAGGGGGGTCTGGGGCCCCCCAGATAAAAATGGAGGGAGAAAGTGTTCGTAGGGTGTTCCCTACAGTTTATTTTATAAAGTCACCCTGTATAGAATTATAGAATGTCATTGAATATATGCAAATCGGCAGCACTGCGGCTCGCGCGGTAAGTTGAGTTTATGAGCCACCTTTACTTCCTAGCTATAAGTATAGCTGGGGTGTGAGCAAAAGAGAGGGGATGAGTAAACTTTGTTACGCCAACTGCGACCTAACTGAGATTTTTAGTGATCCCATTTAGAATCCATCTTGGCGACGCGACGTCAGACTGAGTGACGGGCAAACCCCTTGACAGACAGCGAGAAGAAAACCGCAACTGAAATATTCTCAGGGTGGAGCATCTCTCGGAGATCATCGCGGCCCCCTCCACGGTTCCACCTTTCCACATTGTGTCGCTACAAGAACTCCTCGCGATGTAAACGGAAGAGGAGAAGCAGTTCCGCTTCCGGTGTTGCGAAACCGTTTCAATTCCACAGGTGGAAACATAGAGGTGCCACTTCTCTCCTCGCTGTAGAGTACATGTATGGGTAGGGATGCGAACCGGAACCGGTAGAACCGAAATTATTCTAGGATCAGGAACCGGAATCGGAACCTGGTACTGAAATCTGCCCCTCCATGGAACCGGAATCCGGAACCGAAATTCATCCCACCAAGGAACCGGAGCCGGAACCGGCTCCACAAATTAATGTCGGTTCGCATCATCCTTACATGCTGTCGAGGTAGGATTGTGTCCGAGATTCCACTAATCTTGACACCTCCTCTAAGTTACAAAGGATGTCCCGTAAATATATCCGGACTGACGCTGTAACTCAAAAACTATAAGTAACCTATTTAGCTAAACTTGGTCTCATTCGAAAGAAAAGGTAAAAACAAATCGATTGAGACCAAAACCAGCTTATTTGAACAAAATTGACCAAGTTATGGCAGTTTGAACATAGGATGTAAGGGAACACCCTACCGTTTTTAGAGCAAAACTTTATTCTCATCAAAATTTACAAACTCTTCATCGATCACCGCTACCTCGGAGTCTTCAAGCTTCTCTCGCTCTTTCTCAAAGTATCTTCCTTTGAATCTTATGCACTTTTCCATGCGTTCCTTCTACTTTTGAAACGTAGTCTTCTTGAATTCTTCCTGAAAGATGCTTTTGAAGAATTTCTGGACTTCATTCTGGATTGCTGCCCGTGTTTCGAATCGCTTGCCGCGGAGAGCTGTCTTTAATTCCGGGAATAGCCAGAAATCTCAGGGAGCCAAATTCGGTTTATACGGTGGATCTTTGGTCGTTTCAACTTACAACTTGTTAAGTCGTGTTCGACGTTGTCCAGTCATTTTGATTGTAAACAGAACCCCTGGAAAGTTTTACGGGCTAATTCTACAAAGAAAAAAAAAAATGCTCTAAAAACGGTAGGGTGTTTCCTTACATCCCATGTTTAACCTGCCATAACTTGGTCAGTTTTTGTTCAAATAAGCTGGTTTTGATCTCAATCGATTTTTTACTTTTTCTTTTAAATGAGACCAAGTTTAACTAAATAAGTCACTTACTTTTTGAGTTACAGCGTCAGTCCGGATATTTATGGGACAGCCTTTGTATAATTTTTCTTTAAACATTAAAATTCGATGAGTTTTGGAAGTCGAATCAGCGAATTTTCGTACACTGGGAAATAAATGCTGGCAAAAACGGCAGTGTGAATGATTAAATAGCCCGTATGAAGAAATTATGATATTTCTGAAAATAAATTCTGGTCGAAAAAGTAAACGAGATTTCCATGCCAGAAATTCTACTTTAATTGCAAAAAACCAGATTTTTGTTTTATTTTTTGTTTTTTTTTTTTTTTTTTTAACCCCCCTTTAAATAGAAATCCCGAGCATACTCGTTTTTCTTCTCTAGTCTACTTCACATTGTTTCAATCTTCATTCCGGATAAACGCGACTATTGATGAAAACATGTACAAGATAAGATGTCTTCGGGCGCCTACAATGTATCGTATAGGCAATTTCAACTCCCCCGAGTACGAACAGTTAACTACCTTCCCTTTATAAATGGAAGAGTGGCGTCCTTTTGAAATAACCCGGCCCTTAGAGGGTTAACTCACAACCCTACAAAAATGACCTGTTGAGTCCACTGAATGAATCCACTGTGTGGCGACTGGCAAGATCGAACATCGCATCTTCTTAAATATTTCCGATGATCGGGCGATGTGTCACAAGTAAAAGGATAGATTGCCAGTTAGACAGTTTCTGCACTTTTGAATGAACCAGTCCACGAACTTGAAAATTGCAAGGAAAATCGGTGATGAAATCTTAATTCGCAAGACTGTGAATTATGCAAGGAATCTTGACGGGGGAACACGGCGGAGAAATGGATGTAAATCCTTGACAGCATTGCCACATGGTTTAATATTTTTCATGGATTAAAAAGGACATAAAATGCACCGTTGCTAGATTGCAAGCCTAGCCACAGATAATAACTCCACGTTTTAAAATATTTTTCTGTGACTTTAATTTGCATTAAAATTACTAACTATGACCCACTAAAGAACGCGCGGTATGAAAGCTCAGAGTTTTCATTCAACTCGAGTGACATATTCAAACGATGGTGGGAGAGAAAAAAAAACTGCAATGACTGATTTTTTGTCCCTCTCTCTCCTCCACCATTTGATTGCTTATGATAGAAAGGGATAGAGAAACGAGGCTATTTTTTTATTCGTAAAAGACGATGGAGCACAATGGAACGGATTACTCGTACTAATTGGAGTGGTCGGTTCTGGTTCCAATCCATTTTGATGGAACACTCTAATCACGCTAGCTAACCGTCATAAAAAAGTAGTAGTTCCATCGCGTGTTCCATCAATTTCTCGTTAAAAAATTGGCCTAAATTATTTCTAAAATTGCAAGAAATTATGGTCATTTGCAATACTGGGGAAAACTATGGGACAAAATCTCTCTCCTACTAAAGATGACCAGCTGACATAATCCACAATCCAAGCAAAGTTTTTCTCGGGTGTCGTCATCTTGAACAGAACGATCGATTGTCAACGGTAAATTTCAATATAAATGAGCCTTTTCACACACTTTTTCTCCTGCAATATAGACGATGATCCATGGAAGAAAATACTGACTCGAACGATTTTTTGTTGCAAAGAAGAGAACTTTTTGTCCGGAAAAAGTCATTTTTGATACACTTTGTGACGTACCACGAGGCGAGTCATGCTGTAGCCATCAGGTAACCTCACAATGATTTCAGCGGACGAAAGAACTAAAATTTCCCTGTTAAGTGTGCGCTCAGTACTCAAAATCAGCAACGCAACGAAAAACCCTCTGTCTCCCTCCTTTATCCACCAAGACAAAAATGTTAGACAAAGGTGGATAAAGTTGACAAAAACCCATATATTTCGTTCCTTTCTCAACGTTTACATTCATTCATAGGGAAAATGGGAGAGACAGAAGATATTTATTCGGGGTGCGCCACTGTATCTCTGCATATACGCTCGTATTCTGACAGATCACTCTCTATCTCTCTTTCTCTCTCTCTCTCTCTCTCTCTCTCTCTCTCTCTCTCTCTCTCTCTCTCTCTCTCTCTCTCTCTCTCTCTCTCTCTCTCTCTCTCTCTCTCTCTCTCTCTCTCTCTCTCTCTCTCTCTCTCTCTCTCTCTCTCTCTCTCTCTCTCTCTCTCTCTCTCTCTCTCTACCGTTATATCTTTATGCATCAATTTTAACTTGAAGATTTTGTACTCGGTATACGGTAAAAAAAAACCACGTACAACTAAAAAGTCTCTTCAGAAGATCAGATCAGATCCTCAAAGTAGCTTCCAAAAAGGCTTTCGGAGATAGGTTTGCATCATGCATCATTTTAAAATAATTCGCAAATTACCCGACCTTCGACGTCAAAACCCTCAAAACTGCGTGTATCTTGACAAGAAATGAATCCTTGCAATGCATGATTGATCATGATCCCCGACACCAGCATTACCAGCAATGATCGTCAAAGGTTTGCGCGCCGCCAAACTAAAATGGTAGATGGTGCGCACACCAATCACCAGACGTTCTCTTGGAAGCTACTTTGAGGATCAAATCTAATCATGTGAAGAGGCCTACAGAATATTGTGTTGAACCCTCTAGTTATTTTCGGGTTTTACGACGGAGTTTGAATTATTTCGCGGTTGAGAATGGGTCTGTTGCGCACTTTTGCTGTAAAACCATAAATACCTGATTCCAGAATTAAAATTTTACGAGAAAACCAAACGAAACAACAAAAATGCAGAAAATTTCCTCTGTAATAGAGAAAAAGTAACAATTATAAAAGGCTCGCTGCTAAACAAATTTGAAAATAACAGTGATGGCGCGAAACTCGATGACGTCATAGTGCTTTTTCATTCACGATCCCGTGATCAAAAAATTTAAAAAAAAAATACTGAGCGTTCTTTTCATCAAGTACTTTAAGCAAATGAAATGGAAAAAAAGAAAAAAAAAAGATGAGCAACAGACCCATTGAAGTTTCGGTATTTCGAGAGAAACTCATTATTTTCTAGTCATTAATTATTTTGCCGAAGTGTCTTAGAGGTGAAAATTAATAATAACCAATCCTCTGTCTTGTATAGGCGATCGGCCATCGTGCGTTGCGCCACGCTGTGTCATCAACCGAAAATTCGACATGGAAAGCGAGACAGACATTAATTGAAAAAAGATTGGAAAATTCTGTACCGCATATATCGATCTCACCATAACCGTGGATCGAGAGGGGTAAATTAGAGGGATCAACGAGCTCTCATCGGTGGAGTCATCCGTGACCGTTTACTCAACTATTCGCCAAGGAACCGAAAGGGATTCCTTCAGGGAATATTGTTGTTGTTGATCGAAGTGAGAGCGGCAATTGATTAGCAGATAACACAGCCACAACTCCAAGTCCAATAGAACAGCGGGAGGGAGTGAGGGGTGCGGGCCGGGTTGTTCAGTTTTGAGTATTTTGAGGCGTAACTCTTTCTTTCCCTTCGACTTTGGTCCCTATCTCTCCTTTTACAAACACTTGCATTCAAATGGGGGAAGAGAGAGAGAGAGAGAGAGAGAGAGAGAGAGAGAGAGAGAGAGAGAGAGAGAAATACCAATTAATGGATCCACCTTAATCGTGGAGTGGAGCCGCCCCCTAACAATTTTAAGTGCTCCTAATTGATGTACTTGTGAAACGGATGTTTGCCCCCCCCCAAATAGTGAATATTGTTTAAGGAGACATGCTGCGCCTTTCCAGCGTTTTGACGCAACGCACCGCAACTCGTTTTTCCTCTTACCATTCCCTTGTGCCTTTGTCTTCTCACCTCAAGAGCTATCCAGCACTCATCAACGGTGACTCCAGACAGAATCTGGGGACATTTAAATCCGCTAGACGGCACCATCAGTCACTATCCGAAATGTCGTTTCTTTAGTAATTTTGCGGACCCTTAAAACTAAATAAGTAGGTTTAAAAACATCTATCACGTTGCTTCAAACTTCCTGCTGGAAATTTTATTTCACCCCTTTCGAGACCACGTCCAAGAATATCCATTTTCGTCTCTGTATAGATCTAGGACCAGATAATGGTACGTCCTCACGGTCCCGCACGCATGATGATCGGTGAGCACTTTGGGGGGGGGGGGGGGGGGGGGGTACAAACCACACGTAATCATACTTAAGTACGCACCATCCAACGTCGTTTGGAGGACCGTCAATCCGTAACATAATATCGTCCCTGCCATACACAATTTCACTGATTTATTGGCGGTAAAAAATGCCCGATCCTACTAATAGATTATCGTTATGCAAAGCGCCTTCAGTTACGGGAATAGGCAAAATGAGCACTGCCAAGTAGGAGTGTTTAACTGCCTACTTAATTTGAGCAGGCGGACGAGCACTCGAGTAGTGCTTTGTTTGAGTCACGTCACAGACAATATACATTATACAATATACATATACATACTAGAGACCACGCACTAGCCGATCGCGTGGTGGCTGTCTTTTTTCAGGGGCTCAAAAAAATAACATATGGAGCACCATCCATAATCGAACATGAGCAATACGTCGACTAATGAAACTCCGATGCTCCGCTCTCAAGACAATTGACCTCTACACTTTTGCTCGTCAGCCAGTCATATTGTCCAGTTGAACATTATTTTGTTGAGACCCCGAATAATAGTTTCCACCCGATTTTAACATGGGCAAGATATATATAGTGCGTGGTCTCTATTATTTTATAAATTGTCTCTATATACTTGGAGCAATCTGATTGTGAAAGGATTAACGAACGCCTTAAGCCGGAAGCCTCTTCCTGGGTCACTTCAACTTTTTCACTTGTTCACATGTGCCTAGACTGTTTCATGTACAAGGACTCTGTATGTATAGTTTACAGGAGTGTAAACGGTTAAGAGAGCAACGTTGCCATGTAGCAAGCGATGCGATTCATTGCATGGACCAGACTCATTGTTTCTGGACCATGCGGCTACTTTTCATCTCATTTCATCGCTTGTTCTGACACATTGACGGCTCTCGTCTGATTAACCCAGCTCGTATCTTTTGTCTTTAGCTGTCATGTACTTTCTTTTTTAATCACAGTACCACGCTGTCAGTCATGTTTCCCTTTTTCTTTTGTGAAATCTGAAACGCGGGTCCTCAAAAACAAACTGTCGCCCGACGCGCGGTCTTTTTAAATATTTGAGATGAAACTACATACTGCGCCGATTCCAGAAAAAAAAGAAGAAAAAAAAGCACAACCCGCCCAAGACACAAAGAAAATTTGAAAGAGGGAGCGTCAAAGCAGTTTTCTTCGTATACAAGGGTAATTGAAGGCGATGCATTAACCAACATGTATGAGGAGGCAAAAGCTACTCTAGAAGGAACTCCTGAAAAAAAGAGTTGATACCACCCGCGGGATTAAAAAATGACTACTTATTTTCCAGCTTGTACGGCGCGGCGCAGTTTAGACTCGGCTCTACGTTCATCGAAAAATTTGCTTCAAATTTGTATCCTTGTATTTCTCGTCTGTATTTCTTTGATTATGACTTGCGAAAAGAGAGAGAGAGAGAGAGGGGGGGGAGAGATGGAGAGAAAAAAAGAGAACTGCGAATGCGATGAGGAATCTGGTGCATATGCCCGTTGGTGATGAGGGAGTGTGGGGAGGAGGGTTTTTTTGAATATCTTATTTAGGATGCAGATTGGAGTAAACTCTCGCGAGTGTATGAAGGAGACCGCCCGAGCTCCCGTTCACCCGCCATCCCCTCCTCAACTATACCATGGTCCCTCGCTTTTTCTCTCCTTGTTGCATCACTGTGCAACATTTAAAATTCTTCCCTCCTAAATGTTTCCATTTCATTTTTTAATCAGTCCCCCTCCAATTCCCCCCCCTCTTCTTTCACCGGCGCTCCTCTCCTTTCGTTTCCTGTTTGTTTATGAGAATCGACGCTACGACGTGCGCCAAAACATGCAGGCACCCTCAATCGTGTTTCGAGACCCCTTTTCCACCCCTCTCCCAATAATTCTCTTCACCTTCGGTTTTCCTTTTTGATGGGTGTTCGATGCATACACTGTACAGTCAGGGACAGTAAAAGAATATCGGACGACTACTGAGCAGATAGGCTACCCCCGATACTTATCCCAATGAATTTGTGCATTGCACGTGGTCGACCTTAGCCAAATCCAAGCAGTTGCCTGACTTTCTTTTTGTCTTACTTTGAAGTATGTTTCCTCAAATTTTCAAATCAACATTGCGATTTTTAGCAAGTTGTGGTATGTGAAAGTAAGTGAGATTTCGAAAAATGTTCGCCGAAAAAACGACGCAAACATTCTTGCTGATGTTTGGCCTTTTTCTGGAGCGATCTGACAGTGCTGCAACTTGAATTATTTATCGGCAATTTTTCCATCCCAGGGATGACGCGACGCTGAGATACACTATCATATAATTAATTATGTCTATATACATACAAGGTATATTTTACCCATTTGACACACTTGAACTTTCAAAAGCTTTTTTCTCTAAACAAAGTTTTTGCGTTTGAGTCGTTTTATTCCCGGCAAAATCCTCAACTACCATTTGCAGAAGATTATCACGATAATAGATTATCCTCTTCACTTCAATCCTTACACTGGTAGGGTCCTCTGCTTTAAGATAATTCGATTCTTTCCAGATACAAGAGCCCTCCTTCCCCTCTGATCCGCCCTGACCCACCCACACTCGCTTTTTGTGAGCAGCTGTGCCAACCTCGGAGGCTGTCCTTCAACTTTAGATGGATTACGAAGAAAACCGAATGTCGGCGTGATCAGGGGAGATCCCGTCATATGATGAGCGATCCATAAGGCAATGGAGGACAGTGGCTGATGTAGGAACTTTTCTTTCTCTGTCTTATTTTATTTGAATGCGTGTGTTGGAGGAGGATGGAGGTTGGGCTTAAGTCAAGTTTTATCCTCTTTTTCTTTCCTTCTCTTCCAGTGGACAGAGAGAGGGAGAGAGCGAGAGAGAGAGAGAAAGAGAGAGAGAAAGAGAGAGAGAGAGAGAGAGAGAGAGAGAGAGAGAGAGAGAGAGAGAGAGAGAGTGAGAGAGTCAAAGACAAGTTTGTAGGATGCGCCAATGATGGAGGATGATGGAAAAGTTGAGTGAATGTAACTTTTATGTTGGACAGTGGATGTGTGTGAGTTTCATTCTTATACTTGGGTCCCATTTTTGACTTGAGCCAAATAAGTGTGTAACTTCTCAAAATAGCAGAAATCGGTGTGACCACATTGCTCCTGTCTTTTGGCTTTTATTAAATCAAATCCCTAAGTCAACCATGGTTACATCACCGGCGAGCAAAGCTGTTTAACCCTTTCAATACTGTGCCCGAGCTATTTGATTTCGTATATCTATCTCTCATTGACAGTAAATGCTACTCCAAATCGTTAACAACGGCTAAATAATATTTCATTGAGCGCCTTCAATTATTAGGATAGGCAAAATCAACACCGCAGAGTACGAATATTTAACTACCACTGAATTTGAGCGAATCATTACTTTGGTTTCTTCTGGTATTCTTAACCTGGCAGTTGAAGGGTTTACTACTCCGTTGGGAAGTATGATTTTGCTATTGAAAAGCATATTAATCTACAATAGTTTTGTTCCGTGGTGAAATCTAAGTTGAGTTTTTGAATCGCATTATGTTTTTGTCATTTGAACATACTTACAATCGATTTTCAGGGGCATATACCTTCTCCCCCGACTAACTTTCGGTAGCTGGATAAAAAGTGACCCAAAAGAATTGCGGGTCCTACTGATTAATATTTTACACGTGCCTAGCCGTTTTTCAATATCTGCAGCCGTTGCTGAACAAATCGTTACGGAAACTCTTTTTTAACACCTCGTAGCCTATGTATCAATCAAATCGACCAATCAATAGCTTCGGATTCCTTCCAATTGAGTCGTCTATTTTTGAAAATTCGTATTTGCACCCAAGTTCTTCGTAACACCAAATAAAGTTCAAAGAAATTTCTTCAAAACAGTCACATGCAAATTATGTAAGTCGGGAAATTCGACTTAGAAAAATAAAAATGAAATGAGAACACGGATTAACGAGCACAATGAGCACTTTTTAATAAAGAAAAATCGAAGTTTAATACAATCTGATGAAAATCAAGAAGGGACTCAAGTCACTCAAACAAGTTGATGAATATGAATGAATAATACCTCACGGTTAACAGGGGGTTTTATTCTATCGGAAAAGATGGGAGATTAGAGCAGTGAACTTGACCTCACATTATTTGATAGAACATTAAAAAAAAAAAAAAAAAAAAAAAAAAAAAAAAAAAAAAAAAAAAAAAAAAAAAAAAAAAAAATCTGAATTTCAAGCAGTTAAAATGGTTGAGAGTTAATTAGAATGTAAAGTAATCAGATAAAGAGCAAAGTCCATATTTGGCTTTGAACTTGAAGTTAAAATTTGACTTTGGAATCAGTCCAATCCAGAGATATATCCGGGAATCGACGAGTCAGCGTGATCGATGACATCGGCGATTGACGTTCGGTGGCATGACCTTTGATAAGATGACCGCTGAATGGTCAGTGTTGTCGGAAGAGTGGGCGTCATATATTATAAGTTGCATATAGGTATAAGTGAAAGAAACGCCCGTCCGTCGCGATCTCCCCCTCCCTCCACAATACACAATGAATCGGCGAGCACCAGGTAATTATCTACCTTACTTAAACTTGAAAAGTTTTTAAGGAACGACAGTTAAGACGACTCCTCATCACCTTTAATACGTAAAAAATCTGTCTTTTTTAACTTTTAGGAGCCAACGTCGACCCCCTCCCAGCTCTTATTTCTGTATCCACTTTTGAGCTTATTATCGCCTGGATTTCAGAAAAAGAAAATCCTTCGATAGTATAATAATTCATAATTCTTTTAAAATAATTTTTCTCCCTCCCACTCCGTATATATTGAGACTCCCCCCTCAATCTGCTGAACTCATAGATCCCCAATACCTTCAGACTATCACTCTCCGCATCATTTTCCCACTCTTTTCCTTAAATCCTGGATACATTTAATTAAAATCCGGGATCGAGCGATATTTTCTTCAAGCACAGCGCTCTCCTTAATAATAAAGCTAGTCTTGGGAATTGAAAGCGTCGGACCGCGTTCCTAGCAGCATGGAGTAAATACGTGGAGTGAGAGAGAAAGAGAGAGAGAGCGAGAGAGAGAGAGAGAGAGAGTGAGAGAAAGTGAGAGAGAGTGAGAGCTACAGTAAATATGGAGTGAAACAAATTCATACAGTGGAAGTATAGTAGGTGGAGTTGAGCGCTGTGAAAGTATGATGGCTGGGAGGGGGGGAGGGGCACCAACGTTTGTTGGTAACTCGCGGGAAAAGAAGGATCCGCCATTGTTATTTATTTTAATAAAGCAAACCGTTTTTCCATAGTATTTAAGATCTCTTTTCCTCTTCCTCTGATGCAAGAAACGCGCAAAGCGCATTGATTGAATCATGTTTAATTGAGTCGGTGGTTGGTCGTAGCGTTGTTGCCAAGAAACGTCAATAGAGTGCGATTACATCAACAATTAGAGTACCCAGGAGCTGTGGACACTGCTGACACGACCGTCGACCACACGACGAATTTGTTTATTTGGCAATGTTTTTGATCAATATTTGACAGGGATGTTTCCTGTGGTGGGGAAAGATGATTGATAACACTCAGAACTCATCATCCACCCGTCGAAATTTGCTGGTACCTGTTGAGTACCACTCATCTCTTTGCTCGCACTTTGTTTGGAATTTGTTGTGTCCATACAGTCTTTTAGAAATATTTCCAACAAAACAGCTAAGGGTCAAGAATCCAAAATAGTTAATTTTGAAATATCTGGCTCCTCATCTGACTGATGACCGATATGATTCGAGGTAAACGTCGGGGATTTTTCTGTACCGCGCATGGAAATGAGGTTCAGATGACCCTGGATGCTTTCTAGTTGCCAGTAAAACAACTTCATCGGGTCAATCAACACCAGATCATTCGAGATAATACGATGCCATGCAGTTATGATCAATTAAACCACTTTGACTCAGACTTAGATCGGGTAATCGGTAATCGTCGAACCTTCTGTGGATGGTAATTTCATGTGGTCTCCACAGATCTAAAACAGACTGTAGGGTTATTTCAATTAGATCTAATTCTTCTGCAACTAATATGTGATGACTCATTTGAAAAAAAAAAAAAAAAAATCACCCCTGATTACCGTAAAATCTCCTCCAAATAAACATCGATTACGAAATCGATTACTGCCCAACTCGCTCAAATCCAAGCCT
This sequence comes from Trialeurodes vaporariorum, assembly GCA_011764245.1. NCBI lineage: Eukaryota > Metazoa > Arthropoda > Insecta > Hemiptera > Aleyrodidae > Trialeurodes > Trialeurodes vaporariorum. The sequence continues at coordinate 31,667,863 of VMOF01000388.1, forward strand.
GACTAGTCACTGCGAACTGCGATTAGTGTTTTTGCGCCTTCATTTTCAGAAAACGCAAAAACACACCCGGCACGTGGGAATAGTTGACTATCAGTCGTTGACGCGATGTCGTCATCGCCATACCGGCCACACACAGGCTGCGCCGCGTAGGACATCGATGGCAACACGGGCAACATTGTTTCGATTTTTCAAAGGCAAGCGTAAGCAGTGTTGCCAGGAGCACTAGAGAGTAATTTCCCTTGAGCATAAGCCTGAAGACGGTCGCTCTGTCGGGCGGTCGACATTCTCCGCGGTTAAAAGTGTGCAGCGCGCGGTTGCAGCCGCGTAGGTATATTCTTTTCTTCGCTTTTAATAACTCCTTAGCTGAATCTTATAGGTCGGTCCCTCAGCTGTAATTTATACTCCAGCCCATTACTCAAACCCCCTTCCCCTCCCCCAACCACAACCACCACCCCTACTCTAACATCGGCGCCTGCGCTCGCAACCCATTGTACACATAAAATGTACAAGGAAATGAATAGATAGTGGAAACCACTTACAAAAAGTTATACCTCATACTTTCACAAGCTTCCGCTTTTATTCGGGGGAGGGGGGGTGTCTCAACTCAACCTTGCGTCTCTTCAGATCGTCTTTTTCACCTCAACCTCTGTTTAACAGCGATCGCGTATAACGTATAGAAAGTAAAGAGTAAACAATATTACTCTTATTCGCGGATCCTTGCGCCTTTGCCTTAACCTCCTTCTTCTCCTCCTCCTTCTTCTTCTTCTCCACCTTCTCCTTTTTTTCTAACGTTCCCTCGCTTTGCTCACCCGCCCTCCTACCCTCTTCCTCCATGGGGTCCTTATCCAGCCATCCCCACCACTTAAGTAATCACTCCAATTTCCACTCGCCATGTCTATGAATTATTCAATCAAAGAGCCCCTCTAGCAACGCTAAGATTACAAACCCTCGCGGCTTTTGTTTTCAATTTTTTTGTGTATCAGTGAACCTGTTTTCACTCTTTTATCCTCTTTCTGGCCCTTTTTTTTATCTCACGTTCTGTTTCCATTCCGTTTTACTTCTCTTTCTTAATTTCCTCGCTTTTTTGTATTATCTCTTTCTCTGTTTCCTCTTTCTCTTCTCTTTCCGTCGTATCCTATTCTTTTGCAATTGTGTACCTCCTTTTCTTATTTGAAGGGAAAGGACATCTTATTCCTTCCTGCTACCATCTTTCCGTCTTCTATTTCTAACTGCCTTTCTTCATCCTTTCCTCTAATCCTATACCTTCCTTTCTTTCTCTATTCATGTCTTCCTTTTTTTTCCTTCTCTCTCTCCTCTCTTCGTTTTTCTCTTCCTGTTCTCCTGTCCCCTTTCTTCCTTTCTCATCATGTTATCCCACTGTCTCTCCGCCCAACTTCCCTAATGAGTTTTCCGCGTATACTTATTATATAGTTGATCATGACTTTAATAAGATTCATGAAACGAATTATGTTCCTTTTTTTCTTCTTTTTTTTTTCTCTTCTTTTGTGATTTAAACGGATCGTAAACAAAACCACCAGTAGACATTTTTCCAGGTGGAGGCAAAAACTATATAGTATCTGCCGAACGGTCTCCTGTTGAAAGTTTAAACGGCCTCAATGTTCGTTTGCTGTCGGAAACTTTTTTGGGAAATAACTGCTGGTGGATCTCATTTTCCTCCAAGACGGACGGAGAATCAGTACGAACGGTTCCTGGCTCGCTTTGGCAGTTGGTTTCTCCTTCTTCTCTTTTGTCTAAATTAGGTGGATTCCTTCCTTTGAAAAAGTAATCTATGATTTTAAAATTAAGTTTTAATTTATAAATACGTATTTTAGTATGTCCCTTTTGTATCACAATTAATTTTCTAGCTCTTTGGGTCATTCTCTGTCTTGCGTGTCCAACCCCAATCTAACCTGATCTATAAGTGTCGGTTTCGCGTTACATTAGGTAATGCCAAAGTTAGGTTTGATTGGTGCATGACTCAACCATAAATCTCTTTCAGCTTCAATTTCATGTTCCCCTTTCTGATCAACTCTTTATTTTCTTTGTTGCAGGGAATATTACTACGACAGGTAAGACACAGTTCTAATACTTTTTTTTTTTTTCAAACTTTCTTTATTTCAACATGATTCACCATGTCACTGGCACTGTCATTATCAGTTAGATCGAGGCTTGCCGTAATGAGCTACTTTCTCAAATTCAAAATTTTTCTTTCAAATTGCATGTGTCGCGTTTGCATGCCGGGTTTTTTTTCGTGAAACTTGGGTATTTCAGCAGTTTTTTTTTTCTCTCAATATGGTACTTTTCTTCTTTCCACTGCATAGTGGGACTGAGGTCCTGGAAAAGAAACGTATTTATATTCCTTGCAGCACCGTAGAATACAGCTCATATTTAAGAAATCAAGTCAATGTAAGATTGTATGTTGATTGATGAAACATACAAGGAACAGATGCGAAATCAAGAGTTAGCAATTGTATTAGTCCAGACACAGAGAGTACGCCCCACGTTGTGCACCACCTGAATCGTCAAAAATCCCGTTTGATGGTTTAACCTCAAATTTGCCACCAACTCTGACCCATGTAGAATGAGGCACTTTGCGGGGATTTCCTACGCAACGACAGGGATGCGAACCGGAACCGGAACCCGAGAACCGTGAGGATCCTTCTTTTTGACGGAACCGGAACCAGAACCGGAACCTGGATCTTCGGTTACGTCAGAACCGGAACCCCGAACCGGAACCCGAATTTAAATTTGAGAACCGCAAATGGAACCGATTCCAAATAGGTTCCTGAAACTCGATTCACTTTGAGCTCTTATGTTCGCCGTGATCCCAAATAACCGTTTTGCATGATTCTTATTTTTCAAAATCCTTACTTTTTCAAAAAGAATTTGGGGAACATGCTTGGAATACATTTTAAAGTAAGTATTTTCGCCTGAACTTTATCCTCAAATTGCAAGAATCAAAGTTTTTCTCGTGTTATTTTTATGCGGAATGATATAAAACAATAAATCTTATTCACTACGCAAAAGCCTTAAAGTTTTTTCCTGCTTGAAAGAAGTACACTGGGGAAAAATAAGAAAAAAAAGAACCGGAAATCTGAACCGGTTCTGGAACCGGTTCTAGAACCGGAACCGGTTTCAGACCCATGCTGGAACCGGAACCAGGACCGGTTCTATAAATTTATCTGATGGTTTGGAACCAGAACCGGAACCAGTTCTAAATTCCGGAACGGTTCGCATCCCTGCGCAACAACTATTATTATTTTTTTTTCTTCTTTTTTTTTTTTCTTGTCACAGTTAATCAAAGTCTACAGAAAATTTTTATTTTGGCTCCAAAAGAAAAGAATTGTGCAGAGGAGGGTGACGGAAGATTAACAAGAAGGTTAACATTTGCAACAGTGCGTCCTTTCAAGACGACCAGTATCACTGTAAGTCCGGGCGTTTCTCGAAAAGTTCGTGATGACAACTTGAGATGAAAGAAAGAAACGAAAAACTGGGGGGAAAATTAAAAATTTAAATACGGAATTTCTCAGAAATGCTCTCAGTCGACCCGCAAGACGCAAGTCTCTGACTAACTTTTGTCAGTGATAAATGTTTCGAACGACAGAGCTATCAATTACATTATGAGGTGAAAGGCAGTAGAGGATCCCTGACAAGGTCGCCAAGTTGCGAATGGAAACTATTTAATTTTTTAACCGCACGCGGCTCTCAATGAATTAGTTGAGTGCAGAAATGTTAAAGTTAATCACAATCGCAGAGAAATCTTTGGGAAAAGGAGAGAATTAAAGGCGATATGTTAAGATGATGCTAGTCACAAAACTGACAATTTTTTTCTTTTTTAAGATAGCGCTAGTCACAAAACTCCTCAGTTTTAACGAAAAGTGCTATGAGGGTTGTTGTATACTGATAAAAGTGGACGTTTAAATTATAATCGTAGATAGTTCCAGTATACATATATTGTGTAGCAATTTGGATGGTTAAAAAATAACTATTTACTCGTGAACATTAACCGCATGAGTGTAAATATGAACCCCATGATTGATTGTAAATAATACCAAAAAGTTCTGTATTATTGAAACTATCGTGTGCTAAGTATTACCAAAAAATGTTGTAAACAATATGGGAACCATCCGAGGGTAACATTTACCTTTACACTTTTTTTTCAGTGTTTACGCAACAAGAAATCCGGAAAAACCTAGCAAATGCAGGGAATAAGAAGTATTTTGAAATACACTGGGAATGTCGGCAGTCGCCGCCCTGGGAATCATCGGTCTCCGTTGTCCGATTTCATGGGAGGGTGAAACTCAGCCAATGAGAGCAGTCTATTTCTAATTTACAGCAATCGGCGTTAAAATGATTTTTGTTCTTTTTTTTCGGCAGCCATTTATACGACGCGATATCGCGAAAAACGCGGGGAGGCGCATCGCGGCAGCAAGAGCGGGCCGGGCCGTGGGGCGGAAATACTTTTGTCTTTGCAGACAAGTTTGAAAAGCAAGTACTCGTTAGTAAGTATATCTGGGTGCCGATTTTTGGAAGTGCTCTTTAAAAAAAAAAAAAAAAAAAAAAAAAAAAAAAAAATCTAAATGGTCGGTTGAAAATTGAACTTTGCTCCTGCAAATAAAGGGAATACAGTCGCGCCTGCGGAATTGCAATAAAATTCCTCACAATATTTTCGCACTCGCATAGGGAAAAAGTAGACACAACTTTAATTTAAAATTCCTGTGCTTTTTTGCATTGATTTTTAAATAAACGACGACTGAAAGTTGATGCATTTGCATTATTAGTGGAAAGAAGTCACGACTCATCGAGAGTTGCACTATATTTGAATGTAATGGGGCAGTTGCAAGGGTCTAAAATTTTGTGTGTTTCATAAAGAAAATGATATAGTGCTTGATAAGCTGAGAACAATGGTGTCTTTCGTTTTTTCATCAGAATCCCGGTTTTGGAGATACACACGTGTAAAGTTGCAAAAAATCGTGCGCGTTGTGACGTCACTACGCGGAATTCCCACTGTAAACAGTGTATTATGGGCCAAAATTCCATTTCCGAAACAATGGGACTAAATTAGAAACCAAAGGCTTCTTTGTTCTCAGCTCATCAAGTACTTTCATTTTCCTCATAAGAAACACAACATTTCAGACCCTTTGCAACTGCTCCATTGTTAGAAAAGTACGCGGAGCTATTGAGGTGACGTCGCGTGATAGCCCCCTCGGCCTTCCTTCATTCTTTTCAAATGTATCTGTCTATAAATACGAGGAAAGAGTAAGTAAGACTGAGTCTCTGTATGAGTGTATGTAGAGAGTTTAGAGAACGGATAGTCAACCTCTGATTGGTTAACAAGTTTTAGGCTCTGCGGGCGCCGCCATTGGATCAACATCACCCATAGAACAAATCAGAATCCGCACGATTTTGAGGTTAGGTCACAGAGGTCGGGATTTTCCACTGGCGCTTATGGGAGTTAAAAGGTTTTTGGAGATTTTGAGCCTATTCTCGATCGAAAATCGATTCTTTTTTACTGGTGCGATGTTGCTCCTCTTTTAAGCTAAACAATAGAGAGAGGAAAAAAAAAAATCTTAAATTGTTCTGCAGATCAAGGGAAACGACGAAAGTACAGCTAAAAATCGATTTTAGGTCGGAACAAGGCTCAAAATATGAAATAAATTTGTAGTTCCCATAAGCGCCCGTATAAAATCCCAACCACTTCTCCGAACCTCAAAATCGCCCGGGCTCCGATATGGTGTATAGATGATATTGATTGGATGCGGTTTTGCAAAATTTACAAACAGTTGCGTGCTATAACGACGAATTGTTTTATCTCTGCATATGCAGGGGCTATGAGTAAGAAAAAATTAGGTTGATTTGGCAACTACACGTTGATGGCGCGCGCAAAGGCGACTTTTCACGAAGCGCTTTCTTTCAAGTCATCCTTTCCATGAATTACTCCCCTATTCCCTCCCCGCCCACCACATTCTTCCCCTTCCACCTTCTTGCTGTCTCGCTCACTTACGTTTTTTCTCCCTCCCCCCCCCCATTCATTCAGCGTTTTCAAGCCGCAGAACCTCTACCCTGCCACGTCCAAACAAGATACCGAGATTCGTAAAAGGATCGGTCTGTTTGTCACACCATCAACCAATCATGAGTCATCTTCTCAGTAACTACCTTCTCGTTGGGTTCCATACAATTACAAGGCAGGGACCCGCAGCATAGATCATCAGATAACATGACTCTATGCTTCGCTTCTCTTCCACCGATGATGACGCTCCCAAGCGTCCGGTTTTTGAAATAGTGGAAGGATAAGATTTTTCCTGCATGCTTCACTGTGGGTCGGAATTGGGATTTTCTTGGACTTAAATTTTTATTTAAGTCGTTATTTTTAAGACGTTATTTTTAACGTTTTACTTTTTTTACACCCGAGATTAACCCGCAAAGCATATGCATTTTGGCAACCTTGCATTTTTCTATTTAAACCCTTGCAGAAGCTCTATAATAAAAAGGCATTTACCGCCTAGAGTCCCTCGTATGCAGAGATTTAAGACGAGAGGGTAATTAACTTCTGATTGGTCATGAATTTCAGGCTCTACGGGCGCGATCCTCTACGCAAACAAAAACGCAGTCATGCGTGTTTGCACTGTAAGTTTGTATGGCGAGCAGACGTCGATTAATTGCATGAAACCCTATGATTCGATCCAATGTGTGTCGTGTTATGCGTCATCGCGGCCGAGGAACCCAGAAATGGAAACGGAAAAAAGGAAGCGAATTTCATATCACTATCTGCTAATCAACTCTTACTTGCACCGCACTACTATGCAATCCACCAGCCTTAATTTCGTCCTTCTATCTTTTCATCTCATTCATCATCCGCCCCCCTTCTTTCTCTCTCTCTCTCTCTCTCTCTCTCTCTCTCTCTCTCTCTCTCTCTCTCTCTCTCTCTCTCTCTCTCTCTTAACTTCACGCTCTGAATTTTCTTTGCCGTATCTCAAAGCTTTTTGGCCCTCCGGATCCTTTTGGCTTACCGTAAGTCCTGCTTTACGGACCTAGACTTACACCAATACAGTATATTTGTACTGTACACATTCCCTTTGCAATTTTCCGCTCTTAATTCATCCAATGGAAAATTAAGGCGCTTAGTGAAGTTTTGATATTGGTTTTAAATTCTTATGAGACTCATTTTTGTAAGAATCAGTTTTTGTATAGTTTCAAGCAGTTATAATATGAAGGGTACGGCTTTGAAGCAACAGAAAAATTGCTTTATCTTTTGAACGTATGAACTTAACAAATTCCATATTTTGCTACCTTTTTTATTTTGTGGAGTTGGTGCGACGAAAAAATTTTCAATGTGCCCCCCCCCCCAGGGTGTTGCTTATATTTTAAAACTGCACTATTCGAGGAATTCCATCTCTTACAGTGTTCATTGTCGCTAAGAAGATCATGCATTCCAAGGACTTTGAAAAATAATAATAATATAGTAATAAAAGAAAATCTTGCCCTGGGCTGACATATATGGTTCAAGAATGCAAAATCTGCATTTTGGAAGTATTCTTCGTATCTATTAAAACAGAAGGACACCGATCTGAAGTCGTATATCTCATTTTACTTTTATGCAGGCAAATTGGCGCAGTCGCAGAGTGCAGTCCTATGATTTCTCTCACTCTTTCCCTCTCACCCCACCCTCTCTCTCTCTATCCTCTCGTTCTCTCTCTCTCTCTCTCTCTCTCTCTCTCTCTCTTTTTCTTTCTTCTATCTCTCTCTTTCTGGCTTTGATGCTTTCTTACTCTTCAAATACTTTCCACCGGCAAGACGAGCTTAAATAAAATGGGAATGGACATAATCTCTGACGAAGTGAGCTGTTGTGGAAACCAACGTTGAGTCAGCGCAGCGCTGCCGGTTTTGCGGAGAATTAAGGAAACTCTTTAAATTCAACCATGATTTCTCCGGTAGACGAAAAGATTACAGGTCCAGCCACTACCTTTGAAAACAGTCGTATATTTCTATAGAGCAATGTAATCTTTTCGTCTACCGGTGGAAACACCGGTAAATATAGGAATTCCCTGGAAGCACCACAAAACGGCAGCACTGAGCCAGAGAGTTGGGGAGTGACGCGCTAGTAACATCAGAGGGGTCTTCCGAAGCTGTAGGAAGGGAGGGGAATTGGCAGGGGGTGACGGGAGAATGCGAAGGGGGAGGGGGAGGGGGAGACGGACAGAGTGCTAAGTAGCTCCGAGTCAATGTTAAAAGCAGAGAGAGAAGTATATAAGTGGCAAATAAGAAGTGTTGCGGTGGGTGCATTTCTTTCTCCTCGGAGCGATAGAGGGAGACGGAAGGAGTTGGAAAGGAGAGGGGGTGGAGGGAACAAGAGGATAGGGGTGAGAGTAAATCACAAATCTGACAACGGTTGCGATATTATCTTAATTGTGCTTGACGCGCCGCGGCTGGCTTCGCCGCACCGCGATTCAGCTACTTTCATCGCCTTTTTAACTCGTGACAACTAATTTTATCCGTGATCCCTCAATTTTTTTCCTTTTTTTTATTTCGTGCTTCCTTCTTTTTCTCTCCTTCTCTTCTCGCCTCAATTTTCTTTATCATATCTTTGCGTCCGAAAGAATCACAAAATTAATTTCAACAAATATATACTTCATGAGCTGCATACAGCATTAGAATGTTTTGATAGAGACCTTCGTAGTTAAGAGATGAAAGCAACCGCCGTCAACGTTTCAACGAATGTAAGCATTTAAGGTCTCTAGGGCCTATAGCCACCAGTGAGTACAGTCTAAAGTCGCTCAAAATTAAGCTTTTTGTGTGTATTAATAATAAGGGGTGTGCTTCCAAAGAAGCTGGAATTCAGGAAGATCTGACCTCGAATCCTCATTTAGCTGTACTATAATAGTTGACAGAGCTACCGTTTTGAGGATCTTATAAGTAGAATTATTTTAATTCACCGATAATTCCATCGATTAACAAAAAGATTGCACACTTCAGTTAAGGTGTACGATTGTAACGCACGAAAATACTCTGCTTTGTTGTTGTTGTTGTTGTTTTTTTTTTTTTTTTCAACCAAATTGATCGAATATCGAAATGCCTCCACATTTTGAAGTCAATGGTGTTTCCGTCGGTGGAAGAGTACAGAGCAAAGTGTTTCTTTGGGTTATATTCTCGCTGCTGACCTGGATTGTGTAATGTTTTATCCGGTGTATCCGTTTGAATCATCGGTGAGTTTCAAAATTCATTTTATGGTCCCCAAAACGGACCCGACAGTTTAAATGGGTAAAACATAAATTTTACATGACCTAATCACTGAGCCGAATTTTCTATAGGAGCTACAGAAGCCAGCACTGTCCCCGTCACGTCCATGATGGTTAATGCTATAATGCTATCACCGCAATGCGCTATACATGCACTGAAATTAACACATAATAACTTTCAGCATTGCAAGTGGTCTACCTGAGTCCAAGTCTATAAGGAGCGATTCGTACCATTTAATCCGCCGACTGCACAGTGAGGGACAAAAAAATGTCTGTCGACTCCTGAAGGTATAGCAGCTACCTGCAATACTCACCTCAATGAATTTAAACATTGCAGGTGGCCTACTTTAAGCTAAAATCTAAGGAGTCGCCTAACATCCTTTTTCCCCCAACCATGCCTATACTTTGTTGAGACCCTGGGATAAAAAGCTATTCAGAGGTCCATCACTTGAGTGGATACTATACGCGATTTTCAAATCATTACATTAAATAATATCGAAACATTATATTATTAGTGTCCTTAAGAGGTTTCAATAAAGTCAACTCCACGCTATATAGGGTTAAGTTTTACAAAGGTAGATCGTGCGTTTTGTGTTATTTTAGGCCGCAAGGCCGCCAGTATTCGCCACCCAGTCGACGGGCCTAAAGACAATCCGGCCTTGATGGAAAGCAAGGGATAAACAGCATGATGCCGCGAGTATGAGTGACTGCGGTAATGATAGTTGAGAGGAAGGAGAGGGAGGTCGAGGGGTCACGGGGAGAAGAAAATGAATTATAGACGTCGAGACTGTATATCGAGAGCTCTCCGGGGGGGGGGGGGAGTTATCGAGCAGGGAGCAGCTCATATGCTTCGGATCAATCGAATTAAAGGCTAGAAATGTACTTCTCTATTCCTCTATTCACGCTGTAGGAAATTTTAGCTCAGCGAGACACGCCGCACCACCGTTTCGCCCTTTGCTTGAGCCTCGCCGCCACCTCGCCACGCCGTGAAGTGACATAAATTGAACCCAAGTCCAACTGTCAATTATTGCCTGGATTAACCCCCTCTTCCCCCCAAGGTCCCCGGCCCCCCAGCTCGATCCGATATACGGTAATTCGCACCCTCTCCCGCCCCCACCCCGCGCTTAGACAAGATGAGTGGGTATGGGGAAGGGGGTATTTCCCAGGAAGGACAAATTGTTTGCGTGTTCAATTACTGCAGGGATGAAGTAAGTCTTCCTAGCGCGCAAGGATTAAACAATGCTCGTATAGTTCCTCCCCGTAGAAAATGTCCTCGCAAGTTTGAATTTGTTCGATTTGTAACTGAATCATAGAATTATAAAACTGTTGTTTTTGAAAAGCACACGTTTCTGTCACCTTATTCACTCCAGAGACAATATAATGCATACATAAGATATCGCGCTCTACATATATCACCCGTGTTAAATTGGGTAGGTACTCCGGTTTTTTGTTTTTATGTTTTTGTTTTTTTTTTGGGGGGGGGGGGGGGTCGCAACTAAAGAGTATCCAACGGTCTTACGTTAGATATATGTATCGAACAAAGATTGTCATCTGTCAGAAGCTAAATCGTTTAAAGTGTTTACAAACGAAACTGTTCCAGATTTCAATCGCCGCATTAGTCACTTTTGGGGAAAGTCACGTTGTGGACATTTTAAATTAAAAACAATCAAGTGTAAGAAAACACGCAGAATCCAACATCTTCGGCACTTGTGCAATTTTTTTATGAATTATTTGAGTTAAAAATGAAACGAAATAATATCAGAAGGAACTTACGCCATGAGCTTAGTGAGTGAGGGTGAGACGATATCCACTTCCCTCTGTCGCACTCGTTAGAGCTTATTGAAGTTTTCTTACTGTCAATATCCCGGCTTTATTTTTGTGTTTCAGCTTGGAAATTGCGGGGAACCTTCCTGAAGTATGCTTGCGCTAGTGCCGACTGTGATTTTTCTGTATATTCATCAATTTTATCCAAAAACTGCGTGTTGACTTTTTGAGTAATGTGATGTGCATTAGCGGCTTGAAAACGCGTCAGCGTTAGCGTTGCATGACACATAGGGTCCGGGGTTCTGGGGGAGGGGGAGGGGAGGGGGAGGGGAGGGGAGGGGAGGGGAGGGGAGGCGGAGAAGGGGAGGCAGACTGGACCAACGGGAAACCGGGATACTTCACGGTGGGCTGCGGCTCAATTTGGGTCGGTCGGGCTGTGAGAGCAGTGGCGTCATTTGCGGGGGGGGGGGGGGGGGGCTGCCGCCCCCCCCCCAAGGGTCGGCCAAAAGTGAAAAAGCGATGACTTTTTTTTTTTTTTTTTTTTTTAAGTCTTGCACTAAAATTTGGTGGTCATTAACCAGTTTTGTTGGGAATTAGGGCCTGAATATAGAATATGCAGGGCTAAAATAATATTGATGAGCAAAAAAAAAAAAAAAAAAAAAAAGGGTCATCACATTTTTGCCCCCCCCCCCCAAGCCGAACCTGAAATGACGCCCCTGTGTGAGAGGAACAAAAAGGAAAGAAAGTGAGGATGGGAAAGAGAAGAAAAATGAGAAATAGAGAGAAAGATGGACAACTTCACAGAACTGACCAGCTTTAAGGGGTCTCTCCACCTGCGAATGTAAAAGCGTGAACTGACTGCTTCGCAGCCAATGGGCTCCTTTGTTGTCGATACATCGTAGTCGACCTATCGACTTCAAGGCTGCTCACTGGATCAATCAGTTTATTCGTGCTTTTAAATTCGCAGGTGGAGAGACCCCTTTAGTAAAGCCCCGGACCGTGTGGTTCGATCTGAAAGGAGGGAAAGGTGGAGAGGTTTCATACCTTGACCACGTAATGTCGACATACAGTTCCAGGTATCCGATTCAAATACGCCTACCGCGAAATATCCCAAAATTCAATCATAAAATCTTCTCTTACCTTTATTGGTGCGTCTTCATTTTTAAAGGTAGTCCAAAACGATACAGGCGCGTACGAATAATTCACTACTTTCTAACCCATTTTTAACGCTACCCCCATTAAAATACTTATACCAAAAACTCCAGCAGTTTGGCTGATAGGAACCTTGTCTTACTTTTATGGATGCACCTTCATTTTCAAAGATAGCCTAAAAGTCGCGTACGAATAGCTAACAATTCTTTCCTACCACACTATCCGAGTATTCGATTCAAATACTCCTCCCGGAAACTCCCACAGTTCGACCGATGGAAACTGTGTCACACTTTCATCAGATTCATTCACCAGATTTTCGCAACCAAGTACTTAAGAACCAAAGCATCAAGTCCAGGATTTAAATACTGATGCAACCGATGACTCATTACCTAGCGAGCATTTTCTCTCCTCTCTTAAAGAAAATAAAAACTATAAAACAAAATCGAAAAACAAAACGAAGAACAAAAAACATGAAGCTGCTCGTTTTTCAGGCAAAACTCAATTTAGTCGCCCATGCTTGAAGAGAGATGAGACTAAATGAGGGGAAATGGAAAAAAAAGGGGGGAAGAGAAATTGAAACGACAAGAGCAAAGAGAAGCGTTCAAAAAGCCGAACATATTGTCGTGGTTGTTGGGAGGAGAGGAGAACGAATGCTTATTACACAGTCGAACGAGGAAAAAAAAAGAGAAAAAAAGCCGTTTCAAGTCAAACACCGCTGAGAGTTTGGAAGAGTGATCCTTGCACGGTGGGACTGAGGTATTCGTCCAGCTCAGAGATGCCGGATTAAGCAAATTGAAATGCCCAAGCTTTAGCTAGGTGGATGAGTATGAAAGAGTTCATTCATAAGCATTATTACTGTACGCTTTATCTGAGAACAAAATTATTCACTCAGAAAAACACTAATATATAGAACCCGGAAACTCGATATGATTGTACTAGTCAATTCTTGAAATTGTGAATTTATTTTTTACAATTTACACTCAAATTTGTGGGATTCTTGGGCGTTTTGGTGGCACTTAAAATTAGCTGACATAAAAATGGGTGAAAAGTAACAATTTTCTGACAAAATGCCATGATATACAATAAAATCAAATTCTATAAAAATGAGGCACACAGCCAGAATCGAATTATCCATGCTTTCACAATTTGGGATAGGACTTAGAACATATCATACAGCCCACTATTGTCATGGCTTGTCGGAATACACGAATATAAGGTGTTGCGCTATTCCATTTAGGGTAGGTGAGGTTTTTTGGTTTTGGTGACTTATACGGACAGAGGATACGTTTAATGTGTGACAAAATCTATTACTTTGAAGTCCATACCCTTGTCTTTAATTGCACGCCCAATTTGAAAATAGAACATTTAAAACGTAATTTTGGCGCACAAAAATAATTTTCATTTTAATTTTGGAAAGTAAATGTAAACTTTTAAAAGTTAGAAATAACATACTATTTCTGCCAGATCAATGATTGCAATGATTAAACTTTGAACACGCAGACCTTGGGTAACTTCTTTTAATTAAAAAAAAAACAGCTCTAAAAAAATTCTCAGAAGAAAACCAAAGGACTTATACCCCATTTGTGGACTTGTACCTCTATTTTGACGGAATTTTTGTCAAGGTTCGATTGAAAAACAAAACTAATATTGTTAAAGCTATGCCGCGCCAGCCGCACAATTTTCAAATTATACACAACGAAATGGGACTGCGCAAATAAATACACGGTAAAATATTTGAGAGTCATGAGTTTGATGAAATTTTCCAAAAATTAGATCAAAAGGACTCAAAACCATGCTTTCCTCATATTTTCGTCAAGATGTATGTGTGCTGCATCAAAATTCACCAAGAGGCGAGGTCATGTGGTAACAAACATCCTCCAGAAGTGGCAGTGCCAACTTAACACTTTATGACTAGAAAATGGTCGACCGGAGTTTCACCCCCACCTAGAGATCGTTTGAGAAGTGTAGGCGCACCTAGACCAAGAATCTCTGGAATTTTTCAAAATTATTTCTCATGTTACAAAATGAAAATTAATCTGAGCGTTTACTTATTTATTGAGGTTTGCTTTAAAATTAATTTAAAGTCGAAGGGAAAGTTTCCTGACCCGTTAGAGATCTTTTTTTTTTTCTCTTTTTTTAATTTTTTTTTTTTTTTGGTCATGAGACTTGACAACTCTGGCTCGACTGCGTTTACATGAGTGGACCCAAATGAAAGCTGCTGAGAGAGCCGTGAGCCCGGTGAGTTGTTTTCCTGACAATTTGACCCAAAAGCCTTGAGGTAAACGCTACGCGCTTGAAGAGATTCCACTCGCGCCGTATCAGAATCCGAATCCAAAACCTTCGCCAGCTGACAACTCTCATTTTCTCGAGCGCGCTCTCAAGTCATGCCAATGCGACACGAATGAAACATGACGTCGAGCGTGCGGTTCGCGACGCAACGTTTTCCCACCCATTCATGCTTGTTGCTTACCTATTACTCCCTCCCCCACCCCTCACCGCCACACCCCTTTAACAGTGACTATCCGCGCACACTTCTTTAATCTAATTTTCCGGCACATTTTTCTCTCCCCCAACGCTGCCGCTGGCCTCCCTCGGAATTTGGAAAGCTCCTGCGCTCACACGTTTAAATGACCTTATACCTTCAGATTTCTCTTTTTCTGATGTGGAAGCTGTTTTGGGGAGGGGGAGCCCGTTCATCAACCCACGTCAAAAGTCTTTTACATGATTTGAATATTTGGTGTAAGTTGGTTCTTTTTGTTGTTAAATACGCCAATGTGTTCTCTTTTTGGAATGCAGTTTGTGTATATTTTGATGGCATTTTTTTTTTTAATTCACCGACGATTCCACCGATTGAGAATAGATTACACAAATCAGTTCAGCTTATAACTGTAATGAGCACGAAAATACTCGCATCTATTAGTGCAATTGCCGTTAAATTATTAAAATATTCACAATTTTTTCAAAGTCGTCGACAGCTCTGCCGCGGCTGAGAAAAGCACGGTTAAAATCACCAAGATAGCATACAGTCACCTTAGCATTTGGAAAGAACCTCCACTATCCTCACCCAAAGCAAGGACACCTTTGAGGAAAACGGCTAATGAGATAAAGTTGACGCCGTTTATTTGACAAACATACTTTCACGAGAATACAGTAAATTTTTGACGCAATAGTAAATAAACCGTTGATCATATTGCATGTATGCTTATTAAGACGACAAAAACAGTCAACGAGGGGGGAAGGGGGAGGGGCACAGCTAAGACGAACCATCTCAAGACATATTTTGTGTTTGTGTAAGAGCGTCGTGTGTCGACCGTTGAGAGTATGGATATGGGGATCGTGTGTTTTTGTTACCGGTTGCTAATTACTTTGAATTAGGGCTCGTGACTGTTACAAACATCTCATCGCCCCCTTTCCTACCTTTCCCTCCCAATGTTCCAACCCTCCTCATCGACTCCCCGTCTACTTATTCACCCTCCACCGCCGCACCGTGCCGTGCCACAGAATTTCAAACCCACCCCCACGACCCCCCTTCCACACCCACACTTACCCACACCTACAAGAGGGCAAGAGGTGTTACGACACCTCTCAAAAGAGGAGTTTAAGTCAGTCATCGTTGCGCTGGAGGGACGGGACGCGCGTGTAACACACGTTGCCTAACACCGCAGCGCGGAAAGGGGCGGGGCTCCTCGCGCTCTGGTATACCATTAATTTTGACGCGTCATCAGCACCCATCATTCATCAATGCCAATTAGGGGGCATCGACGGCTCGGTTCTTTTAGCCGAGCTTTTTTTTTTACTTTTTTCTATACTTGCCACACCTTTATAAATCCTTATGCACAACTCCTCTTGAGCTAGATAGTATCGGACAGCAAATGGTGATGATTGCACTTTTTGTTTGTTTATTCTTTCTCTCTCTCTCTCTCTCTCTCTCTCTTCTCTCTCTCTCTCTCTCTCTCTCTCTCTCTCTCTCTCTCTCTCTCTCTCTCTCTCTCTCTCTCTCCATCCCTTTCTCATTTTAATCTATTAATTGTCTCACTGAAATTAAATATCAGCAGAAATTTTACGGTTGGGAGGGAGCGGTGCTCTATGTATTGAAAACGGCTGCTTAGTAGGAAAAGATGACCTTCGTGAAAACAGCTCCTTTTTAATGAAAGCTACATGTGCGGTTTTCTTGGGAATTCGTATTCCGCGAGTGTGCACTGTGCAGTGTCGGGGTCTGAGGATAATGAAACCCACTAAATAAGCATCATCAATCGTTTGCGGATACAGGAATTTGTCTTTCTTTCTCTCCGACCGTTTGAGCAAATGTGTATACAAAGGGTAGCAAAGAGGGCCATCACGTGGTTTTAGCCCCCATTTTCTGTCCTTTTCTGACGTAAGTAATCAAAAAAGAGGAGAAAGAAACAGACACAATTCGGTATCCAGCCATGACATTGATATAGCTAATCGTAGACGAGGGTGGATTTTAAAGTAAGTTTATCTATTTTTTTTCCTCAGAAACTATCAATGCTAGAAAACAAACAAACCCAGCGTTGAAACGTACGTACTTTCAGCTTTCTAGTGAGCTACAGTATTTCAAATTTGGCCTACGCGTTGCGGAGATATCCAGGATTTTCCTCACCCGTCTCTCCTTCAAACGTGCCCAACTTTTCACGCGCTACAGAAAACTGCAAGTTTTGGCAGGCGATGCGCTTATCTCCGGATCAGACATCTCAATAACACTTAAATGCATGTTGTTTACTTAATAGACTACTCTTCTCCTGATAAAATGATCCAATTTGTATCGATCTTCAATCTTACGGTCAGTACTAAAAGTGCAATCATCATGAATTGAAGTTGGATTAACAGCTTGCGTCAAAACCTGGTTCAGGAGTATGGGGAAAGAATTTTACGACGACTGTATACAGAAATTGTTGCACCGATATGAAAAATTTAAGAATCTAGCGGGTGACTATGTCAAAAACTGAGGTTAGATGCCACGCAACAATTTTACAACTTGTCTCAATAAAATAAAAGCTCTATTTTTACTTTTTCAAAGTCTTAAACTCATGTTTTCTGTGAAGCTCCGCAGCGCGTAAAAAGGTGGGCACGTTTGAAGGGGAGGTGGGTGTGGAAAATCCACGATATCTCTGCAAAGCGTATAAGTCAAATTTAAAAAAAACTGTGGCTCATTTAAAAGCTGAGAGTACGTACGTTCCAACGCTGGGTTTGGTTTTTTTTCTAACATTAATACTTTCTGAGAAAAAAAAGTTGGTAAACTTACTTTAAAATCCACCCTGGTACATCGTGACATAGATAGGCTTTAACACAGTTTGAGGAAGAGCCTAGTTTTCATTCATTTAACTGTAATCGCGTTTGTTTCATTTTCTAAACATAACATGGCTGTACAACCACACCCCGATTATTTAGAGGGACTAAAATACAAAAAGAATACTATCTAATTTTTCGTAGCTATTTGTCTATATTACTGATCAATTTCTAAATAAGCTATGAGGCGGCTGAGTTGCATCTTTGAACAATTAAAACTAAAACTGTCATCGGCAAATTTATTACCATGGTTGCCTTGGCGACAGATCATAAAATAGATGAATAAATGTATGTAATGAAAAATGTCATCAATAATTTCGAAGAGACTCGATCTGCATTCCTTTAACGTGTTACATAAAATGACTTGTTCTTAATTGCCAGTATTGAATGTTAAATATTACCCAGAGAATATAGTAATTAAAAAAGGAAGGGGTATGAAAGAGCAGTGTGAGTAGGTGGGGGATAAAACTGAATGGGGGAAGGGGGGTTTTGAAATGGGTTAGCTCTTTTATTTCCCAAGTTATGACGCATTAAAATCTCTCGCAATCAGGCGGAACAAATTTAGTAAGGACTGTCGAGTAGCTTCGGAACAGTAGGAATGATGAAGGTGCATGGATGAAATCAAATCTAGACGATAATTTTTAGATTTCCATCTTCCCAGGCAGGAATCTTGATTCGCTGAGAAGAATAACGTGGCTTTCGCAAGCTTTTTCCACTTACAAATGAACTATTATCAATTCAATGATAAAATCCATTGGGGGAAACGAAAAAAAAAATTCAGTAGTAGCAATGAATCAATTTGAAATCCTCATTTATTAATTTAATGAAAGCTCTGAAACTTTGTGACCTTTAACCCTCTAAAGGCCAGGTTTGTTCAAAAGAAATCCACTCTTCCGTTTATACAGGGAAGGTAGTTAACTATTCGTACTCGGGGGAGTTGGACTTGCCTATACGATGAATTGAAGGCGCCCGAACAAAGTATACCTTGTGAGTGTATTTTCATTGATAATCACGTGTATCCGGAATAAAGACTGAAACAATGTGAAAGTAGACTAGAGGAGAAAAACGAGTATACTCGATCTTGGTCCTTAAAGGGTTAATGTGAATATATATTCAATGATAAGTGTCAATAGGTATGCCCATAGCGCTACCGCTCTTATCAAATTAATGGCCAAAAAAGTTGCAGCTTTAAGAAAAGAAGAAATAGGTACTATAGGTACATAATCACCGGAGGAATGTCTCGGATAAATATATGTCGTCAAATATAAAATTACTTAAAAAATTTGGCTGAAATTACCAAAAAACGGAGCATCACTAAAAGCGATTTATTTTCCATTTTTGAATACTTTTTAGCCTTATTTTTGAAGTAAGAGTTGAGTTGAGGTACTTATTTTGCAGAGATATTCTTCAGATTATTATCTAGTACAGCTCTGTAACTCTCCATTTTCTAAAGTATAAATTACATCCGGAATTTGAATTGACATCAATTGTATAGTAGCACTCAGGTGGCAGAAATCGGTACTAAACGCTGAAGAGTTACGGTTTTGGCGCAAAACGATACGGAATTGCACTTTTGCCGATGGTTTTTTCCCTTTGCCGTAGATTAACTATTTTTACAGTTTTCCTTTAAATGCCACTACATTTACGGTTATTTTGATGGAAAAACAGTTATTATATATGTATCAGCACTTTGGTAATTTTAACAGATTTCTTGAGCCAGCAACCATTGAAATCAGGTGTGAGGCAGTTTCAATCGTATAGTCAATAAGTGCGAGAGAGATAAATATGCGTAGTTCTTTACTCACTCGCCGCCTGTCATTGAAATCTGACGGGGACTTAACCTTGATGCATGAGCGCCCGCCAAAAATTGCCATGGAGGGTCAATATTTTTGAACCTCAATTAATAGGTCTACCGGACACCACTCAGTGATAAGGATGTCACTTAGGCATGTCTAGGGGGGCCCTCCCCCCCCCCCCCCCCCCGAAAAGAAGAAAAATGAATTTTTTCTTCAATTGGCACAATTGTAAGCTATTGTAGGTATGTATCAATTAATAATCATAAGCGTCGATAGACGCAGACGGCAAGTCAGGTAACCCCACCCTACTACCACCCTCTCTACGACCTGACAAGTCTGCGGCGCGTGTAACGCTTATAATTACAGAAATTATTTCATTCCCCCAAACCGTGCCTTGATATGATCCTGTAGCGAAAAAACTACGCAACCAAACTCATCAAACTTGGTCTTATTTTAACCAGCGTGTTCTGTGCTCGTGCCTTTTTTTTTGTTTGAACGCAATCCGTCTAATATTTATTGAGAAATGATAAAAAAACTGAATTTCTCATTATAACGGCTATTTCAAACTACGCGGTAACTCTACTCTCATTGGCTACTGCCTTTTAGTATTTGAGATCGCCGCGAGAATCGACGCTTCATCGTCAGTCAACAACAACTGCACATCATTTCAAAACAAAAACATTTCTCTCTGCTTTGACACTTTTGAAATAAACTCGTTACAAATACATGAGTGATACAAGTGATTATTGTTTCAATTACAACGGAGGCCGTGAATTACGAAATTTGTCCTCCTCAGTTCTTGTTTTTAAATAAATGTAGCAAACATCTTTTCTAGTTATTTCTTTTGTGTGCTTCTAATTTGTTGTATGCACGCGTATAGTAAAGGTTGGTTTGCTCTCATAGTTAGGTACTATTGCATATTCATTTATTTAATAACTATTCTAGCTCTGAAGCTGAAAGTATTCGAATTTGGGCATAACCGCGGAGCTTCATTTTCCACTTCATTGCTTGCAAATGCAACAGCTGAGTACCGTAATACTGTTGATCACTGGAGGGAGAGTAGTTTCTGATGTGTTTACAGCACCTTTGTGATTTTAGCACAGAATTATACAATGAATTATTCTGTGATTTTATTGTATAATTATTCATAAGCAAGTAGTGACAAAAGTTCTTTGCTGTGTACTTGTAGAGTTCACA
The DNA here is from genome assembly GCA_011764245.1 of Trialeurodes vaporariorum. Taxonomy (NCBI): domain Eukaryota; kingdom Metazoa; phylum Arthropoda; class Insecta; order Hemiptera; family Aleyrodidae; genus Trialeurodes; species Trialeurodes vaporariorum. The sequence continues at coordinate 31,688,315 of VMOF01000388.1, forward strand.
ACTGATCTGTTTATTTTATGAGAGCTGGTAGTGACAATAACATTATTTTCCTGAAGTTACAGAATTGAGCTACGGCGGATCTGCCAGCGACAGAGTAGCCAGTGGCGGATCGGCCACCGGCGAACTAGCCAATGGCGGATCGGCCAGCGGCGGACCGGCCACTGGCGGATCAGAAACCGGCGGACTAGAGAGTATGGCGGATCGGCCAGCGGCGGACCGGCCGATGGCGGATCGACCAGCGATGGACCGGACAGTGGCGGATCGGCCAGCGGCGGACCGGCCAGTGGCGGATCGGCCAGCGGCGGACCGGCCAGTCGCGGATCGGCCACCGGCGGACTATAGCCAATGGCGGATCGGCCAGCGGCGGACTAGCCCCGGCGGATCGGCCAGCGGCGGACCTGCAAGTGGCGGATCGGCCAGCGGCGGACCGGCCAGTGGCGGATCGGCCAGCGGCGGACCGGCCAGCGGCGGACTAGCCAATGGCGGATCGGCCAGCGGCGGACTTGCAAGTGGCGGATCGGCCAGCGGCGGACCGGCCAGTGGTGGATCGGCCAGCGGCGGACTAGCCAATGGCGGATCGGCCAGCGGCGGACCTGCAAGTGGCGGATCGGCCAGCGGCGGACCGGCCAGTGGTGGATCGGTCAGCGGCGGATTAGCCAGAGGCGGATCGGCCAGTAACGGACTAGCCAGTGGCGGAGCGGCCAGCGGCGGACTAGCCAGTGGTGGATCGGCCAGCGGCGAACCAGCCAGAGGCGCATCGGCCAGCGGCGGACTAGCCAGTGGAATCGGAACCGTTGGTTAGCATACAGATCAGGGAAAAGAAAGGGAAATGAGGCTGTGGTCCCTATCGTAAAATAAGCACTCGAGAGTCTATGTGAAAGTTGTCCGGAAACTATTTATAACTGCTGGCTAGTCAGCTGATGGATAACAACTGTTGCTTTTATTTGTGGAATAAGAAACTGGAATTTTACAAGCTAAAACCAGAGTATATCCCATCAAAAACCTTTCCAGGTGCAAGCAGACGGCATCAGGTAATTATGTCTGTCACAAAAAGCCGTTCCAATGCATCCACTCAAAGATATGATATGATGGGAACGGCAAGTCTCCTCCAAGTGGGCATCCAGCAGGGCAAATGTTAATCATTTTTCAAAATCAACACTATCCATCTGCGGCGAATTTAGTGAAGGAAAAACTTTGAGGGATGTATTTCTTTATTTTTTATTTTTAAACGCAAAAACTTGCCGCCGTTCATCGCCTTAAAAAAGAAAAAAATCAATTATTATTTTTTTTTTTAATAAGAATAATTGATTTTTTTCTTTTTTAAGGCGATGAACGGCGGCAAGTTTTTGCGTTTGAAAATAAAAAATAAAGAAATACATCCCTCAAAGTTTTTCCTTCACTAAATTCGCCGCAGATGGATAGTGTTGATTTTGAAAAATGATTAACATTTGCCCTGCTGGATGCCCACTTGGAGGAGACTTGCCGTTCCCATCATATCATATCTTTGAGTGGATGCATTGGAACGGCTTTTTGTGACAGACATAATTACCTGATGCCGTCTGCTTGCACCTGGAAAGGTTTTTGATGGGATAATAATAATGATAATTTTTGAGGGTTTGATATATTATGAAAAAATTGACACCTCTGATGATAATGATGTAGTAAAAAAATCCTTTCAAAAAGTGGATTAAAATATGTATTAAAGTAAACTAAGAATGAAGCTTGTAAATTCTTACTAGATTATTTAATATTTTATCTTATTTTGCTCTTTTTATTTTTCATCGTGAAGTTTTGATTCTTCTGAATTCCAGGGGCGAAAGTGCCCCCCCCCCTTGACCCCCGCTGTGGTCGCCCATGCCTCGATGGATTACGATTTACCATATTCACTCACGATTCATAGATTTCATGCTTTCTAATGCATCACAGGCCTCATCAGTTAATGTGGGTTGGGCATGTATGGGCACTGAGCCTTAGTCCTTCAATTATTAACACTCTAAAATTGCGCGTGATGACAACATCGCGAAATACTCAAATAGTCCAGGATGTCAAGGCCTCTAACTAGCTCCCAAAACGTTATCAATAGAACGGCCTGAAATAACAAATTGCTCTTCTTAGCTCTTACTTCCTCTCTATGATTCAGGAGAAGTTGGAAACCTCAAAATTTATTTCATTTTCTTTTTTTTTTTTGCTCTCTATGATTCAGGAGAAGTTGGAAACCTCGAAATTTATTTCATTTTCATTTTTTTTTTTTTTTTTTTTTTTTTTTTTTTTTTTTTTTTTTTTAAATAGGAAACTTCCGTTTCTGCAACGTTGCTTAAGGCGGCGCATAGAATTTTCTGAGCGGCTTATTTTTCCATGCTAATTAATTACATCATCATCGTCATCTTTCGCGCGGAAGCTCATTAGAGCTGTCTTTGCATCATCTTCAATCTCTTTCTCTCTCCCTCCCGCTCCCTCTTTAATTATTATTTTTTCAAAGATTTTCATTTTGCTACGTAGTCTTTGAACCATATTGTACTCGCCGCTGCTTATACAATCCAGGGCTGTCATTTGGCGTATAACTATACGCATTTTCCAGTGGCGTAACGTGCAATTTGGCAACGTTGTAGCTCGTCTATTTAAACTCATAATAAAGATCAAACTATTGGGGGCTGGGCGAACGCGTTCGCATTCGAGATTTTACAAGGGTTTAAATGGACAAAATACAAAGTTATCAAAGTTCACATTACGCCCTTTGCATTTTTTCCATTTAACTCAATAAAATTTCTTTCTGCCAAATTTGGTAACACGGATCCAATCAGTCAGCGTCTCTTTCATCTTAATTTAACTTTATGTTTGTCTGCAACATGGTTCATAAAGTGTAACAAAAATAAAACTAAAAAATGATAAATAATAAATAAAAATAATAAATAATAAGCTCCCATAATAAATAGATGGATTACTAAATCATAGACAACAGTCACCACACACCAGTCAGTCGCGCAATGGACAACTTTATTTCTGTTTCAACAAAACAACATTGGGAACAACATCCAACGACTCATCACATGTTGATTGATGATCATTGACCAAAGACGAAACTACCGATGCTTATCCGTTTTGATTAGGACTCTACAGTCTACAAAACGACCAAAAAGGATCCTCAAACCAGTCTTCAAGGGAAAATCTGGAGATTGACGCAAACCATAGTTTAGACTGATTTTGCCCGCAAACTTTTGATGATCGTCGATGATGTCGGTGACCAATCATGACACAGAATCATCTCTGTCAAGACACAGAGCATTTGAAAGTTAAAACATTTAATGTCCGTAATTTTGCAATTATTTGAAAACTATCTTTTTTGCTCACCAATAAATGCCCTCTTGGAAGTTACTTTGAGAACTTAATTTGATCGCCTAAAAAGGCCCATTGACTGCTGACATCAACATTATTGCCCTACAATCAACGTAGGAGCCGTATTGGACGTTGTTCATTTTTATGCCTCCCAGAAAAAAAGAAAGCTAGTTCCACGCGGTTTTAACATGAGCGCGATAGCTAGAGCGCGATGGTCTCTAATGTCTCTGAAATAAACAAATGAGTAAATTAATAAATAAATAAATCGATAAATAAATAGGTACATAGATAAATAAATTAATGAAAGAATTAATAAACGTGACCACCAATCGGATCGGTTGTAGCGCTCATCACGTGACAGCTATCCTCAGACAAATCATCTGTGATGACTTAACTAAGTATTCACGTGTCATTTTCAGTCCCATTGCTTACCGTTGAAGTGGTATCGATTCAAGAGCTAAACAAACCAAATATAATCAACCATCTACAGTGGAAAATACTACTTCTCCTAGAAGTTTTTACATTTTTTTTTTTTTTTTTTTTTGTGATCACCTCGTTCAAAATCATCCCGCAAAAATAAGCTCTAGTTTTTATCTTGAGCGTAACTTTTGATTCAAGACGAGCGATTCGTAACTTCAAAACTTGCGGGCATTTCCTCGCCCACCCTTTCTATTTCAGATATCCCACGTGGTTTCGAGGTTTACCCCGGCTCAAAGCTCAAGCTGCCCTCAGATAGAAAGTTATAATAAACCACATTAAAAAGCAGCGCCGTGCCGCCGCCGCCCGCGCGAATACCTCCCGCAATACTCGCGACTCGGTGAAACATAAAAGTAAGCTTTTCGAAGCGTAATTGTCGCATGACAATTTCAAAAGTTTAAAACCGAAAGCACACATTATGTATAAGAAACTACACCCAGGCGGGATTCGTCCGTGGACGTTAAAATTCAAGGCGTTTGCCGCTTTGGGACTCCAAATAAAAGGGAAGGGCCAAAGGGAGAGATGGACGGGGGGGGGGGGCTTTATTAAGCGCAGTAAATCCTCATTAGGGATTGTGTCGCGCGTACCTCAAGCGAATTCCCATCGCCACAATTCTTTCTTCTCCGCCACCACCGGGCCACGCCGGCCGCTCAGTGGATCGATCAATAGCAGCTAGTGAATTGCGATGTATGTATCGAAATCTCCTCCATATAAACTCTTAGAGAAGAATCGATGTATCAATGTATCGATGCGATGTATGTATCGAAATCTCCTCCATATGTATAAACTCATAGAGAAGAATCGATGTATCAATATATCGTATAAATCGATAGAAAAGAGTTTGTGTATCGAAACCCTTTCCAAATAAACTTATAGAATATAAATCGATGTATCGAAATATCCTACATTTAAATCTAAAGAAAAGAATGATTGTGTCGATTTCTCCTTTTTACAAACCTATGAAAAAGAAAGTACCCTCACCCTTAAGCGGTTCAATAGGATCTGTTGTGTACTTTTGCCACAGCAACATGGCACACTGATGCAAACTTAAAATCCCGCGAAAATTACTACGCGCACATTAATATCTTCCTGAAAAACGTTATTACAAACGTTCATGTCTGACTCATTCTGAAATTTCTTCTGAAGTAAAAGAGAAGGAAAAGGAAACTGTTAAAGCCTGGAAAAATCTGCGTCTCTACCCAATGTGGGTCTGGTAGTGCAATTGTTCGAAAGAAAAAAGAGGAAAGGAAAAAAAAATGAGCGCGATTTCGCCGCAGAAGGGAATATATAAAAGGAAATGGGCAAGTTATGTCGGAAAGAAGAATGAATTCACCCGTATTCTTCGTGTGTAATAGAAAAAGTATACGTTTCAATTTAAAGCCCGAATTAGCCGCATGGAAAAGCGGTGTTATATTTACTCAAATTGGAAGGAAACAATTTCCTTAATATTCCGTCCATCCCCCTAACCTTGTTCACTTTTCTTGCCCATTTCCCCTCTCTGCATCACTGCTGGCGTTATGACTCTTGGTCTCGGATTTGTTTTGGTATTTTTACGCACTTCTTCTCTTTCTCCCCCCTGAACTCAGCTAAACACACGCGCGCACTTTCCCCTCCCCCCTTCTATCCTATCTTTGGTTGACATACATACCGTTTTTAGTGATGGCACTACAGTCGAAATTAGATCCTAACGAACTTCCTTTTTTCACGGAAAAAAATATTTCTTAAATTCTATATAGTATATTACCAGAAGCATGACAATATGTGAGCCACTGTGAGTCTAGTACTTTTACCAGAAAATGCTGGCATTACTATCAGAATACGTGGTCACAGTACCGGAATTTCCTTCACATTTTTAAGAACTATGGTACGAACACGTTAGAAACTCTGGTAAAATTAACATCCCTTACCTTGGTTCACGTATTGTAGTGCTTCTGGTAATTTTGGTAAGTATCTCTTTTTGTTCAGTATTGCATTCCTCTTCATCACTCTCGTCAAATAATAATTCATAAGAAATTAGACCCGAGTTTTCAAATGAAAATTCAAAATTATATGCAGCCAGCTTGCTCCGATTTAACCGCACCTACAGATTTACGTACTCTTGAAATACGTCTGCTTTTGAACTAACTTTTAAACATCACTCATTGGTCATTGATTAACTCACGCAGATTGGAACTGATAGGGGAGGGGCTGGGGATCATTGTCTTGAAGACCGAAGGCCTAGGGTGGAGTGGGAAATTTTCCAGCACGATGAACGGTCTCCTTTTGGTTGTGACCTTACAAACCTTTGAAAAGGCTACAAAATCGTAGATCACTAAGAGGCGTAACTTAATACAACGGCTAAAAATCTGTGTAAATGTAAGTACAGTCCTACGAGGTAACTTGGACATTTGCACTTTTTTAGCTTTGATAATTTAGCCTTTTTACCTTAGCAAAAATTTAACGACTGGAGCTCATTTTCTACAGGCTAGTATTTCCAATCTACTTCCTACTTTTTTAGGGTAATCGCACCTTTTTTTTTCTTTTTTTAATTGAAAACCAGTTATTACCTGTGAAAAGTTAGTCTCCGGGGCAGTTTCGCGCTCCTCCCTAGAGGAGGATCAATCCACCCAAAATATACCTCCGACCCTCATTTGCGCCTCTCCAATCCGCGATTACACGCGAAATTCCGGGCCCGCCAGCCCATCTCACCAGCGTTCTATACTTTATATACTATGTATGTCGGAAATAGATTGGGCTACAATAAATGTTTATATTCCTGCTGTAACAGTTTTGCCAGCCAGCATGACTATAGATGATTTTCCCTTTTGTTCCTCGTTATACCGCTGTATTCCAAGTTACCCCCGTTTGGCGATACCCACTTTTTTATTCTCTCTTAAAGGTTATTACGTAACGACGTTTTACAAATATACAGATGTATTCAGATCTGTTGCAAGATGAAGCAATTAAAGGAAATGAGGGAAAACGAACGGACAAAGACAGCTCGATAAACGGACACAGAGTCGCAAAAAATCCGAGGCTTCCATACTCCGTAGTGCTTCGTGAGTCGTGACAATAAGGTTCTTTCCCCGTTCGCACAATTTCATGCCGAACCGTTGGAAATGGAGTTGTTATCATCAATGAAAGACCTGAAGTAGTTCTGGTTTTATTCAACTTCTCATTTTCTTCCCACCCCTATTTTTCAGAGGGTGTTCGTAAAGTCCTTTCCAAGTTTCGTGTATACGCTGTCATGGAAGTAGAGGGACAAGTGTTTTGAATTGATGATTCTTTATGAAATTCGATGAAAACAGAATAATCAAAAAACACTTACATCCACGTATTTTTGAGCGATTTTCTGCATTGTGGACAATTTTTGATACCTGGCTAGTCGATCATTTACTTCATCGATAAATCTAACGTCAAAACTGTCTATGATGGGTGCTATTGGTCAAAAATTGTAAAACTTGGGTGTTGCTGTGGTAATCATCCTCAAAGTGCCAGGTTTTTAAATAAATATCTTTGAAATAACGGGCACTTAACGATGGTTACCATAGCATAACAGCCAAGTTTTACAATTTTGGACCAATAGCTTCGCACTTATAGACATTCTTAACGATCTGTTTATCATGAAGTAAACGATCGGTCCCCTGATTTATTGTTCGGTATTATTTTCGGTGCTCATAGATTTGAAAAGTATCGATATTTAATAACGGCTCAAATAGCGAAGATCGAATCGATCAATTATGTGAGGTAAATGTAGAATCAACAGCAATTAATGGGTCTTTCGCAAACTTTTGCTAAAGCAGTGTGGATCATAAATTCCCATGGATTTTAACCATCAAGCGAACCTTGACTTTTTCTGGACTTACCGTGTCCTTCATGGATACCTATTTGAAAAGCTGAAACAAAGGCTAACTTGCAAGAGACATTGCAGACTTTCAATGTCGATTTTAGTTCGGAAACATTTACAGACTTTTTGAAACACCCTGTGCCAACATCAACGATTAGAGAGCATCGTTTTACTTTACCCATACACTCTCCCTCTCATTTTCTCTGTAGAAAGGAAAAACGACAAAATGATAATGCACTAAGCGATACAAGCTCTTCATTTGGTTTTGGTGCCGGAGAGAAATCAATAATTAACGTGTTTTTTTCTTCTCTTTTTACCTTCCTTGTCATCATTTACACTCTTTGCTTGCACGAAAATAAGAAAAGCATGGTGGCTACGCTGAGGAAAAACTAAGCCATAGGGAAAAAGTAGGGAATTTTAAACATACGGAATTTCGGCTTTTTCTCGGGAATGTTATCCTCCTATGTTTCGTCTGATGTAGAATACTATTCTTCTTTATACTATCATGAAAGAATACTATTCAGCCAAGATTATTTGATAATTCATTATTAATTTAAGATCTGAGATGTATAACCGCAAAAATTGATTTTTTTTTCTTTTTTTTCAACCAATCCGATTCGATAATCCAGGATACTGATCGCATGGCGGCGGCTCTTGCCGGATCGACCATATCGCTCTCTTTTACGAAGTTTTTAGGTTAAATTAATCACGCACAAGGCAATTATGTGATGATAGATGTTAATTTCTTCGTTGACTTGAATTTATTGCTATTCATATTCTTCACTGCACCGCTGCAAATACTTTAGTGAACTCTGGAACTCTAAGTACGAGTCATCATAATAGTCACAGTTTAATTCTTTTATCGCATAATACATAAATAGTGAACCTAAGTAAGTTGAATATTTAGTTTTTATAGCTGGGTTGTGGAAATCAGTATGAAATTAATTAAGAGCAATTTTATCGATGATAACTGGGGGGGGGGCTCAGGGAACATGGGTAGCATAAAAGTTCCGGCAGGCAAATGCTTTAAAGTTTTCCTAAACGAAATTTTAAGTACACTCAGGGAAAACTGAAATTAGAGCTGAAAACGGTGCAACGGCGCACAGAGAACTGGAAAAACCAAAGGCTGGCGTAGACTCGTTAGATTTTCAGTTAAAGCGTTTCTGACTGAATTTAAAAGCTACTTCAGTTTTAACTTCAAGTTTTACTTTCTCTTTTTGGAAGTTCTGAAATAATTTTTCAGCCACTGGCACGTCCACCGACATCCTACTTTCTTCCCGCGGTATTTGTGATTAGTCTAAAAACGCTCGTGTTTTGCCAAACTGTATATACGGTAAAAGATGCACGCGATGCGCTCTATGACCCATAAGATGTAGCTTACCAAGGTTGCCAAATCTAATTTTTCAATTTTTTATCACAGTTCAAGTTTATTTCAGGTGAAAGGGTGTTTTGCACACTTTTGCCGTATGACATTAAAGCAGTTTAATTCCCACGAATTTCAGCCTCAAAAAAACCGTTGAACCCATTAAGAGCCTTCAAAATTCACTCATAAAGTTGTGTATACCCTTTGAGGATTCGTAAATTCAATCAGCCCGCTCTCAATCTCTACAAAATTAGATGAAACAACTATTATAAGCCTTAAGCATTAAGCAAGAGCATTAACTCTAGTCAACCGAAGCACTAATTAAATGGTTGATTGAGTTGAACTTTTAAAGAGTCGCAGAGTTTTAACTCCGTTGCTAACTAACCGCTCACTGATGCGTTTTGATACAGTTTGGCACCGCTACTTGACAGAACCCGATATTCAAAAATGCTCTCCTCTAGTGCTAGTAATCTTTGCATATTGCTAGTGCTAGTTACATCTAATAAATTTCCAAATTATTTTCGTGAGTCATGAGTCATGACATGTGTCTTCGATTTTGAGGAATTCATTTCATTCCAGTCACTAGTGGCTTCTGCCGCTGCTTTTATTGTGGACATTGGGCTACCATTGTTTTATTAAGAAAGTGATCGTTCTATAACTCTACGGTGGCTGCATTAGGATTCAACCGCTGAAGGCTCGTCAAAACCCGTCATTATTTCAATCGTAGTCATTTCAATTTGGCATCGACGCACATTCTGTTGCGTGTTTACGATCAAAGCGGCTGATGCAATCGAAGTCGTAAAACTGTCTGATCCGGTTTTAAAACGTTGTTGTACTTACGGTCAATTTCTTCATATTATTCGAGTCCGTCTTATCATTGTCGTACCTAGAAATCATTCTATCTCTCTCGTCACCCATTCAAACGCACAGGAAGAATAAAGGTAGGGTGATAGGGGTCGATTGATCTACATTAATCGCTCTTTTCTGGCATGTCCTAGGAAAGGACAAAGATAGCGCTTAACGTCTCATGATGGCCTCTCTATCCTCTTATTATTTTCCAACAAATGTCTTTCAATGAGTTAAAAGTGTGAAGGATAAAATCTTTTTGATTGCATTCCCATATGAGCTTCAATCGTGCCCTTACTGAATGATACACCATAAAATTCAATTGGGTGTCCTCAAATTCCGATGTACATTTAAATTTCAATGCGGTACATTTTGACATTTTCTACCGCTTAAAATTCATTTCCGAGAGTCATGAAGGTCGGAGAGACATCTCTCGTTTCAGATATTCAACGATGACGTATTTTATCTTCAAGTTGACTCTTAATCTTTCCTCTCCCCTCTCTCTCACCCTCGCCCTCCTCTCTCTCCCTCTCCTCCTCCCTCTATTATTTCTTTCTCTCTTTCTCTTTCATTTCATCAAACGTTGGGACAAAGGCAATGTCAACGCCAGGTACTAAAAAAAACTCACGATGATGCAGAGAGGGGGGAGGGGGGCTCGGTCGCGTTTGCCTCGCTACAGGTTAATTACAGCGCACCGGTGTGATGGGCGCGTACTATGTTGTGCCTTGTTTTATGACATCCCCCGCAGCCGTGCGCATTTCGGAGTGGGGGTAAAGGCGGGGAAAAAAGTCAAAACGCTGTAATTATTACACGACAAGATATTCAACAAAGAAACCAAACACCCGAGAGTATCCACTTTGCTGTCACTTTTTTCCCGCTTTTCTCGCAACTTTGCGACAATTACTCGGGCTTTTTGCTCATCCTTCCCCATATTTTTACCCTCACTAATAAAGAAATACACACGCAGACTCGCGCAACATAGGACAATTTTTCTTTCTCCCTTGTGCATACCCACACACATGCTGACACGCCGTAGAAACGTGTGACGTAACGTGATTTGACCTGACGTAATTTCAAATAATCGGAATGTGTCATCAAAATCTCTACTCTCAAACTTTAATTAAACTGTTTTCTGCTGGAAAAGTCCAAGTTCAACTGAAGATGCACTCTTCAACGCCATGCTTCTATGAATCAATACTTTTGCATAGAATCAAATGGGAGAGAAACTGCAATCAAATTTTCATGAGCCACCGCGGAAAATCCAACTCAAATTATCCTTTTCAAGTCTTGTAAATCTAATCGATAAAACTACCTGAAGAGTGAAGATGTCGACTCCCGCGCTGATTAGTTAACTGTTCGTACACGACGGATATGGAATTGCGTTCTCTGAAAATGAAGGCGCAGTCATATTCATTCGTGGTGAAGCAGTAGCAGAGCGAGAGAAGTTCACTCGCCAAATAATCGCGTAACTTTTGCAGGATGAAAAGTAGTTTATGAAGGTTAAATCCATGGGTGTAGTAACGGTCAAGAGTCAAGACCAATACAATGGGTTTAAATGGTAGACGTACGAAATGCAACGATTCCAAATTGAACGGCTCTGGCTCTGTAAAATTAAAGTGATAAACAGAAGGCTGATCTAGGAGTTCACGTACCACTTTCTCAGCTCCTTTGAACACAAGTGATAGATAAGGACAACGAAGGGGCTATCACGTGACTTATGTACTATAGTATCGATTTTTTTCTAATGCATGCGCAGTGTTGTCACGTTTAAAACTAAAAGCGGTATATTTTACATTGATGCTTATGAGAGATATACGGCCTAAAGTCGTACATCTATCTACACTGCACCTGCGTTCTAAGATGTAAGGAGGACGAGAAACTTTCTGGATCCACCTCTCGTGATGAACGCATATATATTCTATCCATTGGATTTTTTTTTTTTTTTTCTCCCTCCAGAAAAGGAACAAATCATAATTGGAAATAATGACAGTTTCTTCCTTTCTGCATAAAGAAGTCCAACTCCAATTGTAGTATCCTGTTTATAGATGATTGTTTATTCGCCACCTGAAACCTCAGAGCATGATTTTTGTCATAAATCATACAGTCTCGTATGAAATAGCGGTATAACACTTGTGGATATGAGAAGCTAGATCACCGTATAACAGAATTACCGAAAAGACACTTTGAAAATATGATTTTTAGTGTTGAACTTTTACTGTGGTCAATTCAGCGGTTGGGACTCATGTTCGGCACCCTCCCCGGCCCGTTTTATAAATTAATTAATGATGGATGGTGATGATCGCGTCCAACTGTTGACCGCACGTAACTGCGTTAGCCATCTTGCGGTTAAATGCGAACGCGACGCGACGGTTTCCCCGCGAACTTCACCGACCGCCGATGCCTCGTCGTTCGGGTGCTTGATATGATGAGTGGTGATGGGTAAATGTCAGTCATTAGGGCAATTCGGTCCGCGTTTGGGAACATTGTGACGCCAACAAATCCCTGCACCGGTTTATCAACGCAATTTTTCGCTCTCATATTTTCATGCAGTATATGCTGTATTCAACATGAGAAATTCTCTTATTACTTTCTTTTCTCCATTAAAAAACGTGTATTTGAAATACACGTTTACAGACGAAGAGTTAAAAACCCTTCATTTTATTCTTTTTTAACTTTCACATTCACAGGGTAAATAGGAGAGATATACAGAGCGTATGTAAAATGGCACTTCTGCGGTTTTTCCTAGCAACGGCTACAGATATCGAAAAACGGCCTGACACGTTTCTAACATGATTTAGAAGGATACATTTTCTCAGGGTCACTGAGTGTCCCCTCAATAGTATTATACGCTTGTCTGGACATTCTTTGATGCCCTCAGCCTTCACAGGAAAATCGCAACGTTATCCATTTTTTATACACCGTAACTGTAGAAAACATCCTGGTTTTCGCCAACTCCATATCCACAATCAGCATTGTAAATGTAGGGTTGTGGGGGTGGAGGGTTGTTTATTTTAGTCTCATTGTCCAGTTTACTCCCTTATTTTGAAACGCCGATTAATATGAGCTTTAGTTACTTATTATTTCGAATTCAGGCTCAAATTCTCATAGGATTGCAATGTAACTTTTCAGCGCAGTCACAACGACATGAAGGTGTAATTTGAGAAGCTGAATCCATTTCACAACTCAGTTTTTACTGAAAATGGAGTTATAAAATGGATTTATAGCCACTCAAATTACAATATACCTACACATCTCTGGGACTGCGCAGAAAAGTGATCTTGCAATCTTTTGGGACCTTATTTATCGATTTTTGTTTTGTTTTGTTTTGTTTTTTTTGTTTGTTTGTTCAAGCTTTGCACACCCATGTTTTAAAAGCGTAAAATTACTCGAGATGCTCATGCCGCCCCAGACCATACGTACCTCCTGTTCAGTGGCGTCGCGTGCAATTTGGCAACAAAGTATTCTACCCATGTAAACTCGTGTAAAAGATCGAATTCAGGGGGTGCACGGTGCACAAGGAAAATTCGATATATTTAATGAGTTTAAATGGATCAGTTCCATTGTTGTCAGATGGCACGTGACGCCACTGCTCCTGTTACCCTCTGTTATATAGATCTCGTTCTGCGAACTGGTTTCTTCGCTTCGACCTTGGAATAATACGAGAAAAGAACGCGTAGTTTTTTTTTTTTTTTTTTTTTTTTTTTTTTTTGCCAAAGAATTAAAATTGATGATGAATATAAAATTGTTGTCTGCCGTAGAGAGGACCGTATAGGCGTATAATCAGAAATAACTGATAAGAGTAAGAACCGCACTCCTCTTTTTAGACTCCCAATAAGTTATTCATGATTTCCAAGGTGTGGTGGACTCTTCATAGTGGCGGTGGAGGTTATGACGATTAACAGAAAGAGAGGGGAAGCGGCGAGAGAGAGAGAGAGAGAGGGGGGGAGAGCGAGAGCGAGAACGAAAGAAAAAAGGGTAAGCCGGAGAAGGAGGGGAAGGGAAACGCGATCGAGAGATTGTGTTAACTCCCCGCCCCAAACTTGACACGTTGCGTCGATTTCCCTCGTTAGCAGTTAATTATACTTTCCCCTTTTCACTACCTTCCCCCTTCCATTTCTCTCCCTCTCCCCAAACTCCTACTCTCCCCGAAAATTTCACTTTTAATTATGAGTCTCATCTGAAAAATGCGTTTTTCCCCCATAAGTATATTCAGACGAGCGGAAATATGTTTATGCAAATTGTTTTGCGGAGCTTTTTTTTTAACCCCCCCCCCCTTTCTCGCCACGGCTCAAGGGTATTTAAATTTTAATTGTTTTGTTCTAAGCTTGATTCAATATTTGATAAATTGAATGAAAGTTGCTCGAAATAAATTGAATAAAAAATAAAAATACTGTCGAATCAAATTAAAATTCTTCCATTTTTCTTTTACGTCATGGAGTATCAACCCACGTGACTGTGATCGTATGAAGTGCTTCAAAGGGATTTCTATTGAGTCAGCGGTGCGGCGGCTTGTGAACAAACGTATGTCGTTTGTCTCTCATTTGGACTTATGCATAAGTATCGATTATTTGGAAACTACCCGAGGATCGATCCTTTTCCATAAATTTAAATGAAAGAGACATCAATGCATTGCACAAGTCGACATTTTTGGTGGATCGTGAACAACCTATCATTGTTTCATTCCGATTTGAAACCAAGCAAACTGATCGATTTCAAGTGAACTCCCCCCCCTTCCACAGGAAATATTGCTGAAATAAGTTTACTATGAAGACAAAATTGATAAACCTCAATTAGAAGCGATTAATTTGCTATTGTTTCATTCCCATTTGAACCCACGCAAGAGTATCGCTCACTGAATTCAAAATCAAACATTTAATTAATTGAATTTATCACTCATCAGGAATGCTCAAAATAGGCCAGCCTCTTTAATATTCGAGAATTGATTAGAAATTGATTTACTGATTTGTAAGTTTTGAGTATTACGAGAAATACTGCGGAAGCATTTCAATGTTTTTACTGGGCGAAGAAATTTATGAGTTAAAAGGCAGGCTGCCGTTTTGCTGATCTTAAGTAGATTCTTTTTTAACTCGTCGATGATGATTCCACTGACAAAGAGAGTGCAATGTACAGTTCAGCAGTGTGAAAATAACGCACGAAAAGACTCTTACATGTAATATTTTTCCAGCTGAAGATGAAATCATTGGTGTTTATCAAAATGCCATCAAATGTTAAATTCAACGGTGTTTTCATCGGTGAACGGAAAGATTATAGATCAGAGCATTTCCGTGGGGTTATGATGGTCACACTGTTAAACTATACCAGTATATTAGTGGGTCAACTGGTGGAATCATCGAAAAATTAAAAAAATCCATTTAAAAGATCCGCGAAACGGCTATGCCCTCTTCAAATGATCCACAGATGATACGTCAAAAACTGTTAAGTCCAAAACCGTAATGTCCAATTTTTTTTTTTACTCCCAGAGTCAAAATGTCCAAAAAAAACATACCTACATCCAAAAATGACATGTTCAGCGGTTTTTGTCTAAAAGCGTATTCATTCAAAATATTCGACGCTCGAATTTTATCATAAAAATTAAAAGATGATGTGTTGCGCTATATGAGATTTAATATGCTTTCATGGTTATTTGTTAGAATGAAATATCGGAATGAATATTGACGTAGTTTCATTGATTAATTTGATTTCATTTGGGATGAAAAAATGCGTTTAGAATGTCTGAAAACTAATTTGTTGACGTTTTAGACGCACAACCATGCATTTAAATAATTTTTTTTGAGCCGATACGATTTTTCTCGTTTGCCGCGAGACTTGATTTTGCTTACGCCAATGGGTCCTTCTCTAAACAAATCATTAGATAATCCCCATTGTAAAAAAAACGAAGAAGGAAAAGTCATCACATAATGCTAATCCGTCATTCTTTCTGTTTCAGTTACTATGCATCCCTTTTTTCACAACCTCGGCTTATTCCACCGATGAAACGGCCCAGATTAATGGTGTCGGCGTCGAACAAAGCCTCTAAAGCATCCAAAGCCTCGATATCGCAGCAAAGAGCTCCCAGTTCGCCACCGACAATTCCGGATAGCAGCACGATAAAAACTTACAGTAAGTATTCTATTTCCGGGTTCTCCCCTACTCCGACGTGCAATTCGGATTTATTGATGAAAAATCTGTCCCAAGGTTTCCGCCTGTTTCAAAAATATTATTCATGTTGAGACAGTAGCTTTGCAAGGTTATATCTTTCTGGTGTTCAAGTATTGGTTGTTCATATCTTCCGGAAATGGAATCTTCAGAATATGGTCACCGTAGCAGAATTTCGTCAAAATTAATAACGATGGTACAAACACTAGAAATTCTGGTAAAAGCACCATCCCTTACTTTCTGTTCACATATTGTCGTGCTTCTAATTTTTGTGCTATCTCTTGTTTTTTTATTTTATTTTCTCCAGTAAGATTGCGTCCTTTCACGAGGGGCTCAATTTCTAAAATCAGTAAAGTAAAAGCTCCTAACTGACCCAAAATAAAACTTTTTCCTTCGTCCCTCAAAATGGAGAACTTTCGGGACGTTTGAGAATGAAGATGATGATTCTGCTTGAGATCATTTATCAAACTTGAATGAAATAGGTGGAATAACAAGGGGGCGTAATGAGACAACATGAATGAATGTGAACCGACACAATACATTGACGAGTACGTGTCCCTCCAGAAAGGAATGTAATTGATGAGTTTTTAATAACTCGCGTTTGAATATTAGAGAGCATCATCCAATTTAACTGGAGGTCCCGTGTTCATTGTCCCTCTGCCTGCCTTCTTCTTTCCCTCCTTCGAATTTTTCCTCAGTTCTTTTCAACGTTGGCGCGATCTTTTTCTGTTGTGCGCCATTTTATAAATGGAGCAGAAACGATGAAAAAAATAGGGACAAAATTGTCTGGCTGTACGTCTGATTTGAGTCGTGAATTCTACGAGAAGGCGTTTTTGAGGATGGAGAAACGGAAAAGTCAGTTCGTAGAAATAATGAAATTTAAATCATGTCAAGCATTTCTCTAAAAAGAAGAATTCTAATCTGAAAATGATTCTACCTTTTTGGCGCAATAAACACATATATATTGAAACTTGAAATATAAAGCGTAAAAGCATGTTTTTGATGGAATTTAGTTTCTCGAAAATAAAGCTGCGTATGTGTCATGAAGCGTTTGCTATACTGTTAACATAAGTAAATTTTGTTCCAGGTAATCCGGACATTTTGATTTGCGGAAATTGCCGAGATATGTTCACTGAATTGCAGGAGCTTTTAGAACATAGGAAAACACATTGTAAACTGCGCTTCACCTGCAAGTGTCGGACGACTGAAAACTCTCTTGCAGGTATGACCCATTTGTGTTCAATTAGTTTTGTTTAATTTCCAAAACTCGTTTCCACATCCTTCCTGGAAGAGTCGTGAGCGATATTTTTGACGAAATTGAGGTACTTCCACTGAGCGCATGCTCTTGCTAATCAGATGCTTTCTAATCACAGGAACACTTCATTATTATTAGAAAAAGTATTCAATAGGAAAATAATCGCTTGTCAGATGAGCTTAAGCTCGCCATAGATTTTCTTCACTATACTAGAGCTCACACATTTTGCGAGTTCCGGGCTCTGACAAAATTGCTTGCTTCCAAAATGCATCTGAATGCATTGGTGAGCAGGTGGTTAGCTAAGGGTTTTGACTCCTTCCTTAGCAACCGCGCTCTATTATTCGTTTTGATGTATGTATACCTCGGAATATCCTTAATTTTGAGAGATTTTTCACCAAATTTTATTCATGATCTTTTTCAAAACTGCAGTTTATATTAGTTATTCACCAATGGTGGGGAAACCAAGGGTGGGGACCTGTTACAATCTGGACATTTGGCACCTGCAAACCTCTCAAGAAAAATTTGTTTTGCTTATTTTGATAAATAATGCATACTTCCTTGTAATTGCCACCAGTAGAAGGATTCCAAAAAAGGTCCGAACGTAAAAGAATAATTGCTGTCGGAATTAAAGCCTTGGGACATGAAACACTGCTGTCAAAAAGCCACACTCTCTCTCACCATTTTGGGTTCGCGTTAATCCAAAGCAAGCAAAAGTGGATTGCTGATATTTTGGATTCAGAGGCTCTAAAAGGGACCTCTTCTCATCTCTAAAGCGGTTTTTGATTTTATAGAGCCTCGAAATTTTGATTTTTGGCCGCCTATATCTTAAAATTTCCAACCGTGAGACGGGCAGGGAAAAGCGTTCCATCACTAACAGATTCCTTCCATTCGTTATGCTGTGGAGTAGGTAATTATAGCTGGTAACATCTGTTACCTTGCAGTCTCGTCTTCAACGCCTTTACATCCTCCCTCCTCCAACGTGCAGTGCATCCGCCATCTATCTCGCATATACTTGGAGTGTGATCTTTATTATTAGCACGTGACATGTCCATTCAAAACAAGAGCATTATGATGTCATCTTTGTGTAATCTGTATGTGTGTGTGTGTCATGTTTAATGAATACAATTTGCCATCGATCTTATGTTTGCTCGCAGCCCAGTTCGAAGGAGATCGGGAGGGTAAAGCGTCGCTCTTGTGCGTTCAGTGCAAAGACTCATTCCAATGTGCGTGGGATCTCATGGTCCATGTCCAAGCTGCTCACATGCTCAATATCTATGAGCTCGGAGTCCCGCCTAAGCAAAACAACGGACACGAGGTGGGTTTTCCCTTCATTCTTCATACTTAAACCTTCACTGGGATTGCCAGATCTCCTTAACCCTTTCGGTCAGACTGTCACCTCTCTCCATACATGTGACACACCATGGGAAAAGAGCCCTTATTCTCACTGAATCACAAATTGAGATTTTGCTCAGTCACCGCGAGGAAGAGGTTTCGCCGGTCATTTTGACGCCAAAAATAGCCAAAAATATGACAAATTAACAAAGTTATGACATTTTGAAGTTCGGCAATCTGTACGTGATATTTTTTTAAAACCCGAAAAAAAGTGAGCAATGTATTAATTTGTTGATCAATGATGGAATAATACTATAAACTCAAGATTTATAATAACTCTGATTAAAAATTTCATGCTGAATCCTAATTTTGCATCCGTTATGGTTTTTGTATCCATGGGGGGGGGGGGGGGGGATTTCTACCCAGTTCGTGAAAAATCGCTCTCCTAAACATTTTGTCCGGTGAAGATGGGGGCCCTTTTCCTTTGGCGCGCCAATTAACAAATCTATGAAAAATCAGAGTAGAGGCAAAAACCTGCGAGTTTTGTGTCTTTGTTTTTAAAAAATATTGGAAAATTGAAAATCTCTGAGACTCGCAAGTTTACCTGGGAAAATTAGTCAAAAAGTAAACACTTCCGTCCGAAAAACTCGGTTGGTACTGAAAGATTTAAGGGTGATTTTACGATATCATGACTTTTCGCTGACGCCCGTGAATTTCATGGAAATTGCATCAATTAAACGTTTTTAACGTTACCAAATGGATGAGTATTTCGGTGCAGATATTGATGGCTTCGATGAGCTTCATTGAACATACTTATAGTTTTATTGATCAAAATTTGAAAAGCAATATTGTTTTTCCCATATCTCTCACGTGTATATTTTTGCTGATGAAGTAACAAAGTGAGTATGTCCGCCGTTCAATTTTCCAAAATCGGTCTCGCTCCAGTTAATTCTCTTGTCATATATTTGAACCTCTTTGAGTAAGAGGAACGAATTTAGAATATCCCCCTCCCCCCCCCCCCCCCACCATTCGCATGATCTTGTTTTAATGTCATGTGTCGTTCGCCGCCGCTATCTCCTGGTCGATTAAGTTTATAAGTTTATTAATTTTTTTTTTTCTTGGATCAAACTTGTGTCTTTCTAATGTATTTAATGTTTACAATTGTGTGCGTTCCAGGTATTAAAGAATGGTAAACTATCCAATTCAGATCTCTCAGACTGTGACGCCTCCGTTGAAGAGATGACGTCTCAAGATTGTGATGATAAATATACACAAGGGACTTCTCGATACTCTTTATCACTGGTAATTTCTCTTCGACTTTCATTTATCCGTTTGTTGATTCATTTTTTGCCTCTTTCTTGTTTTTCCCCGCATTTCATGCGCAACCTTTTCAAGGCTCAGTGTTCCTCGGTTCTCAGATGTTGTTCCAAGAAGGTTTCTTTTCTCTCTCTCTTTCTCTCTCTCCCTCTCTCTCTCCTTCTCTCTCTCTCTTTCTTTCTCTTTTTCTCTCCCTATATCTCTCTCCCCCTCTCTCCTCCTCTCTTCCCCTCTCTCCCTCTCTCTCTCCCTCTGCCTGTTTGGAGCTCACATGTTAAAAAGAATCACGTGATCATTACTCCAACATTTCTCCTTTTTTACTTTTTTAAAACATGCATTCAAATGGGAGGAGTGGGCTTCTTCTGAAATAGACTATTTTAATACACAGTATTACTGCGGTAGATTCAAGCACATTTTGACTGAGTTTTTTTTTTTTTTTTACGGTTTTGTTGTTAATTTTTACCACATCAATTGTTTGTATTCATTGCATCGTAAAATGATGCAAAATTAAGATTCGCGCACAAAAATCTGTACTCATTTTTACTTGAAGCCAGTAGTAGATATATAGCTGCTCCATAAAAACCCATCGAAAAGAATCGATCATTAGGGCGTTCGATTGAACCACCAAGAAATCAATAGTCATGCATTGATTCTAATGGGGCACGTGTGGCTTGAAGCAGCAAATCTATAGCAACACCGTGTCCTACGCATATCACCTAATATTCCTGTGTTTAATGGAACGCGCACTGTCGGCGATAGAGGTGTATCGCAGTGGCGGCGCCTGCGCATTATATTCGATGCATCAAACGGTACACGCACAAAATAGTTCCACACTAACATCTAGCCAAGTTAATAGGTAAATATGTGTAACGTGTGTTGTCTTTACTACACTTCGCAGGCGCAACTCCTGTCGCTCGCGTCGCCGATATTACATCAAAGCGACAGCTGCTTTCCTCTTTAGTTGCCCTTTTCAGACCGAACCTAGTGGATGTCTCACTGTCGGGAGAGGTTTCCATCACGTATTAATTATTATGAATGTTTCAATAAACTTTATATCCAAAGATCGGTCGATGTGATGCTTGTCGGATTCGCACGTATCGATCTACGTCCACGGATAGAATAAGAATGGCACAGTGACGTGGTTTGAATTTGGGTCGAAGCAACGTTTAAAGGGCATTTCGATGTATGTGAAATGACGAAAGTTCATTCAGTTCAGGAATAGCTTTTGAACTTATTCAAAATTTATGATTCGTGTTGAAATAAGTTAAAGATAAGTTAAAGAAAGGAACTTCGGTTTAAAAGGTAAAAACAAGAGATCTTTTATTAACACATTATTCGACGATCACAGATACTTCAATATAGAGTGGACGCAAAGTAGAGGAGCGAGACACGAAGTAAGTAATTAATGAAAAATGGAGCAGCGCTCCATGCGGCAGTTTCAACAAATACAAATTGTCTTCATGACAACTATGGAT
Organism: Trialeurodes vaporariorum; assembly: GCA_011764245.1. Classification (NCBI taxonomy): domain Eukaryota; kingdom Metazoa; phylum Arthropoda; class Insecta; order Hemiptera; family Aleyrodidae; genus Trialeurodes; species Trialeurodes vaporariorum. Next base: position 31,709,695 of record VMOF01000388.1, read on the forward strand.
AGAGACTTATACTTTCAACACGCCTCCTTTGGCATGAAGACTAAAATATCTTAAAATTATACAAGAATAAAAAAAAATATCATTTAGCTATCACGTGCTACAATAAACTTTGACGACTAGTCATCTCAGCAATACATATGAGTCGCAACTAGTGACTAATAATAGTTACAGTTAAAAATGATTTTTTTTGCATTTTGTGAGATTTTGAAAAAAAAACAATTCATACAACTAACTAGTGACTTGTGAGAAAAATTAGTTGATTTACCTGACACTTGAATTAGAGAGAAAGTGAATAAGCAAAATAATAAAAAAAAAATTAATAAGCGCGCAATACAAAAAAGTGGGAGGAAGAAAATTCAAGAGTCTGATAAATCAAAGAAATTTAAGACACTAAATTTAAACACTAAAAGCAATAATAAAAATATCATATGGTGTGAATTTGATAACGTTGTTTAGAAAAACATAGTAAAACAAAATCAGGCACAGAACAGTAGTTCAACTTTTAGTTGAATAGAGATTACGCCTCCTAAATTTTGGATAACGAAAAAAAACTATTTCAGTTTAAATTTGTATTTTTTTTTTTTTTTTTTTTAGACAAAATTTGTTACATTATTGAAAGACTGAAGGATTAAAAGAGATATTCAGCCAAAGTTGGAAGAAGAAAAAAAATAAAGATTAAATAAAAGGAAACTTATCGAATTCAATTTTAAGTTTTAAGTTTGACATTTTTGTTCCAAAAAAGTAATATCCTGCGTTTCGCCTCCTCAGTGGTTTGCAACTGCAAAACAATGAATAAAATCACAAAGAAAAAAATGTTAGTTTTCTGTAAGATCAAACAAGTTTAAATCGTTTCTAAATTCAATGAATTTGATGCGTCCTAGCGCCTTAGTTAGTACATCTGCTGTGTTTTCACATGAATTTATTTTGATTACATTTATTGTTCCATCCTTACAATTTTCATGTACATAATGATGTTGCACTTCAATGTGCTTTGACCGTTTCGTCATGTTACCTTGTTTCGCTATTGTGACCGCTCCTAAATTATCTTCATAAATCTTAATGGGATGTTCTATTTTTACACCTAATTCATTGAGTAAACCTTTTAAATATTTAAGCTCTGTTGTAGCTTCAGACAATGCCACATATTCTGCCTCAGTAGAGGACTTTGTTACAGAATGTTGTTTTCTAGATTTCCAAGCAATCGGGTTTCCAAAAAGTTTAATTATGTATCCGGTAGTGGATTTTCTATCAACAATGTCACCAGCCCAGTCTGCGTCGACGTTGCAACTGAGAATATCATTGAAGTTAGGGTTTTGACCATTAAATACTAATTTTAAGTTTTTAGTTTTATACAAATATTTAAGAATTCGAAGTGCATACTGAAAATGCGTATTGTTAAATGAATTTTGAAAACGTGACAGGTAGTTTACGCTGAAGGCAATGTCAGGACGAGTGTTCATAGCTATGTAAAGTAAAGCTCCAATGAGACTTCGATAATCAGTATTACTATTGATTTCGTCAGATGGAAGTAATTTTAGATTTTGCTCCATGGGAGTGTTGTAGAGCTTAGAGTTTAAAATATTAAACCTTTCGGAAATCGATTGGATGTAATCAGACTGATCAAGACTTATGGTACTATTATGTAGATCAATATTTATTGAAATGCCAAGGTATTTTTTAATTTCTCCAAGATCAGTCATTTTAAACTGTTTTGTTAATGCCTTTTTGATTTCATTGACCTTTTGAACACTTGAGGATATTATTAAAATATCATCAACATACATCAAAACAAAGATGACACTACCGTTAAATTGAGCAAAATATAAACAATAGTCAAAGTTTGATCGTTGGAAACCTATGGACAGAATAAAGGAATTGAAACATTCATACCAATCTCTTGAAGATTCCCTGAGTCCATACAGAGCTTTAATCAATTTACAGACACAATTATCAGGAATGTTGGAACCCAGAGGGGGTTTAACATAGACAGTATTTTTAATGAAGCCATTTAAAAATGCAGTATGTACATCCATTTGATGAATGACATACTTGAACACTGTAGCTATAGAGAGCAGCAATTTCAAAGTTTGATTTTTGATGACGGGTGGATAGATGTCTTCATTTTCGCAATATGCTTGTTGAAATCCACGCGCAACTATACGAGCTTTGAATTTCCCATCACCTTTCTTACGATATAACCATTTGGTGTCAATGATTTTTTGGTTATCTGGTAGTTTGACTATTTCCCAAGTTTTGTTCTCTTTGTGACTATTTAGCTCATCATTCATAGCCTTTCGCCAGTTCTCAGAATCATTACTCATCATTGCTTCTTCATAACTGCTAGGGGTGTTAAAATCTACATAGTTAATGAAAAGAACATGGTCTATCAACCTTTTAGGAAGTGTTATGTTGCGTTTAGATTTACGTATGTTGGGTTGTTCAACTACATTTTTACTGGAACAGGGTGTACTATGAGAATCTTGAGGATCTTTAGGAGGATTTTTGGTGCGATTAGGTGCTTCGCGCCTACTCAATGTATTAGGATGTTTATCACTGATTTTATCGGAACAAGGTGTGCTGAAAACATCTTCGGGGCCAGAATTCTTAGTTCTAGTTTCTACATTTGGAGATTCTCTGGAGTTATTTTGACTATCTTCTCCACTGTCTGAATCACACATAAATTTGATGAGTTTAGGTTGGTTCTCTTTACGTTCAATGGAATTTTCAATTTTTGACTCATCTAGTTTGAATTTATCGGACTCGATGACCTTCTTACTGTCATCTATAAAACGAACATCTCGAGAATGAATGATTTTTCCATCAACTAATATTTGGTAGCCCATATCTAGATATCCTACAATTTTTCCTTTGCAGGATTTAGGGTCAAATTTGCTTTTCCTAAGCTGCTCTGGAATTCTTGAAAACACTGTTGATCCATAGATTTTAAGATTGGAAAGATTTGGTCGTTTTTTAAAGAAAATTTCAAAAGGAGTTTTTCTCTGAAAGTTATTCGCTGGAGTGCGATTGCGCAGATAATTTGCAGTACCTAAGGCAAAGGGCCAATAATAATTTGGGATATTGGCCTCACTAAGTAGGCATCTAGTTTTGTCCATTAATGTCCGGTTTAAACGTTCGGCTACGCCATTCAGTTGGGGGGTGTAGCGTGGACATGGTTGGATCTGAAACCCTTTTTGTTTAGCAAATTCAAAAAATAAATTGTTAAGGTACTCTTTACCATTATCACAGCGCATAATTTTAATCTTTCTACCTGTAAAATTTTCCATAAAATTGACGTTGGCCTTAAAACAGTCTAAAACTTCATATTTGTGTTTGATCATATAAATACGAGATAGTTTAGAAAAATCATCTGTGAAGGAAACAAAGAATTTTTCACCTTTGGGGCCGGTCGGTGTGAAAGGCCCGCAAACATCTGTGTGCACAATATCTAATAATCCCTTAGCTCGGTCTCGATTGTTATTATAGGGCAAATTGGACATTTTGTTTTGAATGCATATCTCACATTGAACATAGTCTTTTTCAATGGAATTTGGTAGGCCATCAGCTAAATTATACTTAATCATTCTATCTAGGTCTTGAAAGTTAATGTGACCCGTTTTACGGTGCCATTCTTCTTTCTTGGAAATGCTATCATTACTGTGCACATTACAAGTTTGACATTTGGCTGCAGAGTTGACAGAAAAATTCGTTTTACCTAATAAGACCTGAGTATTCAGTTCAAAAAGATTACCTTTCCTATTTAAGTTGGCGAGTAATATTTGTTGTTGATCTAAAAATTGAGCAGAATTTTTGGAGAAATAAACTACGTATCCATTGTCATTTAATTTTGAGACACTGAGTAAATTATGTTTCATAGATGGAACAAGAAAAACATTTTTGAGACGAACAGGGTAAGTTTTACCATTACGTTTGAAAAGTAAACATACTGTGCCTCGTATGTTCGTTTCGAGGTTAAATCCATCACCTAGACTAATTCGGAGCGGCTCTTCCATTTCATTGTAATCTTCAAAATAATTCTCTGAATTAATAATATGGTCTGAGCACCCTGAGTCAACTAACCATTTGATATCTTGATTGCTAAAATCTAATTTTACAGAATTAATACATATTCGTTTGGACTTACAGAAATTATCTTCTTCAATTTGGTGAGAACAATTTGCTTGATGTCGATCGCCTCGATAGTATCCTCTTGCTCTTCTACATCCTCTACAATGATGCGCTTGCTGGTGACCTCGGCTTGGCTTGCGCTTGACCCATTGACGGTTGTCGTTATTATAATTTTGAGAATAGAAACCTCTTCCTTGACTAGAGTGAGCAGCACGTCTCGGATACCCACGATGGTTAAAGTTTCTATGGCACTGCTTAGGATGATGCTGATTGCTTCCTGGCATTACATATCTATTGGACTGGTTGTAAGGAGGATGAGATTGCTGATGTTGAACATTTTGATTGACTTGAGATGGCAGTTGTCTCCTAGAAGGGTTGGAGTTGAAAATTTGATCCCTGTGTTGCTTGGAGTTTTTGGCGATATTGACACTTTGGAGGGTGATAGGTGAAAATGTCCAATCATAATTGTCCAATACAAAAATGTCCAAGCGTAAAAAAGGTCCAATGTACATTAATGTCCTAATTGAAATATGTCCAATGGGGCTCTTGCAAATTTTTGCTACAAGCAAAAAATAGTCCAATGTTGTGTAAAGACCAGCAAAAAGCACGAAAATCACTCTAAGAAAGTCTAAAATTCATTAATAAACTAACATATAACTGCTATAACGGCAAAATGGAAATGGCGGCTTGACGCAGGTATATCATGAGAGATTTCTGTCTATTATGTCACTTTCTTTACGGAAACACAGAGATAATATGTGTCAATTTAGATAGGAATCTTCCATGATACCTGCGTCTCTCCGCCATTAAGCCTGATTCTGAGAGCGAATTTTGTGATTTTTTAGTGTACGCATCAAAATTTTTACAGGTTTTTATGCAAGAATCAACTCTTCAATCCCCTATAGCAAAAGTTTGCAAGAGCCCCATTGTCCAATGAACATAATAAACTTTTTTTTTTTTTAGAAAATGTCCAATTGTATACCTTGAAAGCATACTATGACAAAAATTTTCAAATTTTCATTAGTAAAGCATTTTTATCACAGTAAGTATGCTTTTAAGGTAATTGGACGTTTTCTCAAAAGGAGTGAATTATGTCCTTGGACAAAATTTCAAATAGGACATTTACGTACATTGGACTTTTTTTACATTTGGACATTTACGTACACTGGACTTTTTGTACGCTTGGACATTTTTGTATTGGACAATTATGATTGGACATTTTCACCTATCACCCTTTGGAGGTTATGAGCGATATCATCAATGTTTTCAGAAGCTGACGGAGTTAACAAATGGTGGGTTTGAACTTTGTTTTTAATAAACTCATACTTATCGGTAGCTATGCTGTCGATGATGTCCATCAAGTGAGCAAAATTTTTCGGAAGGGCTTGGAGAAGAACGGAGATTTTCTCTTCCTCACTGATCGTACCACCTGCATTAATAATATCGTTAATACATTTTTCAAAGTTGGAGAAGAAGATGGACGGTTCTTCATTATCTTGCATTTTCAGTTGAAGAAGATTGCGACGAAATAAAATTTTACTTGCCATTGATTGAGATCTGTAGATACTATCTAATTGGTCAAACATCGCTTTAGCTGTTGGCATGTTGACAATTTGGTCGAAAATGCTATTTGATACTCCGTTGATTATGTAATTCTTAGCTTTAATTTGAGCTTTCGACCATGCTGCATCAGAAGTTTCGGCAGGCTTCGTGACCTCATCAATGACACATTTCCAGTCTTTGACTTCGAGTAAAAGTAAAAGTTTATACCTCCATCTATTGTAGTCGGTTCCATTGAAGATTGGAAGAACAGTATCCTCCCGGGTATCTGCCATTTTCGAGGGGTTCTAGAAGGAATGTAGGAATAGGCACTACTGCAGTGATAAGGAGTCGCACGTGTACATGAAAAATAGAAAAAAAATTGTCCGCTATTGAAAAACGAGGATTTCATTTCGCACAACGCACAATCATCGAAACCACGGATCTCGCTACCATGTTGAAATAAGTTAAAGATAAGTTAAAGAAAGGAACTTCGGTTTAAAAGGTAAAAACAAGAGATCTTTTATTAACACATTATTCGACGATCACAGATACTTCAATATAGAGTGGACGCAAAGTAGAGGAGCGAGACACGAAGTAAGTAATTAATGAAAAATGGAGCAGCGCTCCATGCGGCAGTTTCAACAAATACAAATTGTCTTCATGACAACTATGGATAGAGACTTATACTTTCAACAATTCGCAAATACAGTCCCGCGTGGTCATTATACAGTTCCTTCTAGGTATTGCATAGTCCAGGCAATGGGGATCAAAAAACGGCTAAGGGCGGAACGAATTCCCATCAAAGGTTTTTTGGGCTTAATCGCTTCGTCTTGGTGTCAATAATGACCATCTAAAAGTCCTCATGCCTAGGTGCTGTGCTAAATTCAGGGGAGGGGGGAAAGGGCCCCAAAATCGATTTTTTCGATATATATCGAAAACTATGCAAGATATTGAAAAAATTGATGCATGTTTTTTGTTTCTGAGGTAATTTCCAACAAGAAAGGTCCTTAGTGTTTTTACGCTCTGACGACGTTGACGCTCTCAAAAACACGATTTAAGTTTTCGGCGATTTTCAGGAAAATTGATACCGCGTGGCAACGCTCATTTATAACGCAATGTTATTTGTAATTATTTCGATCGCCTTACCGTAGCATCCAGAGTGCTCCGATTTTTATGAAATTTGGTATCCGGGGGTTTTTTGGGTCGCTGATTTCATTTGTGGAGTCCAAATTTTCTTAAAACGTGATTCAGACAAGCTTTTTGAGCTTTCATCACAAAATACAGCTTTTTAGATAAAAGCTTGTAGGAATCACGTTTAAAGAAAATTTGGACTCCAAAAATGAAATCAACGACCTAAAAAACCCCGGATACCAAATTTCATAAAAATCGGAGCACTCTGGATGCTACGGTAAGGCGATCGAAATCATTAAAAATAACATTGCGTTAAATGAGCGTTGCCACGCGGTATCAATTTTCCTGAAAATCGCCGAAAACTTAATTCGTGTTTTTGAGAGCTTAGACGTAGTCAGAGCGTAAAAAAACACGAAGGACCTTTCTAGGAAATAGGGAAAGAATAGGAGAGAAATAGAGAAGAAGAACAAAAATTCGATTTTTTTGTGTGCAAAAAACAAAAAACAAAACAAGTATTGAAATTCCATCCCACAAGTGTTGGAAAAAGCGTGCCCAAACGTTTCGCTACCGTGGGGCAACTCAGCGAGCCTCCACCCCGCCCGCCCATCATGGAGCTCCGAAAAACTTGCCACGCTTAGCGCTAACGGCGAAGATGCGGAGTGAACGTTCTACTTGATATAATGTCTTTGTGTCAAACCCGTTTCGTTATCTGAAAAGAATTTGCTTTTTAGAGTATTTTGGACCCATAGTTTTTTTAATTTCGAATTTCCAAAGTGGAGTAATGATTTTTTGAAAATGGGTCCAAATCGTACTTATAGAAATTCGATATATCGAAAACGAAAAACGATATCAACTTCCGGTTTGCGCCAAAAGTCTTAGAATTGTACGCCCTTTCAAACGATGTATCACAAGATAGGGGTTGCTATTTGACGTTTTTGAGATAGCCCCCTTGGGGGGGGGGGGGGGGGAGGTGACCCCAAAAGAAGAAAATTCATTGAAAATGATGAAGAATGATCCAAACCGCAGCTCTTTAGCTCAATTAGCAAGAAAAAAAACCAGGGGGGAGAGATAAAAAGAACATCCTGTATAAAACTGAGGGTATACTCGACTCATCCTCAAATATCCTAATTTTAAAGTGTTGAGATTATGATCAATGCAAAAATCGATGTTTCCCATTTATCAGATACACATGGCCCTGGGAGGGCAGAGGGCGTGCAGTGTATTCGTTGTGTGAATATGAAGAACCAAGCCAACTTGTCATGGTGGTCTCGCTAGAGTCCCTTGATGGAAATATTGTATAGGGAGTACCGACACGAGCTCAACGAGTTGTGATTGATCGTTGGTTTTAGGCTTTCATAGAGACGAGCAGGAGTCGAAGACATCGAAAGCTCCATACACAAAAGAGTTGATGAGTAGAAGAACGTATTGGGAACAGATCGGAATGCCGGATCCGCCTGTCCACCACCGGTCCACTGCCGAAGTTAACCCTCGAATGCGTTCACGCGGTCGACTCCTCTCAAATGCTTAAAGTGTCGTGTCGATGCTCCCTATTCAATATTTCCATCAAGGGACTCTGAGTCTCGCATGCAACAACACTACGAGTAGAGAATTGAAACAATATGATTTTTGAGGACGAGAATGTTTGCCCTATGTTTTACAAGACGTTTCTTTATATTTTCTGCGAAAAATGCCTCAATTATTAACATTTTTTTCGTTTTGTTTGTTTTCTCTCGTGTGGAAAAACTCTGCGTGTTATCAAAAATGGATGCTTCCAATTTCAATGTAGAATCACAGAATACTAAAGTCGAAAGGGAAACTCCCATTTAAGTCAATGAAAACGTGTTTTAAAATTTATCAGCACAAACGGTATGTTCTTTTTTCATGACGGTGGACGTGCTTTACGAGGTTATATTTTTACTGAGGAGTGACGCACAGCCAATCACAACACAACCCGTTCGATTTCTGAAGATTACTGGGAAGTGAGACTTACCAGCTTATTGCCGCACCCGAATAAATCCGAGGCAGAGAATGACTAAAAATTAATTTCAGTTTCCGTTCAGTTAATCGTATTCTGAGGTAGAGCTCATAAAAAAACGCTATACTAAAAATGTTTCTTCCTTATTCAATCGTGAAATTAGTATGTGGGCACCACATAGACTAGAGATTTCTTTGCCGGGGTCGCTCTTTCACCTTCTGTCGATCATTGACCCCAAATAAGTTTGCAATCTGCCATTTTTCTCGTAGGTAAAAAATACAAATGATTAATTATTATACAACTAGAGGATGCACAAGAAAACAAAAGAATGAAGAATACACTTTTTTGAATGGCATGCATTTTTAGTAAAATTGTGGCTGTGTTTGAAAGTTACAGGCAATGAGAATCGTGCAAAATACAATTCTTGTGTACCAGTTTCTCTTCCATTGTGAATGGCGTATATACTTATTTTATAATTTTGGTCTACCTACCCGATAACTTTAACATGATTGAAACTACCAGTGGCGCATGGCGGCTTGATGTGCAATGAGGCAATAATGGATTTTCTTCTCTTAAATCTATGTAAAATAAGCGATTCTTTGGTGAGAAACGCGCACGGTGCCTCACCCAGAATCGACCTTTTTACTTAGGTTTATATGGCGAAAGAGCTCAGTTTGCCCAAGCCGCTACTGGGATAATAATGTAACATATGTGTCGATCTGGAGATGAGTTAGTGGCGGGCGTCGCGTGTAATCTGGCAAAGCTGAACGCTGTCCATTTAAATGTATAAAAAAGGCCTTACTTTTGAAAGCGTGACGCCATTGAGATAAATAGATCACAGACGTTCTCTTTCATGTAGTTTCTTTGAGGATTTGTCTTCTCCTTTACTTTGTTCTTCTGTCATGAAAAACAAAACTACCGCCCTGTAATCTAATAATAAGAAACAGACTGTATAGACGTACGTCGATCATGCTGTATATGTGTCCCTTCAAACTAGATCTGACTGGGTTCCAGGTTCTTGTATCTAGATTGCATACCTCGCATATTGAAGGCACTTCTTCCAAGAAATGGGACGGGAGCACAGGAAGTGGGAACAGGTACTTACTTTGTTGCGATGAGCAACTCTTTGTAAATACGTTCAGGAAACTTAATTGCATACCTCATATAATGAAGATACTTCCTCCAAGAAAGAGGCTAGAAGCACGGGGAATGAGTAGTTTTGGTGCTCCGAGTAATATATGACGCATCTGAGAATCACGATTGCATACCTGACATATTGAAGGCGCTTCTTCTTCAAAGAGAACGAGCTCGGAAAAGCGCAACTATTTCTTGATGCGGAGTGAATTGTTGCAGATTAAAATGGATTATAGTCTGTTCGTTCTAACTTGAGACCTATGGAGATTCAGGTAGATTTGCCTTCTGTGGCAACGTAGGAGTGCTAACCCTCGTCAGTCAGCCGAGGTGACAGGGATGCTACCCGTCTCTCGGGCTATGACAACCTATTGAAGTGTTGCCATTCTCTATTTTCCGAAATTCATTTATCGCCCGATCAAGTTAGAACGAACAGACTAGAGAGGGTTTCATCCCGCCACGTGCCGAAACTTTGTAATCGTATATCATCGAATGATTTCGAAGATCAGCTGACCACTCCTATTGAAGGATGGAAGCATTTAGATTATGTAGATGCAGTTTGTTCCCCCGCATGAATGTCATCCGCAACAAGTATAAATGAATTGAGCTACTTTTACACGATTAATGTTTTGTCTAGATAGGTACTTATCAGAAGTGTCATCCATAGTTTATCATCACGTTTTCAATTTTTGCACCTCTCTTTAACCATACATATCACGTTTTTACTTTAATTGTATTATGTTATTGATTGAATAAAAATAATTATGCAAATAAATTTAAACTGTTTTACTCCTTTGCAATTCCGAAATTCCCATCGTTGAAGATGGCGTTTGTTAACAAACACATACATTATAAGAAGATACTGAGTACACCTGCCTTGCTCAAATAATTGAAATAAGGTTCACAAGTGAATCCAGGGTGTAACAACAATAGCCGATTGTCAAGGCGTATTAAGTAATTCTGGGAGTAGAAATAATACTTTGTTTCCGAATAAACATGTGTCTGAAAATACCTCCTGCTGGAGCTGAAGTTTCCAAAAGTTTTGAATTATAGGAGTTTTATGGGGGGGGGGGGGGGGGGGGGGGGTGTAGCCTCCAGAATTCTTCGATGACCTAGAGAGATCTAGAAAATAAAGTGAGACTGTACTTTTTAGGCAATCTCCTTTTAAAACCTTTGGGGGCCCTGGTAAAAATAATCAGCTTGTTGACAGTTAGCATGAGATTTGAGACCTGAAGTCATGTTGACGTCATCATGATATCAACAGAGATTACGCTGACATGTCGACATTGTTGACGCCATGATGACGTCATGTTGACGTCAACACGACGTCATGTTGACGTCAGGTCTCAAATCTCATGCTAACTGTCAACATGTTGACATTTAGCTGATTATTTTTACCAGGGGGGATTTAGCTTAGTGAGAGGGTACACATATAACCAGTACACATATTTCATGTATAACATGGGATTCCATGGAATTTAAATGGAAATTTTGTAAAAAGTTGAGTGATCCATCAAAGTTCTTTGAAAATTGACCTCTTTTGAATGGTTTAAAAAAATCTCAACAAAATGTGGATCCCAACCGCGTGCATAAAAGGTTTGACGTATATACAGGGTGTTTCACGTAACCTGCTCTTTATGGTTTTCGCGGACGGATGCGGATAAAAAAATCGGAAAAATCGGTTTCAGGGTATATGGATCAGCCGATTTTTTTCAGCCCCCAAAATTTGATCCTTGGGGTTTCTTGGGGGGGGGGGGGGGGGCACCCCCTTGTTTCTCAAACTTTTCAAGTAGCAGTTCCTATCTTGTGATACATTATTCGAAAGGGTATAACATTCTAAGACTCTTTGCGCAAACCGCGGGTCGATATCCCAAATTGCATTCGATATATCGAATTTTATTATCAAAATTATCTGCTTTTTCAAAAATTGAGGAGTACTTCGGTAAAAGGGCGGATAAAACCGAGGGTCTGCTCGTGCTCTAAAGTTCTAATTTCAAAATGTTTTTACGTGAGATTGGATTGTGATGAGGAAAACTTCTCTGAATTACCTGACAATCAGAGCGTACAACGTCTAATCATTAACTGATTACGAAAACCAAATCCAACACTTTACTATCTCATAAACTCACCTTTTGAAATCAGATTTTTGGAGCACGAACACACCTTTTGGTTTATCCCCCTTTTACCGAAGTACTCCTCAATTCCTAACTCGCATTTGAAAAGTCGTTATTACAAAAACTGGGAGCCTAGCTTAAATTGTTCTCCTTGTCATTTTCTTTCAGGAACCTTTTACAATTATTAGGGCATAACACCAATTTTAGGGGGCTTTTGGCCCCCAAATTTTTTTGAGAGAAAAATCGCCGTAACTAAAAAAAATCAAATATAGCACCCCTGTTTTTTGCTACGCCATCCGAAAGAACGTTGAAAGTTGAGTCTGTTGGCGCAAACCGCGAGTCGATATCAGTTTTTGCGTCCGAGATATCGAAAATCGATGTTCGATATCCATCGATTTTCAGGCTTGCAACAGACAAATCTTCCCTTGTGATATCCGTATAATATACCATTCGAAAGGGCATCAAAAACTGAAAAAACACTTGGCGCAACCCGATAATCGATATCTTTTTTCCTGTTCGAGATACCGCGAAGCAAAGTTTAACCCGAGTGGTCACCGGGTATGAAACTTTGACTTTCGTATGGCCTAGTATATACAGGGTGTTTCAGACCACCTGGCCAGCTTTTATTGTGGCCAAACTAAGACAAATATGAAAAATCGGTGAAACACGTGTAACGTATATCGACCCCAAAGAATTCGGGGAAAATATTTTCAGCCCCCCAAAACCACCCCTTGGGGGTTATTTAGGGGGGTGGGTACCCATACCTCGAAAAAATCAAATGGAAAGGGTATGTTTTGACATTGGAATCTAATACGGCATAAAAAAATAAAACTTTTTTATCCCCAAGTTTTTTTTTCTAAAAACCACCCTTTTTTGAGTTAGGGGTGGTTTTCAAAAAAATTAGGGGTAATCTTTGATTGACCGCTGCGACCCTCCAAATCATTCGATTTCAAGAAACTAAAAAGTTTCTGAAAGGGCAGACCAAGGGCTTTATTTTGATGTATCACATGCCTATTTTTTGTGAAAAAGGGTACACGGCCCTCTCACCCCAAAATTTTGGGGCTTCGGGGGGCCCTACGTAAAAATTTTCAAATGTAAAGGTATGGCTTGTGATACATCATTTGAAAGGTCTTTTAGAGACGAAAAAAGTGATGCCCCCCAAAAGTCGTAAAAACAACCCCCTTTCAAAATGGCAGCCGTTTTAAGGTTAGGGGGCTCAAGGGGGGACCTTCAGAAAAATGATCCAAAATTTAACGATACATGGCTAAAAGGGTCTTAAAAAGAGAAAAATAATGGTTCAAACCGCGAGTCAAACCGACTTTTCAATCCAAAGTTACGGCCGATTGAAACTTAGGGGTGCCTTTTTGGGAAACCCAACTACCCCTAAATTTCAATCGGCCGTAACTTTGGATTGAAAAGTCGGTTTGACTCGCGGTTTGAACCATTATTTTTCTCTTTTTAAGACCCTTTTAGCCATGTATCGTTAAATTTTGGATCATTTTTCTGAAGGTCCCCCCTTGAGCCCCCTAACCTTAAAACGGCTGCCATTTTGAAAGGGGGTTGTTTTTACGACTTTTGGGGGGCATCACTTTTTTCGTCTCTGAAAGACCTTTCAAATGATGTATCACAAGCCATACCTTTACATTTGAAAATTTTTACGTAGGGCCCCCCCGAAGCCCCAAAATTTTGGGGTGAGGGGGCCGTGTACCCTTTTTCACAAAAAATAGGCATGTGATACATCAAAATAAAGCCCTTGGTCTGCCCTTTCAGAAACTTTTTAGTTTCTTGAAATCGAATGATTTGGAGGGTCGCAGCGGTCAATCAAAGATTACCCCTAAATTTTTTGAAAACCACCCCTACCTCAAAAAAGGGTGGTTTTTAGAAAAAAAAACTTGGGGATAAAAAAGTTTTATTTTTTTATGCCGTATTAGATTCCAATGTCAAAACATACCCTTTCCATTTGATTTTTTCGAGGTACGGGTACCCACCCCCCTAAATAACCCCCAAGGGGTGGTTTTGGGGGGCTGAAAATATTTTCCCCGAATTCTTTGGGGTCGATATACGTTACACGTGTTTCACCGATTTTTCATATTTGCCTTAGTTTGGCCACAATAAAAGCTGGCCAGGTGGTCTGAAACACCCTGTATGTATAAACATGTGGTGCTATTTTAGTTTTTTGAGTTTCGGCGATTTTTCTCTCAGAAAAATGTGGGGGCCAAAAGCCCCCTAAAAATGGTTTTATATCAAAATTGTAAAAGGTTTCTGAAAGAACATGATTTGGAGAACAATTTAAGTTCCCAGTTTTCATAATAACGACTTTTCAAATGCGAGTTAGGAATTTTTGAAAAAGCAGCTAATTTCGATATTTAAAATTCGATATCTCGAACGTAAATCGAGATATCTACCCGCGGTTTGCGCGAAGAGTTTTAGAATTGTATGCGCCCTTTCGAATAATATATCACAAGACAGAGGCTGCCGTTTGAAAAGTTTGAGAAACAAGGGGGCCTCCCCCCCCAAAAAAAAATACTCTAAGGGTCAAAATTAGAGGGCTGAAAATATTTTTAAAAGAAATTTCAGGGTCCATTTACTCAGTAACTGATTTATCGATTTTTTTATCCGCACCCGTCCACGAAAACCATAGTGAGCAGGTTACAAGAAACACCCCGTGTAACACGAAAAACCATCTATGATGCTGCCATGTTGGTGCTTAGAGATATAGCAGTTCACAGGCAGAGCTGCAGATATCGAAGAATGTCTAGACGCGTGGCTTGTCTAATATTATATATTGAGGGAGACCCATTTTGTTAGGGTCACTTTTTATCTAGTCCCCCATCAGGGGTGTGAGGGGGGGCACCTTTCTGAAAATGGAACTTCTCACATGGAAGCTCAATGTTTTATTTTTGCTTCTTAAAGTACTATAACAAAAATATATTTTTCAGCACAAACAGAAAGTCAATATAGCTCTTCGTCTCCGCAATGAATCGAAACGCAAAGTTCGATATCAAGCCATTTTCAAAAACTCGTTGCTCCTTTATGAATGGTCCAAATTCAAAAAACTTTGGGTTTAAAATGCTCTCACATGCAAGCACTTTTTGAGAAGAGAATACGACAAAATTCCTAAAAATGTGCCCAAGAATGAATTTGGGGCTTACAAAGGTTTTTGGTTTTTTGGAAAAATTTTGCATCTCCGGTTTTTTACGGGAAACAACCAAACTTTCGAAAAATGGGCTAAAAGTCTCGAAAAATGGGCTAAAAGTCGTCTAGTCACTTAAACCGACAGGAGGTCCTCCGAAGCCTCAAAATCGACATTTAATTGTAATATTAGGTCTTCTCTGGTGGTTGAATTTATCGGAAAATTTAAGTATTTTAGGTTTTCAATGTTGAACTTTCAGGCTTTTGAGAGCTTTTAAACGGTTTTAGTGACTATCATGACAATGGGTCTGTTGCAAACTTTTGCTACAGCGCTATAGAGTGTTCAATCTCATGTAAAATCGCGTGAAAAGTCTATTGGCGGCATCAGAAAGTCATAAAATGCAGTATGAAAGTCACGAGAGACGTTTAATTAAATCCAAGATGGCGGTAAAATATTGAGCAAACTTTACGCATGCACCATGAACATCCAAGGATAGCCAACCTCGCAATATCGCGATCACACCCAATCACAACGTAAATAAACACATAACCTCTGAAGCTGTGAGGTTGTCAACGTTGGCAATCCTTGGATGTTAAAGTTGTATGCATACAGATTGCCCGATATTTTACCGCCATCTTGGATTTCATTAAACGTCTCTTGTGAGTTTATTATCGCATTTCATGACTTTCTGATGCCACCAATGGACTTTTCGGGCAATTTTACCTACGATGAAACAATCTTTCTCGTTGTAGCAAAAGTTTGCAACAGACCCATTATCAGTTCATTTTTTGATAGTTTTATTTTTCGACGTCGAACTTTTAATTTCGACGTATCGAAGACGAAGGGCGATTTTGACTCTCGGTTTGCGCCGAAAAATGTAATTACTGTAAGATGCAATATAAAAAAGAAAATATAGACTCCATACGATAGTTTCGATTTTCGGGGGTATGCCCCCCCTCCCCTCCCCCGCGCCACCCTGGGAAGCTGGACTAAAAGTGAATCCCACAAAATAGGTCCCTTCAACAATATTAGACGAGAGTGTCTAGCATTTTTCGATAACTGCAGCCGTTGCTGAATAAATCGCAGTGGAATTTTTTTTGAACACCCCGTATATGATATGCTTTGCAGGCATTGCTTTGCATCAGTTTTTAATAACGCAATCGGGGTCGCCTGTGCTGAACGGGTACTTTAAAATTGTGCGTCAATTTGAATGCCGCGCCACAACTTTTCCAAGACTTATTATTCTGTATCGCTACTTTGATCGCTACCTATCGGGACAATAGAGAAAGAGCAAGAAAAGTTATTTCTGAAATATTCAACAGGTAGCGCCACTCAACATGCGAGCCAGCGAGCGCCAAACTCGCGCGCATTTCCAATTTTCAAATGAATAACTGTAAATAACAACAATGAATGAACCACCCTCGTTTTTAGGTTAGATTAGAATTTAAAACTTAAAAATGTCACGTTGGATTTGACTCCGCACGTTAGATAATAATTATCCATCCTGATCTGAATGTTATTATCCTTGCCCCAGCTCTAATATCCTTCCGTTGCTCCAGGCTCCTGTGTCACAGAAACTCTCAAATATATCAAGCAAGTAAGTGGTTTTGCTCCATGTGCCTACACAGTTGTGCCACTCATAGCGCTCATACCAAATAAAAACTGAGATCTTGTGGCACTTATAGTCTGTTCAGCGACTAAAGAGCATCGCGCTCTGATGCAGAAATGAGGGAGAATGCGCTATGTATGAGAACACCTTAGAGTTTAGATGGGTTTTTTCCCCATCTACTGCACTGATCCAGCGAGAATTTAGGTGGGACTGCACTGATCCATCTGTGCTTCGGTCCAGCGAAGCTGATCTGTCGATTCGTACGATTTAGCTTGAAGAGGTTAGGCTTCGCCCATTTGGAAACACAAATGTAAACAAAAAAGGCCTATCCAGCGGCCCAGAGACAATATATAATAGAGACCACGCACTATCTATCTTGCCCATGTTTGCGCGCGGTGGCAACTTTTTTTTTTCGGGGTCTCAACAGAATACCGCAAACATGGTCCATACGTTGACTGATGAGAAACGTCGTTGAGATTTTTGCCTACTGAATCCGAAGCACCGAAATTGCATCAGTCAACGTATGGACTGTGTTGGATGGTGCTCCTTCATTCTCCCTATGTTAATTTCTGTTGAGCCCCGAAAAAAAAGTCAGCCACCGCGCGCCAGGCTAGTGCGTGGTCTCTATTATATATTGTCTCTGCAGCGGCCTCAGGAGACCGCTGACAGCGAATGGAATCCAGCGGAATTGAGAGAAACGGTTTGCAGGATTGCAGGGCAGCGGATGGGAAAAAAAATGAGTCTTTTGGCTGCCAAGGAAAGGATCACAATGGTCCAGCTAGCTTGAAGTTTTGACGAATAGGTAACTGCAATCCTTTGAAATGGCAGAGCCTTCTCCCTTTGTTTTGCGTCTCTTTTTCAACTCAAATTTCTCTGTCGTGCAGCACGGACTGTTATATTTAGCACATTTCCTTTTGGTGTGATTTTTTAATGAAAATGACAACACATTTGATGCAGGGTGTCCCATATTTATGAAAATTGCACAATTGAAGAAGGGAGCAACTTCAGTTTAAATCTTGTAATAATCAGATTTTCTGCGACAAATTTGGTGTCGTCTACCTACATGGTACAACCATTCTGAAATAAATTTGAAGGTATTCTATCTGAAAGTTTGCACGGCAAGGGAGAAAGAGTTGCCAAAAAGCATTGACCAAAAAGAACACTTTTAAACAAAGGAGAAAAGCAACAGGTTCCAAAACTGTGGATGAGCACTAATCTGGTGCTACTCTGCCTTGTGTTGAGTAGAGTCCCTGTATGTCGAGAGTTAAGACAAGTGAAACCATGGGCGCCACCATTGGATGCGATTTAGCACATTTGTTTACATTCTGAGGGCCGTTGTTGTGTTTTCGTCCACTGCAAAGATTACAGTGCCGCTGATTTTCTAACGATGTAATCTTTTACTGCTTTTGTGGATCGACATCTATTGACGCTTTGAGAGATTCTTTTGGGATTTATAGACATTCTTGAGGCATATCCTGATTAAAATTAACAGATTCGTCGAAAATTAACTCTTTATCCGCAAAATACCGTTGGTAAACAACTGCGATTGTAAACAAAAGTGCAAAATCACATCCAATGGCGGCATCCGTAGAGCCTAAAACTTATCGACCAATCAGAAGTTGACTACCCTCTTGTCTTAACTCTCTACATATAGGGTCTTCAGTGTTGAGTTGTATATCATTGTCACATAGTGCATTTCCTCTCCTTAGAACAGTGTTCTTTACTCGCTGAACAGACCACAGCAGTGTAGGTATCTCATTTTGACTATAAATGTTTGTACGAGAGGCACTGAATAAGTAAGTTTACCCCCCTTCAAAAATCCACAAAAATTGTCCAAATTCAATCAATTTTATCCTATAATCTTTGTTGGAATTTACTGAATCCAGAAATTAAAAGTGCAAAAGAATCGGACAAAAATTGGCCGCATACAGGCTGCAAATGCACGCAGTGGCATGGTGCGCTCCCGCCACCTTTGCATATGTGAGCTACCACGGCCGTTCAGAAAGAAAAATCCCTCCCATCTTTTTCTCAGCAGCTAATAAAACTACAACTAAGAATATGGTTGGAAAGGCCATCAACTTTCTAACAGTATAGTTTTTGAGTTTTAGCCAAAAAATTGCGTAGAAATTGCATCTTTTTGCGGCCACCTTGAAAATTTGCCACCACCTCTATGTGTAAAATAATAAGAAAGAGTTTTCTCCCACAATCATTGAGGCAGTTCAGTTTTTAATTAAACCAATAAAAACATGATGTTTTCAGCTTTCCAACGGTATATTAGGTTTAGTATTTTGGTGTAAAAGTTGCTATAAAATTGCACTTATCCATGATCACGTCGAACGATTTCACATACGCAGATTCATGGTGCAGATACCCCGCATTTCCAAAGCTGTGTTGTCAAATGTCTGTTAATTTGCAAATATTTGAAAATGATTAATGCTGCGCTCCAGTCACCAAATGCCCTTTTAGAAGCTACTCTGAGGATCCAATTTGTTTGACTGAAGTGGCCTTAAGTTTTGTGCTTGCAAGATAGTGTAAAGTGTAATTCATAATTTACCACAAGATATCCGGCTGGGTGCTTCTCGGTAATTTTTTTAGCTTTGAGATTGCATCGTGCTTTGTAAGGAGTAAACATTAGATTTTGGACGACTGTAGCAATGTATTTATTTTTGTTTTATTTCTCCTACTATACATAACATTGGAGGGGTGTCACACATCTAAGCGTCTGTAATTGCAAAATAAGATAGCTTATTGCAATGGGCTTTTCCTATTGAACTTCTCACTTTCTAGTTTCTACTACTTAGTTAGCAAAGACAATTCATGAAGTAATCAAGTAACTCTGAGCCTTTTACAACTGAAGAGGCTTTCTGTACTAAAATGAGCCTCAGACAGTTACTTATTTAATTTCTCTACTCCTCAGGCAGCACTTTAAGGTTCTCTCTAGGCTCTTGGCTGTTCCAACCGCTCCTCGAGTTTTTATTTTTCTCCACACTCCCATGAAGATAGAAATATAAATAGGCGCGGGGGATAGACGTTAGTTTCCTCAGCTCGGACCATTTTTGCAAACTTCATCCCTGCAACAATGGGGCAGTTGCACACTTCTGCTACAAGTGCTTTAGTAGTCGATTCTGGTGTAAAAACCTCCTCAAATAACAATGATTGCACTTTAAACTTCCAAAATCCACTCCTAAACACAAAAAACGTTTTTATTTTCGTAATGCTGGCGTAGGACAGTAAGAATAGGAGATTCCTTTCTTAATTTCGTCACTCTCTTTATACTAACAAGGATGATTCACAGAGTAATTAGTCACAAGAGTAGTGATCCTCATCTGGTGAATAGTACTGTGACACCTGGTGACCCCGGTGTCAAAGGAAATTTGTCTCTTTTTGGTCACTTCTTGATAGAGTCACAGTATTATTAGATGGGAATCGCCCATTATTACTGCCCCACGCCACTATTACACTCGCGCTAATAAAAGCTTTTATTGAGTTCAGGAGTGGATTAAGGAACTTTATAGTGCAGCCATCGTTCTTTTTGGAAGTTTTTACACCAGAATTGACTAGTAAATTGCTTATAGCAAAATTGTGCAACAGCACCATCCCCAGAGTTATGAGTTCTGCAAAGTTTCTAAATTTGCAATTTTCAGTTTTTGAGATTTTATTATTCAAAAAAAAAAAAATTCTATAAATGTGTTGTCATGTCCCATCCACAATTGTTGCATGACCATGCTCGGTTGGATTTTGAAGGCTCTCAGTGCGTTCCTCGGTTTCTCTCTGAGATAAAATCCACAGGAGTTATTTCCTCCATGCTGCTGTAGCAAAAGTGTACTGAATACCTATTTTCATCTTCATTCACCTGTCTACTCATTCATGCATCTATTGCTGTATGGCTCTCTCTAATGTTGATTAATAGATTTCCTTTTTTTGATTGTTATTCCTTAGGATGAGCAAAAGCAACTTATCAGGTGAAGATTTTATGAATTGGGCATCTTCCCTAGGATTTACTTCGTCTATCCCACCTGAAGCTTTTAATAAGTAAGTTTATTTATTCATCTTTTTTTTCATTTATGTGAGAGTTACTTTTCAACAACTGTCAGTACTTAATTTCATGTGTTTTCTATTTGAAACTTATAGATTGTTAGGGCTCTCTAAAATTCTGCAGGAACATTCATAAAATGTTTTATAATCCATTTGCATCTCCTAAATCATTTCTAAAAATATGTTGTGAGTTTTGAAAAGGGACTTTGCCTCTCAGGACTGCCCATGCCTCCAACCAGTAGCAGAACCCCACTTCTGCTTCCATATCCGCTATACTGATATTTTCGGTCTTATTGATATCAAACTATTTTTTAAGTCTAGATATCAGTGAATGTTTCTCTTTACTTGCTTATTTTACTATTTTTTTATTTGAATATTCAGTTCATAAGAGCTGAAACCATGGTACATGACATTTACAATAATTTTCCAAGAAAACTGATTATTATTCGTTAATAGGTAATTATAATAATGATGCTAATAAAAAATAAAAAAAAAAAAAAGTTGTAGGGGGACATGCGAAAAGTGAAGAGGAATTAATCTAATGAAAAGAAGACTTTCACTTCAGCAAAAGTTTATATCCTCCCTGAAGAAAATCCTGTTGTGTATCTCCGCGGTGATTTCTTTGGGTAACTTGTAAACTTTACTCTTGACGCCTTTTATGTGACATGTTCTATGAAAAAAGCCCGCATTTTCACCGGACATAATTTTCAGTGAAGCCAAAGAAGCAGGATTTTGTTAAAAATACCATTTTTTAGTATTTACTGCCAAACGCTCTCTAGTAGCCTCAAGTTCAACCAGACATCAACTTTAGTTCATACTTCTCGTAAAAGTGCATTTTTGCAACAGTTTGTAATTTCTTGAAATGGTGGAAACAGGTCTCATGATAATTTTGCAAAAACATCTAATTTAAAATTTCTTTCTTTGAAGTTCCATCTTTGCTCGGTTCTTTTAATTTCCGTTCGCTCTCTATATCAATAGAACCACATGCACTACCACTAGAATCCATGCATTACCTGGGTTTACTTCTGTTACACTCTATATGTTGCTGTATTGTTTGGATCTTCCGTTTATAAGTATTAAATAAATAAAGTTATAAATCATACATTTGTCCTTCTAGGTTGTTAACGCCACAAATGACCCCATTCTGGAGGCATGTTATGCAGCACGTCAAACGCAAGGAAGAAGTTGAACGCATAAGAAAAAATCTTTTACTTCACGAATTAAAGCAGAGCAAAGATTCTCAGAAACATCATCAAAAATTGCCAGTAAGCCTTTGTAATCCTTTTCGAATGCTCTTTAAAGTTCTATGTATTTCTTTCTCAACTCCATTCAGGTCTAAAAGCTGCCTGAAGCTGATTCAGACCATTCGAAGCAAAGTTCTAAGAATGATAGGGAACCCTCGTGAGTAGAACTCTGTTCTCAAAATTACAACTTTATTTCTCAATAAATTTTGACAGTTGATGGGTGAAAAAACCCACAAAAATTTGAATATCCTGTTTAAACTAAATAATAATGACAAAATTTTAGAAAGTGACTATTGGCACCATCTGACCATCTAGTGGATTAAAGATCTTCAACTTTCGTATGGAATTACCTCAATTCCTTTTAATACTGTAGTTCTCGCTCCCTATTTTAATGTACCTACTGTTTTTGTAATATTTCATGAACATTTTGGGTTATTTTCTTGTTTTTAATAAATTAATTAATTAATTAATTAATACTTTTTTAATGATCTCCACAGATAAGAGTCGGGAAGATCTCCCAGTTAGCTGTGGCGGAAACTCATGAAAAATTAGTAAAGAAATTGGAAAAGAGTAGTGCAGAGATCAAATCATCATTGGAACAAATTGAAAAACTCAATCTTGCACTGAAGAAAAAAGGTAATTGTGTAATTGCATATTCCGTGTTTTCATTGATAAAAAATAAGTATATAAATTACAAAATTAGTATTGAATAATTGTTCCACTACTACGCTCTCACAGTCCATTATGGTAAGTTTCAGTACCTAGTAAAAAAAAAAAAGTTTTCCGAGATATGTAGCTCTCATGTTTCAGGGACCAAATCATATTACGACTTGATAGTCCCTGGATGATTTTGGATGGTCAGTACTTTTGTGGAGTGTTAAATTGCCATGAGTGCTTCATGGTTTAAACATACATAAATTACTCTTGACCTTTGATTTAACATTAATTAGTAATTATTATTAATTATTAGTAATTAGGCAGTGTTCTAGTGGCAAAATTCAGCACTGACTGCTGAAGATTCACCTTTGCAGTACCAGCAAGCAAGGTAAGCACTGCCTGCCCCAAGATTTTCTGGACTTGTCACAATTACTAAATAACCCTACCAATTCTCAATAATGTATCTACCATTGGACAGAATGCAGTGCAAAGGAAGTAGAGAACATCATTATTTTTCTGTAAGAAGTTTCCGAATACTCCTCATACCATTGACGAATTAAGATTGTCGTGAGATTTTCACAAACTAAGTTTTGCCTTCAAGATTACGATTCAGCCTCACTTCGTACTCCTCACACCTTGCAGGCGAGGGGCCAGTGCAGGTGGGGTGGGAGAGCCATTGGAGGTCAGTCCCACACTCACAGGCATAATATTGTACAGGGTGTACCAGACCTCCCGGATAGGGTATTTTTTTCGAAAACTACTGAACCAAATGATTTGAAACAAAACTGTCGGGCAGGGGATTGACCCCAAATTTTTCATTTTTGTTATTTTCAAAAGCCCTCGACAGGCCCTTGGGGGGTATTTGGTGGCTCAGATAAATTTGTCAGGTTTCAAGGCCAAACTTACCTTGTGAAAATCTTGCGACAATCTTTAATTTGTCACTAGTACATGTTGCCTACCTTAATTTCATACCCGTTGCACGTAGCTGACCTTAAGGTTCACCAGACACCATGGTTTAGAGCTGAAATTGATGGTGCTACATGTGTATCAGATCCAAATCTGAGAGAGTTTTGTCCAGATCCACGTCAAGATTGATTTGATCGTTTCGATCTGGATTGACCTTGGTTTTATTGATCGTCTAAAAAGATGTTTTTCTGTCTTAGGCAAGGAAAAAAAAGAGATTTCTCAAACTATCGAGAAGAAGACAACCAAGCTCCAGTTGTTGAAACAAAAAGAAAAGCATTTCAATAAAGTTTTAGATCTAAAATCTTTGATCCCTCCGATGGAAGCTTTACAACTACCTGCCAATACGGTAAAATTATGTTACTTATTTGTCTTCTCCACTCTTGTTATTAGAAATAAAAATAATCTTCAAGCAGTTGCTCTCAATCCTTTCTAGATCAGTGTCAAGCTGTACTTGCTATGACTGATTCCCCTTTTTGGACTAAGAAGTACTGTAGACTCCCTACGAATTTCTGCACCAACTGTCTCAGTCAAGTGTCACACGACTCGAGAGCTAGCTGTCCGTGAAATGTGTTGAGAATTGCTCATCATTGGATCAGAAGCAGGAATTGGTAACGAGTATAGTTTGACTTAGGACTGGAAAGGGTTAAGTTCCTTAATGTTTAGTGTACTCACTAGGGGTAGGCGAAGCGTGGAACTGCTTCTTGAAGCAGGAAGCAGCAGCCCATTTGAATTTGGCCTCATTTTCGAAGCATTGCGCTTTGCAAACACAAAGCAAGTGCCGAGCTCATAATTCTGGCTTTGTGTGGAAACGAAGTTTGAGCAGCACTGTCAGTTGACACAGGTGCGTGGTGACTAGAGTTTTGCAGTGTTGTGTATCATACTAAGGTCCAGTGTCTTGAAAGTGCTGGTTGCTATTTGGTAAATTGGCACATACCAGGAAAGACCATAATAATGGATAAAATCTAACAAACACTGAAATACCAACATACCAAAATCCTATTTACCGTAAAAAATCGGAAGATACCAAAATACCAGAAAAATATTGATTTTCCTAAGAGTGCCGAAAAATAGTGATATTTCACTAAAAAATACCAAAATAAAATACCAAATACCAACCACTACTTTTGATAGTAGTTCTTATCGCACAACTCTACTGGTGGCCCATATCCCGATGTGTTCCAAGCAGCGATCCTGATGTATGCTCATCTCTCTTCAACTGGTGTAAAGCAGCCAAGCTAGAGAGAGACGTATCGATAAGGGTTTTTCAGGTCTATCAGTATCACTACTGTTCCCTCAAACAATCTGGGTATTCAAAAGTTTCCACTGATTCATAAATCTCTGCTCATGATGCTCCAGTTGTGTGAACATTGTTAACATTGTTAACATTACGAAGTGTGTCTTTTCCATTTTAAGAGTTTCAAACGAAATTTAGTGACTAATTTCATACTAAGAAGAGGGGGAACTGGTAAACAGTTAAATTAAAATTTTGAAAGAATTTTGATTTGTAATCAAAGATATGGCTCTGTCTCAATTTTTGAGGCTGCGTGCTTCTGGTTTGTTTCAGGTTCAAGAAGCAAGACCTGCTTTGTTCCATCTTTTGCTTTGTTTTAGAAAAACTTGGCTTCCCCCACACCTTGTACTTACTGTTGTGTCTTTCATTAAATTATTTTTGTGTATAATTTTTTTTTTTATGAATATGTATTTGAATTTGTGTTAACATGAGTTAAAGGCTTGTGTTTTGAAAATCATTAACTTTGTTGAGTTCAAATGAATGTTTTAAAATCAATTTTTTTATTTTTATTTTTTTCATTTTTATCTGCTTCATTCAGAATCATTCTCACTAAAATTAGTCAATCTTTGGATCGTATGAAAATAGGTTCACACATTTTTCGAAATTGGAAAATTTTAAAAAATTACCGCAATTTGTGGTGGAAGTTTTTTCTAAATTTTGTGCATGATTGTCGTTTTTGACTATGATTTAAACAAAAATTAACTATAAAAAGGAATTTATTTCAGTCATCAGGACTTAGTGCCAGAGTCTCAAATGAAAGGTGTTTCAACATTTTTGTCCAAGGCTTGAATGAATGCAAAATAATGATTGATTCTTTGCTTTTCTGTTATTTGTCATCTGTCATTAGGAGCAATCCTGGCCAAATTGCAGTGCCTTTGCAGCAAACACCAAGAATCCATCAACTGAAGAAAAAAATATGATTGTAAGTTTTTCACCTCTTCTAAAGTTTTGTCTTACAGGGCAGTTAAGGTCCCTTGTCTGTATCATCTTTTAAGCTCCAGCAATGCAATTTTAGGATTCAGTGTTGTTAAAAGTTTCAGGAATTCATGTCTTCTCTACCTTCAGCAAGGACTAAGGTTCTGAAAGATCAGCTTTATCTTTTTCCATCATTCAGGAACCTGAAACCAGTGTTTCTCAACCTTTTTTTCATAACTGCCCCCTTTACCAAAAATTTACTTGCCGCAGCCCCCTGTAGCACAATTAACGAAGTTAGAAATAGAGAAAGTATTGCGCTGGCGCAGATATTTTTAAGGTACTTTGTTTTTGTAAACAAACAATGAAACAAAGTAGCCCAAAATTAGAGACAACAGTAAAACAAATGGAGGGATCAAAGCTGAAATAAAAACAAAAAATTAAAATGGACGAGAAGTTTCAAGGCTAAACAGCACTCATCATCAGCCACAAAACAAGCACTGCAATATTCGTAACCAAGGAGGGTGACAAAAATCGGCGAAACTAGGTGAACAACACAGGATGATCGGAAAGTAAAAGTCACGGAGGCTGACTGCCGGGTGGCTCCAAAGTTTGAAAAAACTGGTGGTACACTAAACTTAGATTGTCTATGTCTGCTCGGAAGTTGCATGCATTGCTCCTGTTCTTTAGAATATCCACCACTTCCAACATTTGTCGGGCAAAAAAATTTGTTAAAGTTGTCCATAAACGGTACAACACGTTACAGTTATGTCACGTGTCAAAGCCCTAACAGCTGACGCCCATTCTCCATCAATCATGTGTTATTTATAAAATTAATTGCGGTGAGTGTAATGTCTCGTACATTGGTCAGACAAAGCAACATCTATAGAAGCGGATAAAAGGTCACAAATATAGTCATGGTGGAAAAACTACTCTTCATGCTCATCAGGACTCCACCGGTCACCGATTTGATTTTGACGGTGTTTTTGTGTTGGACAGGGAAAAAAATTTGTTTGTCAGTCAAATGTTGGAATTGGTGCATATTTTAAAGAACAGGAGCAATACATGCAACTTCCGAGCAGACGTGCATAGACAATCTAAGTTTAGTGTACCACCAGTTTTTTCAAACTTTGGAGCCACCCGGTAGTCAGCCTCCGTGATTTTTACTTTCGGATCATCGTGTGTTGTTTACCTAGTTTCGTCGGTTTTGTCGCCCTGCTTGGTTGTGTGCATTGCAGTGCTTGTTTTGTGGCTGATGATGAGTGCTGTTTAGCCTCGAAACTTCCCGTCCTATTTAATTTTTTATTTTTATTTTAGCTTTGATCCCGCCATTTGTGTTATTGTTGTTTGTTTTGATACCTGGCCCCTAATGTCTGTGGTCCTGTAACTCTTAAACCATTAGTCCATTTGCTCGCAGATTGCGCAAAGCTACTGCTTTCTAGATTCGCTAGAGGTACTTTTTTTTTATTTCTACAAAATTTGAAGTTTGAGCAAAATATAGAGGAAAAATTATTTCCATTATAATCAATGGGAAAATGAGTAAAAATAGGACAAAATTTAAGTGTTTCAAATATTTGTAGCTGTTTAAATTTTGATGGAAACTGGCGATAACATTCTACAACCAGCCTACTGTAAAAGCAACCCTTTATAGTTAAAATAAATTCCTAATCCTTAAGACTGAAAAAAAACCAATTACATAATGTTGTTCAAACCAACTAATAGAATAAAAAAATGGAAACTATTCTTAAAACTTTGAGTCAACCGCTGATTGCTGGACGAATTTTGATTGAACTAGGTGCACTCAATCTACTACTGCATTATATACTAAAAGATTTCCTTTGTATAACCACCAGAATTAACCCTAAGGACTGTTTCAAAGATCAACAGAGGAATGATAAAGCGGGAAAACTAAATGTTATTGAGTTATCAAAGTTCCAGAGAGGTCTAGGGACCACTCTTAGCATTGTAAACACCAGCCGGCAGTGCCCTTGAGACTTCAGAAGGGAGCTTAAGGGTCCCCATTTGAATTTAAATAGGGGTGCGGGGGTCTCCCCCAGAATTATAAAAGAAGGGTGTCTGTGGGTCTCATTCAGCACTATAGGAGGGTCTAGGGGTGTTCTCGTAGAATTGTAAGAGAGTGTCTGAGGGTCTCCCCAGCATTATCATGGAGGGGGTCTGGGGGTCTTCCCTAGCATTATTAAGGAGGGGGATCTTGGGGTCTCCCCTTGTATATTTAAGGGAGGTCTGGGGGTCTCTCCTAGCATTATTATGGAGAGGGACGAGGGATCTCCCTCCAAAAAAATATTATGAGAAAGTGTTTGTTAATTGTTGAGTAAACATATCAGTTTATTCAACATTTTTTACTGTCGGAACAATGTGTTTGAAGAATCGTCCCTTTTCCCTAAATTTTATAATTTTTAACACCTTATTTGTACCCTTCTGCTTTTTCAAAGTGCTTTTGTGTTATTTGGAAGGGTGGAAAAGAAGGGTGTCTGTGGGTCTCAGTCAGCACCATAGGAGGATCTAGGGGTCTTCTCGTAGAATTGTAAGAGAGTGTCTGAGGGTCTCCCCAGCATTATCATGGAGGGGGTCTGGGGGTTGACTTCTCTTCAGTGCACCCTTAATTTTTTTTTTTTTTTTTTGTCGTTTAAAATCTCAACATCCCCTGCCCCACTCCCTTGAAAAGCCATAACATCCCCGCAGAGAATCACCAGTCTAAACTTTGTTCTCTCAAAATTGTCATTTTTTCATTCACATCTTTAATAGGCTGATGGCTCCTTACACTGTCAATTTTAACATATTTGATCATACTGTGGCCTTCTTTCGCGCTGTGTAGGTACTCTCTCTTATAGGAATATCCATGTGCCAAACTCCTATGACCCTCTATGGCATTTAAGGTCCTTTTTTTAGAACGCAGTCTCATTGACAGGTTTTAACCTAATTTTTGGCAACACTGATTGATTCTAAATATCCTCCGATTTTAAAACTTATGATTGCGACTTGTCTCCCTTTTGTAGGATGAATTAGAAGATTTAGAGCATCTGCTAGAATCAAAGGACTCCAGGAAGATGATAGTTTTGAATGATGCAAGAACTTTGTGTGGCACAAAAGACCATAGAGAAGACATTCGTAATCATCTGAGAGCGCATTTCTCTTCTGTTTTGCCTAAAATAACTATGAATGCTTTAACAATGAAACTGCGGCAACTTTCCCATGATTTAGCCCGTGCTGCTGTTTCTGCTAGCGATGCTGAAGAATTGGATGAGTTTAAGTGAGTACCTATCTTTCCTCATGGTGGTGATGGTATAATCAAAGCAAGGTTAAAACTGTGAGCTTAGGCATAACCAGTATGCTGTGCTAGATACTACGTGTCATATCTAGAGCCAGTGTAGATAAGTAGGTAAATTGAAAGAAAAAATGTATAAAATAAGTATATTAAGATGAAAAATATAACACGGGTAAATAATGAATCAGAATCAATAATTGAAACTATAAAGATTAGGTAGGTACCTTTCAACATAACTACCGGTCACCAATAGTTAAGACTGTCCATGAGTGATGCTATTAGTCTAGAGGTGTAAGACTTGGCCGTTCCTGTCGTAACCATTGTTTAATTGCCCATTTTTAGCAGTTACTCATGAGTAGCTTTTAAATAGCTTTGTATAGGCTGTAGCTAACGGGAAAACTTAAAGACGGTTACCGTATAGACAGCCAAGTCTTCCAATGCTTGACCAATAGGAAGTATCATAGACAGTCTTTAAGTTTGGTTTAAGGCAGAAGTAAATGATCGGTCTGCAGCAGTGAAAGCCATTAATCAGAAAAATTATATGATCTCTAACTCACTTCAACCTCTTGGACCACCTACACTCATGACAGGACTTATGTAATCAACAAGGCAGTACAAATCTTGTAAACGAGAGAAGGGGAACCAAGAATCAGGCTAAAGTCTCTGAGATAAACCCCAGGACAAAACTTGGAAGGAAAATGAAAAAAGAAAACCATAAACTGATGCGGTGCTGGATACTAAGTACCATATCTCGAGCCTGTCTGGTTAAACAGATACATAGAAAATACAAAAAAATGTATAAAATACTTGAATTTAGATGAATAAAATAACTTGAGGCTGTTATGAATAAATAAATGAATCAACAACAAGGGTACGCTGGAACAACGGAAGGAAAGGAAAGTGAAAGAAAAGTTAGGCTCAAAATGAAAATTTGATGAAAGGACGTGGCACAATCCTTATGGGAAATGGCCTACGGTCAAACTTAATAAATGTGGCATCATTTTTTTCGTCTCGTCGTCCTGATCAAAAAGTCTCACGGGCCCAAAAAATTATCATCGCCCGTTTTCGAGATAATCGAGCTTAAAGTTTGAGCAAATCTCGGCACTCAGGGACGAATTCGCTCGGCAATTGAGCGTGCGTCCTACCCTGAAAGCGGCTTGCCGCAAACTGGCAATGGCTGCCGCTCCTTTTGCTCACACTCCGTCCGGAGGTGATGCCCCTTTTTCTCCCACTCCAAACGCTTCAACACGCTCTCCGGACAGAGCGTGAGATAAAGGGGCGGCAGCCATCGCCAGTTTGCGGTAAGCCGCTTCCAGGGTAAGACGCACGCTCAATTACCGAGCGAATTCGTCCCTGAGTGCCGAGATTTGCTCAAACTTTAAGCTCGATTATCTCGAAAACGGGCGATGATAATTTTTTGGGCCCGTGAGACTTTTTGATCAGGACGACGAGACGAAAAAAATGATGCCACATTTATTAAGTTTGACCGTAGGCCATTTCCCATAAGGATTGTGCCACGTCCTTTAATCCAAGCAAAGTTTTGCTATATGTTCCTGCCTTCATTGCAAAAGTACAAAGGTTAAGGCAAGGCCTCTAAGAGAACGGGTTTGAACCTTAAAGCAGACTTAGGATAAAAATATATCAGAAGCGTCAACAAAGTTTCTCAAGATTTTGAACAGAAAAATAAAAATAAATAAGTGAATAAATAATAGATATTTTCTCTCTATAAATGTATTTTTCATTCTATAAATGATCTCTGTTTGTAGAAATGAGCTGGAAATCCGAGGGATCAAAGATCTAGACGTAGCATTGAAGGATGAATGGAAATCTCTCGTGGCCGCTGATGACGAGTTGGATTTGAAGCGTCGCTCCGTGACTCTCAAACAACAGAAACTTAACGATGCAAAAAAACTTGTTTTGGAAATTCTGGTGTGTCATTTCCTCCTTTTCTTACTTTTCCCCCCTTGCTCAGCTTGCAAGCAATACGCAATTTACAATCAACTTATCAGCATTTTCCTCAGCTCGAATTTCTCTATTTTTCACTTTTTCCTTCATCTGAATCAAACTGAACTTTCTGACTTTGGCGAAAAACTCGTCTGTGAATTAAAGTCAATTAAATGTGTATTAATGTGTGTAGGGGGAAAAAAAAAAAAATTTGGAGACCGTAGGGAAAAAGGTGGATATCACCAATTGGTGAGCACTGAGTGCGACCAACTTGCTTGCGCAGTTCTTTTGTTATACTGTGGATATTCCAGTGTTTGCTGTCATTTCTAGAGTAGTGGCTCCTTCCACCTTTGACATCAATTTTTCTTAGTTCTAATTTAAATTTTTTTATTTAAAATTGATAATGCGCTATGATCTGAACAGAAATGTCCTGACCAACCTGTAATATCCAGCTCTCTACCCGTTGCCTCCACTTTGTTTCTCATTTTGTCAACTTGTGGCTCTCTTATTTTCAGTGTTCTCCTCTTGGTTCTTGTTACGTAAAAAGGCTCTTATTCCCCCCTCCCCCTAAACTCTTTTGATCCTTACCTTTGTTCTTTTTTTAGATGACACACCCTATCTTTTGGTTATTTATTGAAGATGGGTCTGTTGCACACTTCGGCTAGAGCAATTTAAAGTATCAATTAATTTGTAAAAAGCCGTCAAAATGATATTGGCGTCATCAGAAAACACCAAAATTCATTAATGAACTCACAAATTGGCAAAAACACTAGACACTATTCACCCCTGTATCTTTCCTCTATGTGCACGATATTTTGCGGCGTGAGCGCGGCACATTCAAATAATCATGGCCGACTGTCATCACAGCTAACTTCATAAACAAATAAACGGTAAACACTGACGGTGTCTGTTCCAATTCTCATGCCTTGATAACCTCAATTCCTCACAAGAAGTTGTGAAAGGCGCGGAAACCCATATTTGTGTCGAATTATCAAAATGAAACAATAACATACAGGAATTCCAAGTAAGATTCCAACTTCAATCATCATTCATGGAACGCTGGTGTGTTACTGTTTCATTTTGATAATTGTTCGACACAAATATCAGTTCACGAACCTTTCACTACCTATTGAGGATATTGAGACGTAAGAATTCGAACAGACGCCGTCAGTGTTTACTGTTTATTTGTTTATGAAGTTAGCTGTGATGACAGTTGGCCATGATTATTTGAATGTGCGGTGCTAATCCCGCGAAATATTGTGCACGTGGTGGAAAGATACAGGAGTGAATGGTATCTAGTGTTTTTGGCAATTTGTGAGTATATTAATGAATTTTGATGTTTTCTGATGCTGCCGTTTCCATTTTTACGGCTGTTTACCAATGAATTGATACTTTAAAACGCTTTAGCCAAAGTGTGCAATAGACCCATTGGCACTTTTCACAACACAACGTTAACATGGCAATCCGAGCAAAGTTTCAAGCATGATCATATCAAACATGATGCACAAGCGACCTTTGAGCCCCTGAGAAAAGTTGATCAGAAGGACAAGACAAAAATCATAAGACCAGTTTGATCAAATTTGACCGTAGGCAAATTTCTCTGAAGCGAGTGCAGTGTTCTCTTGTGGAAACTGGAAGCTTAATAAATTTTACTCTTTTCATTTTGGCAGCTAAAAAACACCAACGGAAACTATGAAGATGAATTGATAAAATGGATAGACCTCTCCGTTCGAGATACTATAATGAAGGAAAAAATCAGAGTCCTGGATGGATGCAACAACCAAATTCTAGAAGAGTTAAAAAATTTAGAAGACTCCATGTATCTGTTTGAAAACATAAATCAATCAATTCAAACATGCGAATACAAAGTTGTAAGTATTAAATACCCTCTAATCCCACCAACATCATTAAAAGAAAATTGTTGACACAGAAAATTCAATGTCTATTCTAACTCTCAAGGCAAGTGGGTTTTGCTCAAACTGGGCAAGATTTGAACTAGATGTCAAGTCAAAGGGTTGAAAAACGTTGGTATAATTTACGAAACATTTAAGAAGCATTTGCATAAATTTGGGATAAATATTTAGCCGTGGATAATAGACCTTACTCTCTCATTATTTCTCTACATCTTTTTTTCAGAAATCATCTACAAGACTATTGCAGAGAAATCTCAGTTCCATAGAAGTGAATGGGCTCTTGAATCAGACTGATCGGTTGAAGCAAAAATTTATCCAAAAAATCAAGGATTTCCAGATAAGAACCACGAGTCTAAACAAATGCAATCCCATTCTATGCCTGCAAGATTTCATATCGTCCGAAGTCACATCGCTGATGGAGGCCCCTCTAGAAGTCTTCAAGATCTCTGCGTAAGTCTTGGGTTTCCTTAATGGCTCTGTCGCAAACTTCAATGGTTTTTAAATGGATCTGTCGTTTTTGTGGAATTTTAATGGGTCCGTTAAAAATTGTATGAAGTTTTACAGGTTTTTAAATGGGTCTGTTACAAACTTCATTATATATATAAAGCTGATGTCCCTCCAAAATGTTTCTTCTATGTCCCGAAAATTGGCCGAAGCTATTTCCCTTGTATTTGGCACGATGATTCCCTAGGGTATTTCGAGGAGATCTGTGGTATTTTTTCTTCAAAAAAGTCGCTTGTGAGCGCCGCAAATTGAATTTTAAAATTAGAGGGGGGAAATGATTCTGTCGCTTGCCTTCCCTCCTCTGAGCCGTCTTGCGCTGGACTCTCTTATCTATCCCTTCCCCCGTCTGCTCTATGCTTGGCTGAATTTCATCGAGCAATGCAGTGTGAGTGGTGGAGGGAGGCGTTGGTTTCCTCGCGAATTTTTTGAGCGCTTGGTCTTTCAAATTTTCAATTTTCGTCGCTCGTCTTAACCCTTTCAATCCTGAAAACACTTTTTGTTCAGGGACGGAGTTTTGGCCATCATAGCTGATCTGGGCACAATTTTCTCATAAAAAATGTGAATTTCATGTTTTTATTTTCTTCATAAGATTTTATGTTATTCAGATGTTCATTGAAATGTACACCAGGGATGAAAGGGTTAAGACTGCCGCAACTCCCTCGGTCCTAATGCTCATCGCTTAAACCTG
This sequence comes from Trialeurodes vaporariorum, assembly GCA_011764245.1. NCBI lineage: Eukaryota > Metazoa > Arthropoda > Insecta > Hemiptera > Aleyrodidae > Trialeurodes > Trialeurodes vaporariorum. Next base: position 31,743,895 of record VMOF01000388.1, read on the forward strand.
AGCGCTCCGATGCTTTTGACCCGTCATTTTTTGTCAGTAATTTTTACCGTACTTCTTCAATCGCTCGTTTAACAACTATTATTCTTTAAATAAAAAACAAACTTGCATAAACCAACTGTCAAAGTGCCAACTAGCCCGTACCCCTAGAATGCTGGCCGTGGAGGGCACCCGTAGGGTGTCTGGAACATCTAGTTTATTTATAAATTTTAGATGAGCCTCTTGCAAACTTTTGTTTAGGCAATTCTGAGCATTGATTTGGTTGTTTTGGTCGGTCAGTGTGGAGATAAGTTTTATTTCTTGCAAAGACTGAAAATAGGTGATAGTGAGGTATGCAACCAGTTTTTAGGTGCTGTTACATAGCTCAAGCACCTGATGCCCTCCATATGTTTCAAGTCTCCTGAAAAAGTGCAGCTTAAGTTGTTTTTCCAAGTAGGGGAAAATACATGATTGCCTCAAGTTTATGTTATTAAAATTTGTTTACTTTATGTGCACTTACATTGTGTGCATAAGATTATTACTTAATGGATACACTTGTGATCCTATTAAAAAATTAAAGTAAAACGAGAAAGTAAAAAAAATAAAAAAAAACAATTTTTGATAGTGCTAAAAAAGTAAAAAACAGTATGAAAAACTGATAGCTTTTTTTTCAAATAGGTATTCGTCAGCTCACCTATGCAGAATTTTTAACAAAGTGGCTTCTCATAAACAGAGCCTTCACTTACAGCCTACATTTTGCAATGAGTCTGTCTAACTTCAAGCGCAACAAAGGACGTGGCACAATCCTTATGGGAAATGGCCTACGGTCAAACTTAATGAATGTGGCATCATTTTTTTCGTCTCGTCATCCTGATCAAAAAGTCTCACGGGCGCAAAAAATTATCATCGCTGGTTTTCGAGATAATCGAGCTTAAAGTTTGAGCAAACCTCGATCTAATTCGCTCAAGAATCGAGCATGCGTCCTACCTACGAAGCGGCTCATCGCCGACTGGCGATGGCTGCCGATACTATTGCTCACACTCCACTTGGAGTGGGAGAAAGGAGGGCGTCAACTCCGGACAGAGTGTGAGCAATAGTAGCGGTAGCCATCGCCAGTCGGCGGTGAGCCGCTTCGTAGGTAGGACGCACGCTTGATTCTTGAGCGAATTAGTCCCTGGCGATCGAGACTTGCTCAAACTTTAAGCTCGATTATCTCGAAAACCAGCGATGATAATTTTTTGCGCCCGTGAGACTTTTTGATCAGGATGACGAGACAAAAAAAATGATGCCACATTTATTAAGTTTGACCGTAGGCCATTTCCCATAAGGATTGTGCCACGTCCTTTGTCAAGATATTCAAAGTTTTTAAAGTAAAAGTATTAAAAAACTGTAGAAAATTATTGTACACGATCAAACTTGGGTGCAATTTAGAGATTTTATCTGAAATCTCTTTGGCTTGGCTTGCACTTGAACCATCCTCCTGATTTAATTTGCTATTCAGAAACATGCCATGAACCAAATTCTCTCGAGATTTCTCAAGGAATGTTTACAGGATTTTCACAGATGTTGGTCATCTACTCAAGACAAGTCTCAAGGAGTTGATTTCAAGGCTTGATAGCTCCCTAGAATTAAACTTGAGAGCTCTCAAAAATTGTTGATTTACAGTGAGCGTCTCTGAATGACATTTTTTCTCATTTGACTCGACTGGGCCACGTGAAGGAGATATCAAGTGAAGTTGCTAAATTGCACCTTTAGAGTTAGAGTGCATGAAACGTGCCATGTTATCTGAAATGAAAATTATGATGAAAACCAAAACACAAGTGTCCAACCATAAAATACACTCTTAGAAGCATTTTTCGGTTTGTGTGTTTTAGCAACCAGAATCTCAACTCAGAATGTTTACCACTATTACCGATGTACACTCCGTACTATCCAAAACATTTGATAATTCAAGACACAGTTGAAAGAATGTGTTGGAGGTACCATTCATTGAAGACACTTGAAGAATTAATACCATCCCCTCCTTTAGGTAAATTTACAGTTATATTTTTCATTACTTTTATACATTTATTCTTGCCTATTATCTTCCAAAGAAGGGTGAATGCATCCATCCATTCATTACATATTGTCGCCCTCCTGCTCAAATGTTGTGTTCCATCCTGCTGGAATTAAAAAAATTAGCCTCATGCCTGCAGCCTTGCAAACTATGCTAGTCACAATGTTTTTAGTCAACTTAAAACTTATACGTATGACTAAAAACCTACCAGCAAAATTGTTTAGCGTAGAAGACCCAAAAGAACTTTAGCTCAAAACTGTCTAAAGTACAATGCACGCAGACCGTCAGATGGGCTCCAAAAGGAGTGAGAACTTGAGCATGGGAGATGGGAGTTGTCACGGAGGATTGATTTTTAATCAGATTGAATATGTTAAATCAAGTTGGCTTACTACTGTGCATTTTGAAAGTACTCAAAACCACTTTCTCACCTTTTCGTTCTTCAGTCGACAGAGATTCCGGTAAGCGGATCCTGGTCAGAATCTCTGTTAACTGAAGTATGGAGAGATGAGGGAGTGGTTACGACTGCTGGTTAGCGCAGTAGAGTAGCGCATGGAGATGCGCAGTAGCAAGCCCATTTGATTTAACGCATCTCATCCAATTACATTACAATTAGAATACAATCCTTCGTGATCACCCCCTGAAGCTCTCCAGACATTTCAAGGTTTTTGTTTTTTTTTTTTCTATTTTCTTGCTTTTGCAATACACAGGGTGAGGCAAAGTCCCTTCTTCCCACTCACCCCTAGCTAAATTTTGAACGATTGAAGATAAAAAACCAAACTTGGTAGATGTGTATAACTTAATGGGAACTACTTTTTGGTGTATCCAAAATTCTGGGGGTCTCCCAAAAGGTTTCAGCCCCCTAACTCAAAACTTTCAAATTGCAACCCCTATCTTTTGATACCTTGTTTGAAGGGGTGTGAAATTCCGAGACTTTTCGCTCAAACTGGAGGTCAATATTGTTTTTTGTTTTTGATGTACTGGAGTTCTAAGTTCAATTAGGACCCTTTTTCAAAAAAATCATAATTTCTCCTTCAAAAGTCAGAATTAAAAAAACTATGAGTCTAATATAGGTACCTACTCTACAAAGCAAGTTTTTTAGAAACAAATACGACTTTAACACAAACATTTTCTAATCTAGGTTTTAGAGCCCCAATAAATGTTTAATGTTTTTGCCCCTCAGAGGGTTCTATCCCAAAGCTTCTGAAGAAGGACCCCTATCGAGTGTGACTTCAAACATAAAGGCATACAAAACTGAGCATTTTGGCGCAAATCGGAGGTTGATATTGTTTTTTGCATCGGAGATACTGAAAGTCAAAGTTTGATTCACAAAGTTTGATTTCTTACATGCGGAATACGATATCAACCTCTAATGTGTCCCAAAATGCTCAGTTTTGTATGCTTCTTACCCAACATTCAAGCATTGCTGCAAATTGAAGGCAAACATTTCTTATATCTCCAAGGAATTACTATATTCACTCTCCATCAATTCCATTTGCTTTATTTTTCAGATGTTGACATTAGCGATTTGTTACTCTCAATAGCCACAAAAGAAGATAAAACTAATTCAGCTTTAGAGCATAGAGTTTCTGAAGTAATTCAGACTTTTAACAATGGAAAACAACTACTACAACAAACAGCTGAAAGTATTTCTTGCTGGTGAGAAAAATCATTTTTATTTATCTTGCTCACTTTTTTAGAAGTGATATCTTTAATCCAATAAACAGAAAAGTAGCTTTCAATACAACATAAAAAAATAACATGCATTACTAGAGTTTGAAGAATTTTGCTATTGCAAAATGCTGCAAAATTTTTAAAACGGTCGTATAATGTTCTAACCCTCAAAGGAGTACCAGTCTTGAACTCCTGGTTTCAAAGATGCAAAGGGAGATAACGCTAATTTCAAGCGTTTTGAGATTTTTAAGCGAAATCGGGGCTATAAAGCAAAATAACAGCGGAATTGCCTGAAAAATTACGAATTTCGCAAAAATAACCGTGTGTTCGACAAATTGGCAAAATTTGGCAAGGTAGCACAAAAAAATTGTGCATTTTTCAAAGGTGGAACGTGCCCTTTTGTTTTTTTTCTTTTTCTTTTTTAGGGGAGGTTGGATTGTGTTCAAGTAAACAGATAGATATGTATATATGTATTCATAATTGAATTGCACAATCCTTTGATACATGACTTCAAATAAAAAGACAGATCCAAAAATGAGAAATACAGTAAGTTGATGGTTACTTCCTTGAAAAATGCAAAAAGCGTGGCGAAAATTAACATTAAAACCAGCCGAAAATAACCTCAAAATCAGTAAAAAATATCAGCAAAATTTTCTAAACTCTATGCATCACTGTGCCAGTGGAACAATATGCCGTGGGTAGATCCAGGCATTAGTCTTTCTCTTCTTACCATCTGAACACATGTGTAGAATTGATATGTACTTTAATAATTTCCCTGAAGAGTAGAAGGTGGGGTAATATGCAATTTAAAAAATTATGAAAAAAAAAATTGTGTCAAGGTGGCCAGGCAAGAAATGGAGCTTGTTTGATCCATTTGATGGTGCCGCCGGTCACTTGCCAAAATGTCGTCTTTTTTGGGTAATTTGAATAGGAGGATTGACAACTATGCTACTCAGCGGAACGCTGCTGTATTCTTCAATTTTTTATGGATTTTTTTAACCATGTATCAATCATCAAGATTGGATGAGAAATGAAGTTAATGAAAATGTGTGAAGATCAAGAAATGTTTTATGATCATTTTATGATTTCTATTTTTTTTTTCTGTTTTATTTAATTTTCTTTATACATATATCTCTTTAATCTCTTCAATGGGTGCTTGTGAGATTTTTTCTGTCTGTTTCTCACTTATTAAAGTGATAGCGGTAATTAGCTCTTAAAATTACGACTATCTTTTTAAGCTTTTTTGAGCCAATTTTAAGCTTTTTTGAGCCAATTTTAAGCTTTTTTGAGCCAATTTTAAGCTTCTATGCGTCTTTGTCCATGTTGTTTTTAAGTGTTGTGTCATTTAATTTTTCCTCTTTTGGTTTCATTGCAGGATTGAGTGGCCACGTGGAGAGCTAATACCTAATGACCTTATTTGTGAAGGCTATAATTTTGAATCATTCAAGTCAAAAATTCTGGACAGTCTTGAAGGAGAAAAATAGATCCCTTAAATACATAATGATAAAAAAAATATAAGTAAATTTAACTTTTCATTTAATGAAAATTCAACTTAATTTTTTTATAAATTTGTCATGTATTGATTTGATTGCTGGTTATAATTTTATGAATTTTTTGTATGAAAGTGAAGCTTAATTTGTTCATTTGTAGAAAAAATGCTGTACATTTCACATTAATTTTATCTATTAGAGAAATTATATTTTTTAATTTTGTTTACAATTATGTGCTTTTCAATGTTTTCTTTCTCCTCTTTTGGAGGTAACCAACTTTAAAACCGACATTTGAGCTATCAAGGATCAACAATCAATTTCAATCAATTCTCGATAATTTCTAACTCCTAGTTAAACATTCCAAATTAAAAAAAAAAAATTTGGGTCCAAAATGTTTTACTAAACTAACAATTTATGAAGAAGATATGATGGTCAAAAATTGGTTGACATTTTTTTTGGCCCTCGAAAATTTTTCCAACAATTTTTGACAACTTTTGAATCTCTGACAAGAGGAGGCAAAAGTAACACCGCACTTTTATTCCTTCTTTCTTATTCCATTCTATGTTTCATTCATCATGGTAGAAAAAGTTATTGGAATGCCAAGTTAAAATTTGTTTTTTTTTTTAAGTCGCCTTTCTCTCTATCAGCATTTTTTACTGATTGCAATCAGAAAGTCTTCTGTAGTGATTGTATACAAATATATCAGTCTGAATCCATTGAAGAGGTTTCCTTCCCCTTAATTAGCCACTAGAGATTAGAGCAGAAGCATTTTTATTAGGCATCGGGTTCTGACAAGAAGCAGTGAGGGTAAACACGTAGAGAAGTGACCAATAAAACATGGCATGAGCCAGGGTCAAGATTTACACAATTTGCGAGAATGCGGTAACTGAACAGTAACGTTTTCTTATCTTCTCTTTTAGAGGTCAGGTAAAGGCACTGTTGCAACAGATTATCACCAACTTTTTTTGTAACAACAGAAATGTCCAAGATCATAAATGCACTGAAAGTAAAAGGTGTTCAATTTACATCAGATGTGTGACAACCAGTGGGATGCTAAATTTACATCCTAGACGTAGAAATAACTGCGGACGGTCATTTCTATGTCCCGGGATGTAAATTTAGCATCTCAAGGGTCGTCGCGCATTTTTTAACGTCTGGTATGTTAATTTAACGCACTTTTTTTCCCGTGTATTGTTGGAGGATGGGATGTAAAATTATGAAAGGAAAGTACCTACTCAAAAGAAGAAATGCATAATTTTCCTAATGCCCTGCATTTTAATGCTGTTGTGGCAATGACATCTGTAGTCAAGTTAACTACTACTAAGCATTTTGACAAAGCAACTGGTGCCTTTGATTAGTTTGTTCCGTAAATTTCTTTAGGGGCGGCTTTTGAGGGTTCAAGTTGGGGAAACTTGAAAGTGATGATCTTTTTTATTTTTGGGTCATCAATCAATTAAGAGCTTAAAACTTGAAAAATTATGTGTGCATGAGTTAAAAATTGGTATTTAAATCAGAAGTATGGCAGTAGTTGGTTTACTGATTTCTTGCTTTTACCACAGAGAACAAAAAATGTCAAGTCACTTCCTCAAATTATTGGGGGCTACCCCAAGCATATGTTACTCTTAGGTACTTTTATATGATACTGAATCTATTTAGTTTTCCACACCCTCGCAAGATTGCTAAAACTTTCTACAAATGAGACGGAGCTTTTTTTTTTTTTTTCAAAGTAGAGAACCCTGGCTTCAGTTTTAAGCTAACCTCAGTTGAAAAAGGATCAGACAAACTTTTTAAGCAAGGGACATTGTTTTAACACCCGGCAATGGCTGAAGTACCTACCAAAGTATAATCAGTCAAAGTCTGTGGCATGTATTTCAATTCTGAAAGTTCTAAAATGACCAGATAAATTTGTCAAAACTTTCAACTTCATCCTCAGCATTAATAGGTAACCATCTTTGCTACAAATGTTACTCTTGGTGAATCTGAGAAGTAATCTGTTAGTTGACCTGAATTGAATTATATACTTAATTTATATCCAATACTTATATTTAATTCACTTTCAATAATAGAAACTGTAGCAAAATGTTGCTAATGTTTGCATTTTCCTGGAGAAAAAACTTCAAATTTTTAAAATTTTCTCTTGACGTTTGTGAGGACAGTTACCCTTAACCTTAATCTTGAAGTTAGAACTCAGTGCTTCACCTGGTGAGTAGTGTATGTTCAAGCATTGTTCAGCCGTCAAAATGATTTATGATTCTCTTTTTCCTGCCATTCCATAAACTTTTCCACCAAGCCTCATAATCTGCTACAGGGGCGGACTGGGCCGGGGTGCCGGGATGCTGCAGCACCCCGGGCCCCTCCATGTCCGCTCCCCTCCTCTTTGGAACAGTACATAGTTCCGGCCCCTTTCCCCAAATCCCGGGCCCCAGCACCCCGGGCCTTTTTGCGCCAGTCCGCCACTGATCTGCTATAACAGAAAAGCCTGGATTTACCCATTTGCGTGGGCAAGGATAAAATTGGCGCCCCTCACCTTTAACCGATACATGAGTAAAGGGAGCGGGGTTTGGGGGCTCTCTCCTAGCAATATTTAAAATTTGATTGCACTGCGAGGCAATCAATTCTTGCCAGTTTATTTTTAATGAAAAAAATCAACCTTAAAATTATATTTTTTTTCTAGCCCCCCCCCCCCCCCCCCCGCACCCCCCAACCCGAACAAAAACCATCTGAACCCAGATGCACTGATGCATATTGATTCGAAATATTTGTGTTAGAAAGTGTAAGAATGAAAAAATTGAGTTAAGTGAAAGAAACAAACTTAAAAAAATTGTGGATTCGAATAATGAATGTAAGTTAAGTAACAGACCTCAGACAAAGTACCTAGGTACAATTCATAAATCAGCTTAATCAGGTAAGATATAAATGAGTCTCATATAAACAAGGTACTAACTTCAGGATTATGATAAGTTTATAGATAAGTACTTATATACAAAAGTCTGGCCGTATTCGCACTCCTTTAGAATTTAAATGATAGAGTTTTTTTGAAAATGCCGCGGACGAACCGCCATCTTTAATATTTCAGTTCATGCCGAATACGCACCAATGAGACTCCAGTAAAAATTGGTGTGTGGTGTGCATGTGTGGTGGTGATCTGTAGCGGCAACGTTGAGCTATAAATGTTTTCATTTCGTTTCCAAATTTTTTGAGGTTAAAGTTTTTGTGCTTTTTGCAGTTACGCAGTAATTTATTATTGGATGAAGCTTTGTGGATATTATTCCCATTCTTTTATTCGAGTCTTTTAGACTCTTTCTCCAGTCATGGCCACCTCGAAAACCAGTAATACGTACAATCGTCAAAATTGGGAAGATGCTGTAAGTTCGATCAATTTTCAAGTCCTTCTCTGTCAGCGTGGGTATCCATGACTCATGAACTCATGAAGATAGTGAGGAGAACGAAGTAATGATTTCCCTCCTTCTACTTCCTCTCAACCCACGTTTAAAAATCCGTGTAATTAATCAAAAGACATTGCGCTGCTTTAAATATTTTCTCAATGCTGATGCTCAAAGGTCTATTATCAACAGGTCGGTTCGGTAGTGCTGTAATCTCTGAGCTTGTTCCTCTTGCCAATGTGAAAGCAGCTCATTGTTTCCCCCATTTGATTCATCGTTTCCCGATTTTGTTCAACTCGTTTTGTAATTTCCTCAGGTTTTCTTCCCAATCTGGAATTGCTCTAAGATCACAGAGCTACTGTACTGACTTGTTATGAACCGACCTTGCTGATGCTCCAGTAGAATAGCAGTTTTGCTGTCAACAATGATGCATAGAACATATGTTGTTGAAGTAAAATTAATGCACTGTTAGTTATACACTAGCCCTTGGTTTGTTTACGTTTCAGTGAGCGAGAAAATCCTTGGACCGATGGGCCAGTCAGCTGGGCCATGACCAAAGACATTATATCAAGTAGACCGTGCACTCCGTAGTAAGCCGTGAATGCGAGGCGTGGCAAGTTTAGCGAAGCTCCATGATGGGCGGGGTGGAGGCTCGCTGAGTTGCCCCACGGTAGCGAATCGTTTGCTGGGAATAAATGGGGGAATGCACTCGCGCAATCGGTTTTTCCCAAATAACTGGTTTCAGGTCCAGTTTTTGGCAAAATGTGTAAGGAATTAAGTTGTCGAGCATGAAATTTGCAATTGAACTGCATAATTTGTTATCCCCCAAAAGCTATTGCTAACCGGAAAAAACGCCTATCCGTCACAGATATTTCGCGTAGCATACCGGCCGTGCATGCGCAGTGTTGCCTAGGCTGGGGCAACTCAAGTCATCTATGGCAAGTCAGCGCTGCATCGCTCCACCACTTAGCACATGCGAATAAACAAAAGTTGCCACCGCGCGCGAGAACTGTGCACGGTCTACTTGATATAATATCTTTGGCCATCTCGACCAGCCCACGCCATTATCGTACTCCAGAATGTAAACAAACTGTGGGCCATTGTATGTCTTTTAGCAATGAAGGCACTCAACAAAATTTTAGCCAGTGCCATACCTGGAGTATAGGTAATCTTTGCAATCAGCACAATCATGAAATCACTCTATAGGAGCTCAATTACTAAACATTTGTATTTTACTAACTTTTCCGATTTTCTTTTTCCAAATCCCAGAAAAAGGACTTCCTCGTTTTTCTATATTTCTTGGCCCCCCTCATTTCATCTTTGCTTAAGCCTATTCAAAATGTCTGAAGTTTATTAAAATTTTTATGTTGCAGGAGTTCCCAATTCTATGTCAGACATGTTTAGGAGACAATCCTTACATTCGAATGGTATGTATCTATCATTAGACCTTCATCCTATTTTTAAAATTATTTCATAGCCAAAGTAGAGTTCTAATCAATGCCTTACGCCAGCTCCACATTACACTGAGCGACTCTGCTGCTCGTCGAATATTACCTAGTGTGTTTATGCATTTTGGGCTTGCTGAGTTGCCAGTTGAGTGACCAGAATTGGCATTAGTCGTTTTCTCTGCTGAATTGGTAAAATTGACATGAGTCACAGAGATTAAGGGTATGAGTTTAAGAAACCCTGGTTATCATCAATTCTTCTTGTCTTTAGTTTGGCAGATGATGCCCTTGAAACTCGGTGAATGCTGAGAGTGTGGATAATAGACTTACGGAAAAACTTGTCATTTAGTGAAAGACAAATATTTGCTGCTCGGCTCGTGATTCGGTAAATCCTATGTTGAGTGTAGGTGCTTTCAGAAAATCAGCAATCTTTAAAAGGCTCTTGTTTCTATTCCCACTGATCTTCCTTAAGTTTTTTTAACTTATTCCAAGTTACCAAATTAGCTTCCCAGTGTAAAACAGTGAGTGAAAATACTGGTTTATAATAAGTGCTATTTGATGTTCTTTTTTTTTCCATTTCTTTGAAACAGTCATCTTCTTTTTCAGACAAAAGAAAAGTATGGCAAAGAATGTAAAATTTGTGCGCGGCCATTCACAGTTTTCCGTTGGTGTCCAGGAGCACGCATGAGGTTCAAAAAGACCGAAGTGTGCCAAACCTGTAGTCGACTGAAGAATGTCTGTCAGACATGTTTATTAGATCTGGAGTACGGTCTACCAATTCAAGTGAGGGATACAGCTCTTCAGATCAAAGATGACCTCCCGAGATCTGAGGTCAACAAAGAATATTATGTACAAAATATAAACTCAGAGGTGACTATTTTAATTTTTTATTTTCTAAAATCTTCCTCTCAATGGAGTCAGTTTCTGGTAGGCGGGTAGATATTGACTTCTGTTGTTTCATGGAATCTTACTTTTTTGGAGCCCTATGTTCAGCTGAAGGTGAAGAGCTCAAAATTCAGGTTTTTTCTTAAAAAAATCAGCAAGAAGTAATGCAAAATGAACTTGCAGTTAAATGAAACATTAAGGGAAGGCGGTACTTTACGACACTCTTCAGTGTATGTGGGAAAACTTTTTTTAGAATTAAGTAGAGGTTGTTTCACGAAAGTTGGCCAGTGACAGATGGGTTTATTTACTGCGCAGAGACGAGTTTGAGTTTTTGTGCTGCAAGCCGCATGATCAGTCATCGACCCTCTTTCGTGAAACGAGCTCTACCTCCAAAACTTATGTGATGTGGTGTGTGAAAATTTACCTTAACTAGTCGTAGATCAAAATCTTGTTTTAGCTAATTTCTTCTAAGAGTCAGTAAAACTATAAGTATAACCGTTGAAAGTAGCCATCAGTTACAAACAAAGTTGAAGAATTGACAATTTTATACGAGTGAAGTTTTAAGATCAAAAAGTTTAATTTTGATCAAATTCAATTTAAAGTTTTTTTAAAAACGAGGTAAAATGATTTATTATAGAATATTATTCAGAGTACTTAATCAAAAACTTTGACTGCAAAGGTGTCTGATAGCAGTGATAGCATATTCTCTTCCGCTGAATTCAAAGTGGAAACCATAGAACTCAATTGAACACCTTTAATAAATAATGATTGATGAGGTTAATCTGTCAAGGTACGTTTTCTTTTCTTGACATAAATCAACGCTAGCGCTGAATATGGGTCAAGTATTGGACTGTTACGAAAGGTAAATAGAGTGCCAGGATATGTAGAGTTAATTCTCACTATACTCGGCAACCAAATTTGCGGGTGAAAATCGGAATTAAAATGCAAAAAAGGCAACACTGAGGACCCTTTCGAGCCTCGAGTCGTCACAGTGAAAGCCACTGCTCACGCGCTCTGAGTGAATAGCCGAGAGCCGGCTATTGTTTTGGAGGAGCCCAGGTGTCCGGCTACCTCGGACCCTTTCCCCTCACCCAAAATTTCTGACAATTTATTTTCGTCGGACAAACGCGCTGTTTTTCTGTCGAAATTCGGTTTCAGCGTGAAATTCCTATGGAAATGAACTATAAGACTAAGTTGCTGAGTTAATTTGAAGCTGTTTGATTCATCACTGTTTGGTTATTGGTGATGAATCAAACAGCTTCAAATTAAGCTAAGCAGCTTAGTTTTTTAGTTCATTTCCGTTGAAATTTCACACTGAAACCAAATTTCTACATAAAAACGGCGCGTTTGTCCGATGAAAAAAAATCGTCAGAAATTTTTGGTGAAGGAAAAGGGTCCGAGATAGCCGGACACCGGGGCTCCTCCGAAACAATAGCCGGCTCTCGTCTAATTACTCAGAGCGCGTTAGCAGTGGCTTTCACTGCCACAACTCGAGGCTCGAAAGGGTCCTCAGTGTTGCCTTTTTTGCATTTTCATTCTGATTTTCACCCGCCAATTTGGCTGCCGGTGAGAATAGTTACAGTCTCATTTTTGCCAATTTTGACCTTGCTTATTGCTCTCCTGAATATTTTGCTCAGAGAAGATCAGCTATGTTTTCACATGACTATCGCATACTATTAAGTTTTTAAGTAAATTTTTGAAATCTCAAGTCCAAGAGAGTGACTGAATTTTGAACCTATTTTATTGATGATAGAAAAGTAAGTAGATTGATTATGAACCATCAAATCGACTTGATATAGAGTACGTGTCATCCTTACGGGTGACAGTCATGTGATAGTTTTCCTTTAATGAGAGCTAGCTCCCAACTCAACGAAAATTCTCAGAGAGCTTTGGACTCTTCAGCACAAACTAATTAACAAGGGGAGGCTCAGAAGTCGTTGCCTCCAATTTTGGAAATAATTACGCGAAAATGTAGCAAAAATAAAACTATGAGACATGTGTTAGACTTTTTGCCAATCTTAAGGCGTCAGGAATTTTTTGAAAATTGGCAAAATTCGCGTAAAAAACCCAAGTGAACCACTGAGCAAAGTGCATTTCGTATATCAACGCTCATTTCCTCTCCCTCACGCAAGCAGCAGCGTGGCCAAGTGGGCTAGGGTGCCTACTGGCCGTTGGGAAGATCGCGAGTTCGATGCTGGAGCATAAACTATTTTTTTGAGATGATTTTTTCCCCCCTTCTCCATCTCGTGGCTCTTATTTGACTCATCCTAATTTTCGGTGACATTTGACACAAAAAATAATGCGTCTGTTGAATAATGGACGAAACAATTCCGCCGTAAAAATTGTCAGTTCTGTGGATACAAAAAATAGCTATTTTATTTGTCAGCGATATTTCCTTTTTTCAATTTTTTAATATGCTACGTTTGTATTTTTTTGAGGGGATTGAATGTACCAATCTGGATGAAAGTCTGTCGAAAGCTGACGAGGATTGTGAGATCCTCCAAAGAAATGCTTTTCGCATATCTAACCACTTTCATAGCTCAAATGCTCATGAAATTCAGATTCCTCTTATATTCCCAATTTTCACGTCGGATTTATTTATGATTCATCCTTTATTTAAAAGAAGAATTATATCACTGAAAATTAAAGCGACTCAAGTAAGAACAACGGGATGAAGAAGGGGGAAAAAATCATCGCAAGGAAATAAAATATACTCCAGTTTCGAACTCGCATTCTTCCAAACGACAGGTCTGGGTCTGCTTCCTAGCCCACTCGGCCGCGCCGCTACTTGCATGTTGGAGAGGAAATGAGTGTTGATATACAAAAAGCACTCCGCCTAGTGGTTCACTTGAGTTTTTTACGCGAATTCTGCCAATTTTCAAGAAATTCCTGACGCCTTAGGAAGGCCCATTGGCAAAAAGTGAGAAACACGTGTCTAATAGTTTTATTTTAGCTACATTTTCGTGTAATTATTTCCAAAATCGGAGGCGGCGACTTCTGAGCCTCCCCTTGTAAGTCATGAACTAGCTCTTGTAACAGGGAGGCAATGGTACAAAGTCATCTATGGGGATAAAACACGTTTGTGATCATCGACTGGGTATCAAGCCAATTTGATGGCTTATAAGTCTAAATCTTTTCTTCAACTCTTCACTCCACCTCCTAAATATATTTTAAGTAGATAGTTTATTTCCAAACTTGTAATTATCATCGAACAAAATGTAAGTTTAATTATGTTTATAAGTTCATCAATCAAATCTTCTTACCTTTTTGTTCTTATAGATTTTTCTCCTCTTTGCTTGTTCCTTCTTCCACAGTCAGTTTTGGTGAATGAGGTGTGCAAAGGAGAGAAAATTTTGTACGCTAGAAATTTGATGCTTGACCTTTACCCATTCTTCTTTTCATTCTCTCTTAAATTATAAATCCTGATTTCTATTTTGTTCTGTTATGTTTTATTTAGATGAAAAATGTTGATCCTACCGCACCGATTGGATCCGTTGGCAAAGCGCAGGCAGCCAGTGATCTTTTATTGAAATTAGCTAGAACTACTCCATATTATAAGAGAAATAGGCCACATATATGCTCATTTTGGGTGAAAGGTGAATGTAGGAGAGGTGAAGAATGTCCGTACCGGCATGAAAAACCAACAGATCCAGATGATCCTCTGGCAGATCAAAACATCAAGGACAGGTTTGTTGATTCAATCTTGAATTTTTGAATTGCTGATTCTTTTGTTGTTATACTAAGGTACACTTGACTAAGGAGATATAGAGATCTTAAAAGAGTTACAGTGGAGTCATTTGTAGAGCTGTATATTTGATACTGTTCAGCGATCACTCTTGTAAATACTGTATGTAAGAAACGGAATTTCAACCCCGATTAATGTGAAATTGACCCGTCAGAATGTTTTGCGGCTTGGAGAGCTTTGTATTAAAAGTTTCTATTTTTAACTTAGGTTTTTGAAGTTTTGCTTTTTCTTTAATCACTGCTTAAAATGCAGATAACTCGAAAATGTGATATACATTTTTTGGGCCTTTGAGAACTTTCAATCAGAATTAAATAACACTTTTTAATTTAATTTTTGAACAAATGTAACGAGCCCTAATTTCTAATTGGCATAGGGATCGTGTTGGGTCCTTTGAGATTCTTGGGTTTGCATATTTTCTTATTCTGGCTCAACACAAGACGGCATGCTGTCTGATGCAGAAGAAGAACTATGACCTCTGTTTTACATCCATCATGTTTCTCAAGTTATTTATAAACTTATCAGTTACTTCTTTCTTTGGTGAGAAAATCTAAGTTTGAATTCATTAAAGTTTCCTGTTTGTTAATTTTTTATCCTCTATCTTTAGGTACTACGGAGTTAATGATCCAGTCGCAGAAAAGTTATTGCGAAGAGCCTCAGCTATGCCAAAATTAGATCCGCCCGAAGATAAGACAATAACAACTTTGTTTGTTGGAAATTTGTCTGATACCATTGAAGAAAAACAGCTTAGGTAAAAATAAATTTCTTTCGGTTTTTACTTTAAATAAGTGAGCACGTCATTCAACTGCACGGGCATAGGTTTTTACTCGTGTTTGATTCTGTATTTTGTATTACTTTGAAGAAGTGGCTTGCATGCTTAACAGTAGATTTTTTCACCACCAGAGGCATCAAAACCGTGTTGATCACTCCAGGTGGTCGAAATGTGTCCAATTTGACGACTACGTGATTGTGTAAAAAATGTGGAATGCTCCGCAAAATGTAGGAACATGAAAATTGAGATGGGTACATGAAGGGATTTTGATGTTGTATTCTTGGCTTATTTGAAATTTTGCGCCATGCACAAGTGCATAATATGCGCTCAGCAGCACAGGTTATCGTACAGGAAGAGCAAGCACCTTACTGCGAGTTACTGGTCGTGAGAAATTGTGGAAAGCAGAGTTGGGCAAATGGGGGTGGTAATCGATTACACGATTACCGAGTAATCGTAATCATCGTTTTTCCGGCGGGTGATTTAATGGTAATCAGAGCCGAATTTTTACAAGGCACCCATCATATTAGTTGCAGAAAAATTGGATCAAATCGAAAAGACCCTGAAATTTTCTATTTATCAGTGAAAAATACAGTTAATTACCATCCAAAGGTTTGACAATTACCGATTA
Source organism: Trialeurodes vaporariorum (assembly GCA_011764245.1). NCBI lineage: Eukaryota > Metazoa > Arthropoda > Insecta > Hemiptera > Aleyrodidae > Trialeurodes > Trialeurodes vaporariorum. The sequence goes on from VMOF01000388.1 coordinate 31,759,943, forward strand.
CCCAGGAATCATGTAACCGATTACACTCCTATTTGCCCAACTCTGGTGGAAAGCAGGGCACATTTTGCACCCCTAGATCTCTCGACTGATTTACTGCCCTTGGGATCAAAACATACTGGATTGCTTCTTTTTGGTGGTACTAACTTATTTGCTAGTTCCGTTTCTATTTTCTACCCTTTTATAAATACTTTGATCATAGAATGATACAATAAGAATGGAAACTCTCGTCGAAATCTGTCGGAACATTTTGAGTCTGTTGATGTAATACTCTCTTGTCATCTTTTGCTCTCTCAAATGCGAGACTTCTGGAGTTTGATGGACTTTGTTTTTCACATCTCTCAAGTATCTTTATCTCCTGACAGTTGTAAAAAAAATTAGAAATCATTATTTGGCATTAGGGACCATTTACGTCACCTGTTTTAGGGGAAAAATGTTCATCCTACCAGTCCGTGATCAACTTTGGAGCTTTCAAGTTACCATCATGATTCGATGGAATCACAGTTTTTGGGCTGCAGTTTTGTTGGTATTCAAATTTTCACTGAAGAAAGTTCAGTAATTCTAAGTCTTCTGTTACACTTTTTTTGTTTTTTCGTTGCGGGGCGGTTAGGAGCAGTTTGCACCTGACTGTTCAAAATTTCATCTGTTCAGAGGAGTTTATCAACGTCATTGTGATGTCTTCGCAGGTGTTCGATAAATCGCTTGAAGTTACTGTTCTGGAGAATCCTAACCAGCTACCTAACACTGCACCTTGATCAGCTTCCTCTGCAAACTTTGGGCTAGGGAAAGGGGGGGGGGGGTTCTAATTGCCCTGCTACTTTAAGATTCTTGTATGCGTTTTTTTTTTTTTTTTTTTTTTTTTTTTCCAATCTGTCTCAACCCCACTGGGTGATCCGGAATTTTAGAGATTGTGCACAGATTGTGCAGCGATTGATCAAAGCGTTTCAGTCAGTACCCGATTGAACTATCTAGATTCTAGATTGAAGAGGTTAGAAAATTTGTCGTTTACAAACAGAGATGTGAACAACAAAACCTACCCAGTCAGTCTCCAGAAGCTGCTAGCTTGATGGGCATCTGATGGAACCCACGCTAAGTGCCATCAAAATTGAGAGAAATGGTTCGATTGGAATCTAAAACAATCTCTGATTGATTGATGGAGCATCAGATGGAAAGTGAAATGGGTTTTATGTTTGGCTGTTTTATATTTTCAATTTAATCAAGCATTTGATGTTGTTACAGGGATCACTTTTACCAGTTTGGCGAGATAAGATCCGTGACAATGGTTCCTCGTCAACAATGTGCATTTGTTCAGTACACAACACGAATTGCTGCAGAACAAGCAGCGGAGCGAACGTTCGGGAAACTAATTCTAAACGGACGAAGGATCAATATAAAATGGGGGCGTTCGCAGGCGAAACAAGTGGCTCCGTCAACAAAGGATGATGAACCATCAGTCAAGTTACAGCCTGTACCTGGTCTTCCTCACCCATCCAAAGATCTACAAGAGAATTATTTCAATTTAAATAATCAAGACAATGGTCCTCTCCTGCCTCCACCTCCTCCATTTATCCCTCCTCCTCCGCCACCTTGCCCTGTTTTCTTTCCGCCTATGCCGAGACCTCCCTCTGGTCTCAGACCTCCTGGACCACCACCTCCACCTTTCTTCTGTCCACCGCAAATGCGGTTCCCCCCAATGATGGCTCCTCCGATGTTCCCACCAGGCACAGGGCCACTCCTTCCATCAGATGGAGGTCCAATACATTATCCCTCTCAAGACCCTTCACGAATGGGAACTGCAAACAAAAATTAATGCCTTTCAATGCTCTGTGTCTTTCAAAACAGCTCATCACAAAGTTAACAACTTTGATGGAAGAAGGGTTTCAGCTGGAAAAAAGTCACGCCTTGAGAATTTTGTTTTTAAATCTTATACTCCTCTCTGTATCCCCATGCACGCTGCGCTAAGCCTGAAAGTCTTGTAGTAAGGTATTTTGTCATTATTTCAGAAAATGGTCTTAGAGCTGAAGAATTCAAAAATAAACCACAATAATGCTGATCAAAAGCTTATAACTGCTACAAAAATCTTTTGCTATCGTGAAGGACCTGAGCACTTACAGACTTTTTTTCCGATCATTATTTGTTCCAACTGACATCTGAGCCACCGTTGCGCTGTTGTTTAGAATTTAGGTAATCCTGTTTGGTTTCCTTTTTTTGTCCAGCAACAAAATCTAGATTTAAATGAAAATTTGTATTCATAATCATGAATAAGTTATCACTATCACTAAGCATATAGGTATGTGCAGCGCACTTTAAACAATGTTCTGAACTTTCGCGGCGCAGATTCAGTTTTAGATTTAGACAAATTTGACTTAAAGTTTTGGATTTGAATGCCAAATGAAAATGTTGAATTCGCACACCCCTACTACTTTTTGAAGTCCATTTCCAATTGTTGAATTTTTATTAATTATTTTAAGGATTTTCATAATTTTTATTTAAGTGATTGGATAATAGTTTAGTCAGGGAGTCAGAAAGCTTCATTTTGTTACTCACTACTACACTACCGCTAATCAATGTCTCATGGTGTGAAATTAAGGTTCTATGACTCAGCAGATTTTGAGTCCGAATCCATGAAACACTCCAACTCTGAGTGACAGGAGACTGTGACTGTATCTCTTTCTTTTCCTTGTTTAGAGGTTGTAAATAATTTGTTTGTTTAGGTCAATCTTTGGTTTAGATTTACAATTTGTACATATTAGAACAACATACTTGGCTCACTGTTTTTTGTATTTGTTGACCCATGATCAATCCCCAGCCTGTAAAAAAACGATTTCATCAGTGCAAATGTATCCTCAATTTATGAATATATATGATATGAAATGAAAGTTCTTTACTCCTGTGTTGATTTATTCTTGCTTCTAAATGACAATTTAACAAAAATGCTCAAAGACGTTGCAGTCGCCTGCCTTTAAAATACGTTAGGGAACGGGTGACTCTTTGTTTTTTTGTTTTTCCCTGGAATCCTGTGTTTTATTAGTACTGATTACACCACATTCTTGAAACCCCCCCGGCCCCCCTCCCCCCTTGAACTGACTCAGTTAGTCAATCTACCTAATTCATCTTTTTAAAAATACAAAATAGATTCAAGTCTCATATTTTTGTATTGAAAATGTTGCAAATCAATAAAATAAATAGTTTTTACTCAAACAAAGGTAAAAAGAAAAACATTTTTTCAAAGGAATAGCTGAAAAATGTGTCTAACATCAGTTAAAATACATTTTATTGTCGCGAGTATTGTGGCAGACGACACACAGGAATCCGTTGCTAACTTGACATTTTCCCTCTGTCGAATCTGAAAAAAATCGGAATAAATTTGGAGGAAAATTTGTTTGAAATTTTTTGTCCCGAAATCAGTTGTAAATCGAGTTATCCTTCGCACAATCAGCCGGGAAATCCATTGAGAAGGGTTCGAGTTTGATTAGATGAGCCGTTTCTGAAATATCAAGAGCTGTAGGAATTGTTGCGTCATTCCAAAATGAAGGGGTTTTTAATAATTGGCAGAACTTCCATAGCTCGACTGCATTATGTCATTCCTTGACATATGTACTTACAAACATTTCAATTTTTTCTATCACTCACGTAGCCATCAAAACCAGCCTGTGTGACCAACAAGCTTGAAGCTTTACACACATGAGTTTTCAAATAATTTTTTTTCCGATTCCCTATTTTAATTGGTACTTATTTTGTTGCCTTGTTTGAAAACTCATGAAGATTGTTATTCAAACTTATCTGAACGCAAAAGTGCTAGAAATCTCAACTTGTTCCTTCATTATTATTTTTAAGTAAGGAAAAAGTGACTTTCAAAGTTATTTCAGATCACAGTTAAAGCATCAATGAAAAACATTTTAAATATATATTTTATTTACAAACGGTTATTGTTACATTTAACGGTTACATAAATATGTAGTTACACAAAATTTACATTTACATCTAACATTATTTACAGGTACACAACAATGAAATCCTACTTTCTAGACGGGATTGTTAAGGTTAATTACGTTCATAAATGTCATTATTTTTGCAGGCTTCAGTTTCATTTTCTGGATATTAAAAAAAACCGTTGATGCAAAAATTTAGCTTTACTGTCAGCTTCTGGTAGCAAAGCATTGTACCTTAAACTTTCCCTCTGTTTTCAGCAAAGAAATCATGAATTTCCATGCTTTCATTACTTTATCAAAAGCTGTTTGATGTACTTCTTCGGAATGGGATGGTCATGATGGTGGGTCACAAGGCTCATCTATTTACTGACATCAGTGAACCCTTTTGAGTATCAACCTTTTTTTGGGCCGTAAAATGTCCATTGTGTAGACTAACGGGTAATTGGAAAAAGACAAGAATTTTGCACTATCCGTCTCCTCTTATGGCCTATTCAATGAGATTTTGAAGACGCGGCCCTAACATCGCAGTGCTAATGCAGGTATGCTGTTGTGCAATGATGTTGCATACGCTGGTAAATGAAGGCGTTCTACAGACGTGGATAGTGCGGGAAAAGACAGAATAGATTCCTCTGATGGAAATCTTCTGTTTACGGAGTACAGACACAAGCGAACTAAGCGGGTTTACGAATTTGAAAAGAGTCGACAGCAAGGCTAAGTTCGATTGAGGACCAGTGGCGAACTGACGGATATGCCCAGAGACAATCTGGACAATATAAAAGAATTTTATCTATCTTAAAAGGATCAAGAGTCTTAATATTCTTAAGCATATTTACTACTGTTCAGTTCAAGTTGTTCAATGCCCTTCCTAAATCTTTAAAAATTATTTTCAAAAACAATGAAATTCATAGTTATTTTTACTGAGTAAAAAAAGTATCCAATTAACATGGCGTTTTAGGAGTTGGGAGAGGTTCTTGGGCAATAATTTAATAAAGAACTAAATTAGTAGTGTCTATCATTTGTAACTAAAAGCTGTAGGTATTCTGCGACGTGTACCACAGCGTAAGGCTCTTGTGCATTACTTAATTATTATTAAATAACTAAATAAATAATGTATTGTCTCTCGATTCGTCGGCACTCCAGGCCGCGCTGCGGCCGTTCCCATGCGTGCCTATTCTCCGTTTCTTTCCCTCCATCGGTGACAGTCAACACATTTATGGTGAGCCTTCGATGTCTTCGACTCTTTTTAGCAAGTTTAAAAACCATGAACCAATCAGAACTTATTGAGCTCGTATCTGTACTCTCCGAAGAACTTCCTACCGAGGGACTATAAATGCGGGCAAAGGCAGAGAACGCGAGATTATCAGGTTTCTATACACCACTCATTGATAAGTAGGGACAGCTACGGATCGAGGAGGTGTTGTATCCCTTACGGAACAGTTGGTCAACTATCGATGCTATCTTCTTCTTTATTATTAGTCAACGTCGACCAAAGAGGCGATCGTTGAACCGGACGCATTAGATTGGTTTGCAGAGCAATCGAAACTTTGCTCGATATTGTCGACACTGGCTGAGGCTCCACGTGTTGTAGTTGATGGTGATTTTGATGCGAGTTATTGACGTCGGCGATCGTGATGACCGACTGCGACGGTATTTGCTAGCTGTCGGGTGACGTGAGGATCTCGATCATGGTGCTCTCTGGATCCTGCTCGCTTCTCTCCTCGACCACCGTATCCAGATCGAGCGACGGGAAACCACGGCTCATGGCGCGATCTCCCTTCAGGCTTACCGCCCGCCCTCGGTTCCCTGTGTTCGGACCCGCCAGATAAACACCTGTGAAAAAAATAAACATTTATGCTTAAATTAAAGGTTTTCGGTTGCACATCGCATCTTTAAGGCGGTTCCAGGGTCGATTAGTTTGAACCATAAATTTTACGTACCGCTGCTCAAAAATTCAACAGTATTTGACGAAAATTGATGAATAGGTGCACATATTAGGTACTTCCTACTCAAAAAGCACTTCGGCACCTGCGTAAACGTACTTCAGGAAGATATACCCTGAAAGTTTCAAGCTGAAAGACTCAAAAATAAGGCCGGGATGGAAGTACGATCCTATAAGCCCCCGTATGAGTGCGAGTGAGACAGATAGACATGATATTACTCGCACTCACTGTATTATACACTATACAGGGTGTTGAAGAAAATATGTACCATCTCGAATTTCTCGCGAACGGCTTCGAATTTCGAAAAACGCCGAAACAAGTCTAAAATCTTTTCAAGGGGGACACTTTTTCAAGGGGGTTTCGTTTTGCCCGCCCCGGGAGGGGCGCGGGGAGGAGGGCTCCACCCCCCTAACTCGAATATTTTCAAATGGCGACTCCCATCTTGTGATGCATCGATCGAAAGGGCATAATATTCTAAGACCTTAGGCGCAAACCGCAGGTCGATATCGGTTTTCGTTTTTGATTTATCGAAGGTCAAAGTTCGATTTCGACCTATTTTCCAAAAATCATAGCTCGAGTTTAAAAAGTCAAAATTTAATCAACTTTGGATCTAAAATATTTTAAATTGCAAGTACTTTTCAGAAAAAAAATACAAAATTGAGCTTAAAGTACTCAAAATAAAAAATTATGGCCCCCAACATTTTTTCCGATTTTTTTCGTTTTTTCGAACTTTGAGGTCCTGAAAAAAAGAGGAACTGTGGCGAATTTCAAAAAACCCTGAAACACGTATCCATTATTTTTTTTGGGAGTAACTTTTTAGGGGGGGGGGGGGTTTCTTCCCGCCCCTCAAGGGAGAGGGTCACCCCCTGGCTATGCCAATCCCCTTGAGGGGCGGGAAGAAAAAAACCCTACCTAAAAAATTACTCCCTAAAAAAATAATGAATACGTGTTTCAGGGTTTTTTGAAATTCGCCACAGTTCCTCTTTTTTCAGGACCTCAAAGTTCGGAAAATAGAAAAAGATCGAAAAAAATGTTGGGGGCCATAAATTTTAATTCTGATTACTTTAAGCCCAATTTTGTATTTTTTTCTGAAAAAACTTGCAATTTAAAATATTTTAGATCCAAAGTTTATTGAATTACAACTTTTTAAACTCGAGCTATGATTTTTTAAAAATAGGTCGAAATCGAACTTTGACCTTCGATATATCGAAAACGAAAACCGATATCGACCTGCGGTTTGCGCCAAAGGTCTTAAAATTTTATTATCTTTTGATCGATGTATCACAAGATGGGGGTCGCCATTTGAAATATTCGAGTTAGGGGGGAGGGACCCCCCTGGAAAGTTGTCCCCCTCGAAAAAATTTTAGACGTGTTTCGGTGTTTTCGAAATTTGAAGCCGTTCGCGAGAAATTCGAGATCGTAAATATTTTCTTCAACACCCTGTATATAAGCTTCTGGCGAAATGAACTTATTCCAATCATACGGCAGCAATTTTCAACTAATTTTGCTCGTTTTAGGAGCAAAAAATCTATAAACAGTTACGCAGGTGCTGACGCGTTCTTAGATGTTTATTTAACCTTTTTTTTTCAATTTAAAATGCCAAAAATACTACATTCACTAAAAGTGACTAGTGGCGCTATCCATCTGATTTAAATCTAGAACTGTTTCAATAGTAAATGTTTGAAGCAGCGCAGTCCTCAAAAAAAGGATCCTTTAATCGTCCGCGAGGATATGATTAAGTCTGCGATATTTGTCGTCGAATTCGAATTTTCGACAGGAGTCGCACCAGCTCCTGTAACTTTCACTTGGTTGGTGATCCACAAGGTTGTGTACCATAATTAATTGTAAGAGAAGAGAACCGATACAAATCAACGCTCAATCCTAAAAATGAGTGGGTAGATAAATGTTCCTACTCCGCGGTGTTCATTTTGCCTATCCCTCTAATTGAAGGCGCTCGACGAAATATTATTTTGAAGTTAACTTTACTGTCAGGAAGAAATTGAGATTAGAACTATACTCAGAACCAATTCGGATGCGCCCATCCCGTTGTTCATAACGGCGTTGGATCGCACTTGCAGAAAACTCAATATTTTTAAACTATATAAGTCTTCTTTAATATTACATTAAATTTTGGAATTGTGCGGAAGAAAGAGTGTTAAAGAAAATCCATAGCATATAACTAACCTAAATCTATCGACAAATCGTGGTTTATTCAACTGGATTGCCTGAAATCGCACTAAACTCATGATGTTTAGAGTCCCCCTTGACTCTTAGCTATAATTATCATTGTCAGAATAATTAATTAATTACTCTCCAGTTGGAGAAAGTGGTTTCATACTGAGCTGCGAGCTGGGGGATGAAAAATCACCTCTTTAAGTGTCAGGAATTCAAAGTTGTTCCCTCATAAGGGATTTGTTCTGCAATTTATGAACGGATGGCTTGGTAGAAGGGGGAGAGCGAATAAATGTGGAGGGGTGTTTTATCATCGTTGAAGATCTGGATGCGTGGCGCGGAATTCACTCAAAAGAGAGCTCGCGCTCTCTGTAAACGCTCATTGGACGGCCCTCTTTTCCCGAAGTCTGCAGTTTGGGTACTGGGTAGGGATCCCCAGCCAGACCCTTAATTATTTAATAGCATTTATCTGCTCGTGAGACTCTCATAATTCAGCCACTTCCGAGAGGTGATGAATTTATCTTGAATGCCGCGCCGCGCCGGTTTTGTCGCCGGCGACACTTGAACTTCTATATTTTCTTCCATACTCCCGGAAACTTTAGACTTTAGGAAGGATAGTTAAAGTTCTGTTCGCAATATGGCGATCGGGTGATTTAAAGGGTTGAACGCTGGGTGTTAGAAAAATAAATCTCACCAGTTTCCCGAATTTCACATGTTTCACTCTATTTATTTCTTTTTTAACTTTTCTAAAGTATCAAATGTATAACACATGTTTTTTTGTTTTGTTTTTATTTTTGTTTTTAGAGCATGAGTATCATGCTGTATTTTTTTTTTTTTTTTTTTTTCAATTATTACTTATACCTATAGCAGCAGTTATGATTCGATACACGATTTTTTCAATAAGAAAACTTTCAGAAACGACCGATAGATACCGCACCTGATCACAATGTTGGGACATCAGAGATCATTGGCAAACAACACAAAAATAACCATACGTAGTAAACAATAATTCATTGATCTCAACTGAAAGTAACTGATGTATTACTATAATGATCGAAACCGATTGACCTTCGCTAGTTCGCGTTACGCATTACGCATCAGTTAGTCGGAAACCACGTTAAATCATCTTTAAACTGCGACATCATTTGACATTTTACTGATCTAATTTATTCATAACGACGATCAATAAACGAACGTAGGTCAAACGAACGATCATAGGTACTGTCTACACTCTACAGGGTACAAAGAAAGCCCCGGGTGGAGGGCTCATTTTTTTACTATCTATGGATATAATTTTGTTCAGGGGTGGTAGAAATGTAGATGAGAGCTGTGCTTTTCGTGATTGAATGAAATCTGCATTTTATATATTGCATCAAGCCAAATCACTCGTGAAAAGGACCGGGAAAAAGTTCTGCAACTGGTAACCAAAAACCAATCCAAACTGGTGGTTCATAAACCAATTTACCTATACTTATAGTTACGACAGTCTCCGCTGGATCGTCTTCTGGAATTTTCGTACCTATAGATATTATAATTTAAGCTGTAAAACCTATATTTTTTTCTCTTTTTTTTTCTATCAAATCATATACATGGATGGGATTTGTCCTATTAATGCCATGTTTCTTTCAAATTTGATGAGTCATCGAGATTCACTATTTGCTTGCGCCGGACACATCGCGTAATTCAAATGATGCCAATAAGGGTTGGGTTCAGTGGCGGCTCGTGCAATTTGAAAACCTTGCTTTCCGCCTTTTTAAACCTAGGCAAAAGGATCGATTTCTTAGGAACTCATCGCTGTTGACATATAGAGCTCGTTTGAGAAGCTCGCACCTAGACCATAATCTTTAAGAATTTTTAATGTTCATTTTTTCAAATTAAAACAAAACTTGCCCTCGACTTTAAAATTTTTAAAGCGATGATTTTTTTAACCCTCTAACGGCCAGGTTACTTCAAAAGAAAGCCACTCTACCGTTTATGTAGGAAAGATAGTTAACTGTTCGTACTAGGGGTAGTTGGAATTGCCTATACGATACATTGAAGGCGCCTGAAGTAATCTTATCATGTAACTGTTTTTATCGATAATCGCGCGTTTATTCGGAATGAAGACGGAAACAATGTGAAATCACAGAATAATACAATCAGAACGGAAACTCCCAAAAGAGCCAATGGAAGCAAGTTTGGAATTTAACGGCACCAATAGGCAACGCTGTGGTCCTATTTCCCAACATGGCGGCGTGTGTGATTTGTGTTGAAACTCATTTATTTCTGTAAATTCTGGAAAGAAATCTTAAGTTTCCGGCCTCACTTTTATTCTAATGGCATTTCAGAATGAAAATTTCGCGGATCATGTCCTAATTTTTTTTTTCGAGCGCGAATCCAGTTGTAAACATCCTATATCCCAACATGGCGGACGCGAAATGAATTTGCTTCAAAATCCGACAGAGTTTCCGTTCTGATTATATTATTCTGTGGTGAAATAGACTGGAGGAGAATAACGAGTATGCTCGGGCTTGGTCCATAAAGGGTTAATGCGTTCCTCAATGAAGAGTCAACGCTTCTTACATTCATTTTCATTAATTTTTACTTTGTAACATGAAAATTAATGTTGACAAATTCCAAAGATTATCGATCAAGGTGCTCCTAATTTTCTGAAATGACTTCTACAGAAGATTGGTTGGTTTTGGTTGCTTTATAAATAGAGAGAATACGTTGTTGCCATGCAAATTGCATTATAGCCACCCTTGGTTGTGTCTATCAAGCCACTTTCAGATCGAGCACTCGAGCAGTCCTTCATCGGGACCTTATGGCGTTATATGAATTACCACCGAAGAACTTAAGGAGTCGGGCAAGGATTTTGGTCAACATTTTCAAAATTCGTTTTTTCAGCTAACTTTGGTCTATATATCCTCATTCCTCAATCCTCAGCTTTAATTTAATTCAGAGCAGTTCACTCATTTCTGATGAATAGTCTACTCTGTAAAGGTAATTTAATTAAAAAATTGATTTTAAAAAAAAAAAAAAAAAAAAAAAAAAAAAAAAAATTGTTACGTGAATTACTTAATCATTTAAAGTGTTTTTTCCGGAATTTTTTAATTATTGTGTTTTCCTCGAGTTTGTGTTTTTTTCACACAAAAAGTACATTTTCTCAGGATCTATGGAATCGATTTTCAAAAACTTTGACTTATTTGAATCCTTACATTTTATTCTTCACTTTAATACGGGGGTTTTCCAACATTATTCGTTGTCGCCATTTTCTGCTAGAAATACCACCACAAAATATGTTTTTTTTCTTTTTGTATAAAATGTCAAAAATTGGTCTCGTTGGTATTTTTAAAATTTTCAAAAATCCCCGCCTTAAAGTACGCAGGACACTGGACACAAAAAAGTATTGGTTAAGCTAAAAATGTGGAATTTTGGACAAGTAGGACCCAAGAAAATGTTCCTTGAACTCGAGTACATTAACATGGTCTAATATGGGCTGTCCGACTCCCCTTAAAGCTGTTTAAAGTAGTTTAAGTATATACGAACCTAATCGGTGCATGGTACCAAACCTCGCCAAGGTAATCCCACCTCTGTCCGGATCGCAGTTTCTGCACAGACAAAAGAGAAACACACACACAATTAAAAACTTGGGGAAAAAAACATGCTCCGTGTGCACTGCGACATTAAAAAAAAAAAAAAAAAAAAAAAAAAAAAAAAACTATAAATATTTTACGGTAAAATTCAAATTCATGTTTTGATTTGAAGATATTTATGATGTCTGGGTCAAACGGTGGTTTGCGCAAGACATACCTATACTATTAAGGCAGGAAATTCATGCTGCTATAAGAGTTTTAAAGATACACTCCTCTTACAGAAAAATCGTCAGGTTCTTCACAAGGGCAAAATTTAGTCAAATTACAGAGAAATTCTTAAAGATATGAGTAGGATTATTGAGTAATTTTGAATCATACAGAAAGTCTTACGCTCTCTGGCTTGCTGGTACCGTATGCCAGTGGGGTTGGTTTTGTATTAGTGATTTACTCAAGCAGTAACAGTCAAAACAGAATAAGTTTCAAATTCAGCGATCTCGCGCCGATAGTATACTTTGCCATCTCAAACCACAATTTTCTGAAAGGTGCGCTTGACGCGCGACCTTTTACACCAACTGTGAATTTCAGATTGCTGATGCCATGCAGTTACTATCGGAACGAGTGAGATGCTAAAAAAAATGCGAATTAAAGGATACGCAATTATTCACGCATACCGAATTAATTATTTGCTGCTCTAACTGATCTTTTTAATAATTGTTGGTGCCTTGGGTTCCTCTTCATATTAATGAGAGTGCCTACATGGGCTCGCTAAAAATCCCATATTTTCAAAATAGAGGGTTCACTTATATCACAAACGGTACGGTGCGGTGGCTCGTTCGTGAATGTGGGTCTGTGCAAAATAGCTAAAGCAAAACTTCACAACAGATCCGTTTAAGATGATTTATTCACCTGTCTGAAGTGAGATTCTCGTTTAGTCGATAGCGTCACTGCCGTCACTTTTCACTTTTTAAGAATCTAACTTGAAGGGCTTATAGGTAATTTTTTCCCTGAAAGTATCAATCAAAAGGGGCGTCCCCACAAGAATTGCGTACATTTTTACTCTATTTTTTTAGCCAAATTTCAACTATATTGGTCTCAGATTGACGGAGAAATCAAGTTCCGAAATTTTGACAACATATTGGGCTAAGTCACATGCTAAAACGCCCCTAACTACGTATAGCCTAATATTGTGCCAAAATTTTGGTGCTTGTATTTTTCCATCAATCTAGATCCAAAATTGTTGAAATTTGGCTAGAAAAATTGAGCAAATTCTCAAAAATTGACTAGTGGCGCTATCTATTGATACAAAATCTTACTTCAGACAGGTGAGATCACCTTAAAAATCTGTAAGACTAGCATCGTCTTTCTTGCGACTAATGCGCGCCAATCCCTCCAGCCTCCATCAATACATGTATATGTTGTTGCATATGTATATGTATGCTGTATGTGTGTTTGTGTGTTATGTTGTTGCATGTGTGTACCTATACGTATGTGTAATGTGTATGTTGTATATGTTCGCTAGGGAAAAATCTTCTCGAAAAAAAAGGAAGTGGGCCGCGCCGCGACGCGACGCGCGGCCGTTGATGGAAATATTCAGAATGCTTTAACTCCCACATAATGGGTATTTTGACTCACAGACTTTTTGAAGAGGCGGGTCGTTTACACGTTCGCTCATATAATGCTTCGCTTCCCCATATTCGAAAAGCCCATTTTCGTGGTGAGCGGAAAGAGTGATCAATTTTTATTTTACAGTCTATTTTTCGTTTATATAATGCAAAGTTCTTCCCATGGAGTGAATTTCCTGAAAAACTTTTTTCGGTTTTTCCTTTTTTTTTTCCTAGTAATCCTTTCAGCACAGCATAGTGAATAGAAAGCAAAGACAGAAACATTAGAGATTCTGCATTGGTTACTTAGATTTTTAGAATGCTTTTGTCTGATTATTTGATAATAAAGGTAAAAATTCGGGAGCTTCGTGCACATATAGCACTTTATGATTGAGACTTAAGAATTCTACGAACAAAACAACCTATAACGCGGCTCTCTTAGGTGTCGTTATCAGAGCGCGCCACCGTACACACGAATATAAAATGGCGCACCAATGAATATAAGAGACTTTTATGAATAAACCAATACTATTTTCCGTACGCTGTAATTTAAATGGTTACAAAAAGAAGAGGGAGAAGAAAGGTGAGTCATAACGACGATTGAGCTCGATTGATAAAATGTTATTTCCATTTTCTGTATTCCATAAACCGACATAGAATGATAAATAAATAAATAAATAAATAAATAAATAAATAAATAAATAAATAGATGAATAAATAGATAAATGCGTAAGTGTTTAGTCGTAAAAACGAGTACGCATAAAGATTCGCTTGATCGGATCAAAACAGCCTTTTTATTTGTATATTCAATTCTTCGAAGAAAATAACGAAAACACGCTTTGAACCTGAAAACAGATAGCGTTTATGATAGTCCCATCCTCTTCTTAAGATGGAATCAGCGAGAATGCGTTCTCCATAGCTGCGTGTCGCGTCGTTTTTCGATCGAAATGTATAAGTTGACTCCTCCTATATGATTGCGGGTCATCAGACGCGGCTGTTCACTGTTCAGTTCAGTGTTATTCCCCTTGCAAAAGCATCTGTCGCCTTAGTGCCATTCAACGAAACCAAGCAACAATGATGTCGGCTGGGGCAACAAAAAACGGAGAGAGGAAAAAGGGGGACGAAAAGAGCAGCCACTCCAATATCCCGAAAAGAAGCTGAAGAATTAGAGAGAGGCATAAGAAGGCATAAGAGAGCAGGAGAGGGAGAGGGAGATATTTTTACAACTTTTTAGGAATCGTGCTTCGAATCAACCGTATTTCAATAAAACATTCATATTACCGCGGGCCTATCGGGTGATTCCACACAAAATTGAATGATAACAGGAAAGATCGGGAGATGCGCACAGTGGTAACAAGCCCCTGCATAAAATTTCGTAGGCAACCCTCGCGGCACATTTTACGCACCTTATATTAGATAATTTTTCACATTCTCGCTCCTCCTGTGGGGATATCAGAAGAGAAAGTATTTAGGATCATGAAAAGCTTGGATTCTCTGAGGTCTCTCCATTTCTTGGCATCCAGGTCCCCCCGAACACAAAAAAATATAATCCCAAAAATTGTCTTTCCGTCCGTCCGTCTGTCTGTGACACATCATAACTTCTAACATATTGTCCGTATACATCCAAATTTGGCAAGAATGGCTCTAGCTTTAAAGAAGATGGTTCGTTTGTTTCTTATTTAAACTGATTTGGAGGTTTATTGTTATAGAGAAATAGGGGGGGGGGGGAGGAGTTACCTCTAAAATAGGGTAAGAATTGAAATTTCTAAAAAATGGCTCGAAAGATTATCTTGAATCTTTGTAAAAATATACTCCAAAGACGGACAAATTGATTGCTATCATTCATTTTTCCCAGAACATTCACATTACCTATATGATTAGTTCTGGAAGAGTGGCGGCCGGCGGGGTTAGTAAGCCGGCAGAGGTTATATTTCCGGGAGCACTTCAGGGGGAATTTTGATTAAATTTAGTGGAAATGGTCTTTAATGAGAGACAAATGGATTGCTTTAATTAGCTAATTAAGAAAACTACACATAGGGGTACTTCTGGGAGAGAGTTGGTGGGGATAGACAGGTAAAAGTTCTATTTCTAAGACCACCACAGAAAGTATTGTAATGACTCTTGGTAAAAATGTACTCTGGGGATAAAAAAACCTATCGCATAGTATAGGTATAACACGGAGCGAGGAAGTGGCGTGCGGGTATGTTCGTAATATAGTGCGCTTCGGCGCCAGTATAATAAGTATGTATTTTTTTTTTTTTTTCTCGGGTGCGTTTTTTGCATTTGGAATGGTGAGGGATAGTTACTCAACTCAAGACTCGGGAGTAAATGAAGAATTGAAGATGCTGTTGTTCTCCATCTGCAGATAATTATGAAGGATCAAAACTTATACAACGAACCAACTAAAATTAAAACCAATTCCAACTCGTGCCTCATTTCTATAAAAAAACAAAAAAAAAAACAAACAAAAAAAAAACAAAAAAAAAAAAAAAAACAAACAAAAAAAAACAGGTTTGCTTGTTAGCTTTGAAACAAAAAATCGTATAAATCAATAAACAATTCTGCCGACCTACAACTAACAAGCAGACCTGTTGTTCATCTATTTGTATCAGGCACGAGCTTCTCGACTTGTGACTGGTAAGGACTTTTGGGACCAACTGCATTTTCAAATCTAAAGTAAATAAAATGTTATCTTCGGGACGCTCTTTGAACTTATTTTATGGGGACAAAAGTGAGAAAGGAAAATGATACAGTAAGTTATGACTCACTCAAGGAATCTAGTCCGGTTGAAAGGATTTAATGGGTCGTCCGGAACTCACTTTGTCACTGTGCACTGTGCAGTGTGCGGCGATTTGAAATGGAGGGAAGGACATCGGCAGGGGGGTAAATATGTGGTCCCGAGAGTTCCCCTGCTTGTGCTAGACATTTGATGACGGCAAGGATTTAGCGGACGGAACGAGGCAAATAGAGGAGGATGTGTAGGAGGAGGAGGAAGAATGAAAAGGAGGAGAGAGTGAAAAGCATATTCCCTATCTATTCTTCTTCTCTTCTCATCTCTTTTTTTTTCCGCGCACGACGGCATTTCTCATTGCGGCGGGATGCGAGCGGGGTGTTTGATAAAACATAACCTTAATGGCCCGGAGCCTATAGACGTAGAATCGCCATTCTTGAGGTACTTTTTGCAAAGTCCGCGGACCATCAACTCCAAAAGTCATTCTCTCGTTTTCGCTTATTCTCCGCTCGTCCCCGCTCTCGCGAGTCGCGAAACCCGCCAGTCGCAAAGATTGAGTTTCATTTTCCTGCATCGACAAACTTGGTACTTTTTGCGTCTCGCCTTTGCTTCATCCCTGCTGTATGTCTATCTCTTATCGACAGAATGCCAAGCGAGCCCAAAAAAATTCTCAGCAATAAAAGAGGATGATCACCCTTTTGATTGTTACAGCAATTTATAACGTGATTTTAACCCTTTCAATACCACGCCCGAGTGTATTCGTTTTCACAACATTTCAATTTTTTACGAACAGAACGCCACTCCAAGTTGTTGACATTTGAAAAATAATATCTCGACATGCGCGCCTTCAATTATACGGGTAGGCAAAAGTAACACCCCGGAGTAGGAATATTTATCTACCCATGTGCACTTAATTGGAGCGAACAAACGAAGATTATTATTCGTGCTCTGATAGTAAAAGGATCTTGCTCTGCTAAAATAAATTAGTCGGAAAAAATCGTGTGATCATATCAACACCCAATCACATAAATAGTTAACAGGACATAGATATTTTCGAATGGGGCTGTTGCACACTTTTGCTATAAGCGATTTAACAGTCGATTCTGGTGTATTCTGGTGTAAAAACCTCGTCAAATAACAATGGCAGCACTAAAAACGTCCGAAATCCACGAAACTCACTAAACGCTGTTATTTACGAGGGCGTAATGGTGGCCGAAGGCAGTAACCATGGGAGATTCATATATCTTAATTTCGTCACTCTTTCTATGCTGACAAGGATGATTCACAGAGTAATTAGTCATCAGTGTGATGATCCACATCCGATGAATGGTACCGCAACACGTAGTGACACCGGTGTCAAATGAAAGTCGTCTCTTATTGGTCACTTCTTGACGGAGTTACAATTATTGTTAGATGGGAATCTCCCATTGTTACTGTACCCTCAGCCACCATTACGCCCGCGCAAATAAAAGCGTTTATCGAGTTTAGGAGTGGATTTTGGAAATTTTTGTGCTGCCATCGTTATTTTTGGAGGGTTTTACAATTTTACACCGGAATCGACTATTAAATCGCTTATAGCAAAAGTGTGCAACAGTCCGATTTCTAAGAGAACTAATCACCGATCAAGAGATTGAATCAAAATTAGTAATGTGGACATTAATTCAAACATTCAGTTTTAATCTCCAGTCATAAGCTGCAGGTACTATGAAATGCAAAAAGAAGTACCCTGATCGAAATACTCAGTGACCAATGTTTCCATTGTTTTCAATGGAGCTTTTGGTTTTTTAAGATGTACTTTAAAAAGGTCATTCTCAGTCTTTCAACACTTGAAATGCGCAAAACTACTTAAAGGTTGCCGAGATCTGAAAGAGTAAAAATGTCGACCAGGGTACATGAATTTGCAGGTCACAGTGCATTGTTAGGCATGGTTGCAGGATTTTTTCCTTTACCAATTTTGAGGGTAAATCCGATTTCTATACGAGAGAAAAAAAATAACTGTAGAGGTTTTTAAACAAATTTAAAAAAGAAAAGAAGAGAAAAATAAACATGCAGATTTCAACTATTTATAGCTTTAACTAGATCAATATTAATTGTTGGGGGATTCGATCATAGTTTAAAGTTATAACAAGTTCAAAATTGCTTCAAAACAGTCGTTGTTTATAGTGCGGAGAAATTTTCGATACTGCCTATTTTTATGAGCTTTTTGATTTCGGATTGATTCTCAACATATCACCTTGACATGATTGAATTTAACTAACCGTTGATTGATTAGGTCCCGTAAAAGGAACTTGCTTTCGTTCATATAATTTTACGAAATAACAATGGTGGCTGGTCAGTTGCGAAGCATATCGATGTCTTTTTTCCCGTGGAAAAGAATGCAATAACTCTCCTCAAGGGGTATGATATCAATCTCCAAACGGTTTATGTTTTTGACGCATATAGGTTTAAAATGGTTGAAAATGATAAACAGGCTTTATAAAAAAGGTACCCTTGTAATTTTTTCAGCGACGGCTGCAGGAGAGGAGATATCGAAGACTGGCCATATTAACGGCATGATAAATTAGACACGTCTAATATTATTCTGAAGGCCACGTTTTCTTGGAGTAGCTGGGATGCATGTCTCCCTCTAAAACATTAATTAGACACGTGCGTCGTGCTTGGCCGTTTATCGACATTTGCAGCCATTGATGTGAAAATCACAGTAGGCTCCCTTTTTTTTTTTTTTTTTTTAATACAAACTCTGCATGTACCTATACACAAATATTTGTATATAAATACATAAATTGTTCATGAGCCACAACTAATCCAAATAATCAACGCGCATAAGTTGTAAATGACAAGCTCCTTTTAAAAGCGTCATATTTCAACTGAGTGATCGCCGATTTTGACCTTTGGAAGCTATCCTCTATCTTTTGGAGCCATTTTGAGTAGACATTTATCCAATTCCGTTGAATAGATGCAGGCTTAAGCCAGTGTAAAATAGGCTGTTTTTTAACTTTGAGATGTAAAAATAATATATCGGGTCTTATTATCTTTAGTCAGCTTTCTCTTTTGAGGCTACTTCTTTGCACCACGCGCCGCGCCGCGCCGTCCGTTTTATATGCAACACAGGCTGAGTAAATGAGAAGAATAGAAAGGTATTGTGTGCAGATTTTATCGAGCCTATATTTATGAGCTGAAATTGCCAAAAAGAGATGGAAACTCGAACAACCACTCCCCAATCCACCACCCTTCAAAATAAAATACAAAAAGAAAAGCGTCTGGAGGGAGCTAGAGTATACATATATATTCATTCACTACAGTATCGATGATGGGGAATGAAGGGGAGGGGGGTGGATTCATTTTCTCTCCATGGAGTCTGGTGATTGGTTCTCACTTCAAAGCGAGGAGAGACTGATAAAATTCTCCGGTGCATAAAAGTGTCAGAATAATTTTGCCCAAGTTCTGACCATAGATGCCAAACATCCAGAAAATATGCAGGTATTACGGGACAAAGATTCCAAGGCAGAATATTTGTAACACACGAAGCACCCTCAGTATATGGTGCATCGTTATATATTCTACGGGTAACGCTGTCGTACAATTTTAACCAATACATCGAAAAACATCAATACTGTTTGAAGAATGTCTTTGATCTCCTCCTTATAGACAGTTTTAGTGATTACGTCATCCAGTGAAAATGGTCTACGAGCGTTCCAAACTATCTATCTCACTTTTATGTTACCTACCCATATTTACTATGTTATCTCACTCTTTTCGTTAAAATCGTGTACATCAGAGACATTTTTTGTGAAATTCTTTGGTAGAAATGAATCGCTCGAGTATAGGTACTTGTAATGCGATTTTGAGGAAATGACACGTGAAACAAGGTCACGTATTTACAATTTTACATCAGAAAGGGGAAAGCTGTACACATCTATTCACTTGAAAGTGAGAGAAATGTTTTGGAACGCAACGTGAGTTTTGTCACAGCTGATTGCGACCGATGAGTGCATCGTTGGGTAACCGTTGACTTCGCACTAAAACCGTCTATTTTCAGGACTATCTTGATAAAACTATGACTGTCCGGATCTGAGCTTTGTAACAACGACTGATGATTTATCACTATATAAAACTATTTAATTTCTATTTGTGTAAAATACTTTTTCATTTTTTGATCAAATTTCTTAAGAGTGAGAGAGATAGTTTAAATCTAGTTTTATGTAACAGCTGATTGCAACAGATTGGGTGCATCGTTGGCCTGGATGATCGTTGACTTTTATAACGCCGCACTAAAAGCGTCAATTTTATTTCGGGGCGCCTTAACCCTTTAATAACCAGGTTAGTTCAAGAAAACACCATTCCTCCGTTTTTACAGGGAATGTAGTTAACTGTTCGTACTCGGTGGAGTTGGAATTGCCTATCCTACGAATTGAAGGCTCCCGACGAGACCTTATCTTGTAACGTTTTCATCTATATTTGCATTTATCCAGAATTAGGACTGAAACAATGTGTAATAGACAAGAGGAGAAAAACGAGTATACTCGGGCTTGGTCTTTAAGGGGTTAACAAGAATTCGCGACTATTTTAAAAAAAGGTTACATCTGGCAATATAATCAATGGTGGCTATGTTTTCTTATCTTTGAACTCTGTCAAAGTAGCATATCAATAGCGCTCATATATGGGCTATTGTGATACAAAAACTTCCCGGTCTAACTCGTCACTCCTCTCTTCTCCTTTTCCCTCTCTACCCCATGCTCGATTCTCTCGATTATAATAAAATTCTACATCGATCGAGCTCATACAGTAGCTTAGAAGCAACGTGATATCGCATGAGATCGGAGTTTTTCTGAACTTACAAGATCCGCGTCTCATTAATTCGTTTGCTCTTCCAAATCGTACAGGATATGCGATGATGCTATAAGAAAAATTTCAATACCTATAGCAAAGCACCCCGATGAAAATTCAAATATTTCCTTTGGACAGATATAGAGGGAGAGTTGGGGGGTTGAAATGATGGAGAGGTATAAAACTTTGATATTCTGAGCAATTCTAACGTTTTTCAAAGAAGAATGCCGAACGCCGGGCGGGCTGTCCTATCAACATCTTCAAAGCAAAGTCTTTATACTCTAAGTTTCGAGTATCGTACCCCGTAAATATGGAAGAGCACAGAGCTGCCGTTTTGAGGATTAACCGGCTGACAAAAAGAATAAACACGCAAAGTCCAGTTCTTCTCAGTAGAGCTTGTTTCAGAAGTGGATAGCGCATCTAGAGTCCATAGTCTTCGGCTAATTTCAATTTTCACTCCTTCAAATCAAAATAAAACTTCCCTCCGACTTTAATCGTTTGATTTTAAACCGTTCCTCAATGAAAATCCGCAATGCTCAAATTAATTTTTATTGTAATTTTCATTTTGTATAACATGAGAAATAATGGTGAAAAATTTCAAAGATTATCGGTCTAGGTGTGTGTCATGTGTGCCTACAATAATTCTGAAACGACCTGTATTACGATTATATAATGCATCACAAAAATACTATGATATGTATAATCTTTTTCCAAGCAATGGAATCACAAGCGAGTGTCCAAATTCCATCAAAAAGGTCAAGTGTGTGTTTTTTTTTTTTTTTTTTTATCGGTGTTCAAACAGATAACAGATCAGAGCATTTTAGTGGGTTATCACACAAGGACTGTGGAATCTTTTCGTAGCCCGGTGTAATCATCGGTGGATTCAAAAGAACATTTTATGATTCTCAAAACGGCAGCCCTGGAAATACCGTATCAATACCGGAATCTATTCATGGAACATCCTCGCAATTGAAAATGGAGGCAAAAGGGATTATATCGAGTCGAACCTGTGATGAATTGATCACCCGTTCGAATCAAAGATAGCCAAGACTTCAGTTAATACAAAACCTATAAAAGGCATACTATGAATTTCACAATAATTTTCAATGGAAGTATGTCTGATTGTCTGACCGACTCCATCGTAGTTTCTATAGAGTCAGGAATGATGACACAAAACCGTATTCACTTCGAGTTGTATGTAGAAAAGCGTCTCCCATCTTCATGTCAGCTGTTGTCCAGAACATTCATTAACTACTTATCATACAGTTGTGGCCGTCAAACTGCTGCGGCAAAAATAAACGATGTGCGTCATTATTGCGAGTTCGAGAGCGCACCCCTTCCGAACATTTTAAAGGCAGATTTTTGGCCGGTAGGTGCAGATAGAGGCTCTCCGCGGAGCTTGAAACAAGCATTCCTTTCTCTGCTGCTCAACTATGGTCGAAACTCATCGAAACAACGTCCAACATTCGCCTATATACTGTTGAGTGACGGACGTTGGTTAGGTTTTCTTTATGGTTTAAATTGCCCCCCCCCCCCCCCGATAGAATTACGGTTTCTAATTATTTATTTTAAAATTGGATTCCTTCGTTTATTTAAATTTTGACTGTCAAGAAAAATTTCGGACAGGGTTTGATTGAAACTATACGTTTACGTTCACCTCCTAACAGTTATGGAGAGACTGACTGTTGTTTTGTTGAGTTCCCGAAGCCCCGAACAAAAATGAACCTATTTGACCTACCTCACTTCCATAACAATGGAAGCATAGAATGTGCTGTGTCTCTTTTTGTCTTTGGATAAGTGACTCCTCATCATAGTTCGCGAGCGGTATATGGAACCTATAAACTAAAGCTCTGAAACAGCTCTGATAAACCGCTTCGTTAAATTCTTGTTGTCAACACCTTATATTTGAAAATCCTAATAGCTGAGAATGTGTGCTTCTCTCTCTCTCTCTCTCTCTCTCTCTCCCTCTCTCTCTCTCTCTCTCTCTCTCTCTCTCTCTCTCTCTCTCTCTCTCTCTCTCTCTCTCTCTCTCTCTCTCTCTCTCTCTCTCTCTCTCTCTCTCTCTCTCTCTCTCTCTCTCTCTCTCTCTCTCTCTCTCTCTCTCTCTCTCTCTCTCTCTCTCTATTTTCAATGGTGATAGGCAACAGTGATTCTTCTCTGAAACCTCCGAAAACGATACCATCATGGAGTTGAAATCTGTCGTGGAAAAGAGACGTTCAAAAATAAAAATAAAATTCTACCCCTGAGAAAATGCTTAAAACAAAACAACATCTCCGACGATGAAAGAGCAGTAAAAGTACCCGGAACGGTAAATCAAGTCGCATTACGGCGCAAACTTCATTAGTCAGCGGAGCTGCTCTTGATCTGTTTCTCTCAATTCACCTCATCATTTGAGGCTTCCTCAAAACCACCAAAAAAGGAACTTAGTTATCAAACAAAGTTTGATAATGAAGTGACTTGATTGTTGATTCAGACCAACGAACACGGGCTTCCCGACCAGAGCAGGGCTTTCTCATCTTGATCTCGTTTCGTTCATGATAAAGCAGTCGGTTGAGGAATTTTTTCTTCCTAACCCCCCCCCCCCCCCCCCCACCCACCCACCAGCCGGTCTTTCTCCGAACAAGACCGTCAATACTCAAGGGAATGAGAGGAGGCCTCGCTCAGCTTTTTGAAAACCCGGAAATTTCGTCGCATCATTTATTCCCTGTCTTATTTGACTTCCTCTCAACTGGAAGATCAACAATACGAAGCCAGAGCATGGTTACAACAGATGTTGGGGGGAGGGGGATAAAATCTGCGCACTTTATTTTGAAGTAAATTGGAAGTAGTGGTAGTTTTTCATATAACGTGGCAACTCAGCGCTAGCGGAGAAGTTACCGCAACATTCATCACCTCGCCCATAGGAGCGGAGGAACGTAATGGGACAAAATGGCAAGTACTGAACGATTCTTGAAACCAAAGGGAACAGCTTAACCTCCTGAGACCTGAGAGCTTTGAAATTTTTTGCATTTATTTCCAAGACGCGAGAGAATAGGGAATACGGCGTAAAAACCATGGTTTTTCATTTATAATCAGGACTGCTGTACTTCTGGTCTGTAATGCAGCATTCTACAATCCATCGGAGTTTCCATCAGTGATTCCATCGATTGAAGCAAAGTTTACGCAGATCAGTTGATAAATATAATGATGCGACGGATTAATCCCGTGCCATCGGAGCGAACGCAAACGTGAACCCGAATGCTGCAAAAAAAAAAAAATCGCCCCCATGGACTTTATGTCGGGCGAACGTGTTTGCGAATGTTTTGAATTTTACAAGGGATTCAGGGAGTTTCGTCTATTGATAGGGGATATCTATTGATATTACATCTACCAGTATCTACCCATTACGGGTATACATATAATTTTCTGTGTAAGAAGTCAGAACCATATAAGTATCACTCTAAACAAAGTGACGCTCCACATCCTTTTACTACGAGGAATCAATGTCATGAAGACATTTTGGAAAAAATAAATGGAAAGGTTTCGAAAAGCACTCACCAACAAGTTTTTGCGGTTTTTAGAAAACACAACATATAAACCACATTGATCGGAAACGGACAACAGCGCTATGGTATACCGTGCAGGATACGTAGCGTCGCAAGGGTGGCCAGTGGCCACACCCGCAGGCCGATCATTTACTTCATCGTTAAACCGATCGTTAAAACTGTCTACGAGTGATGCTATTGGTCGAAAATTTTAAAACTTGGCTGTTGCTGTGGTAACCATCGTTGAGAGTCTCGTTTTATAAAGGCTGTTCATGAGTAACCTTTGAAAAACGGACACTATAACGATTGTTACCATAGCAACGGCTAGTTTCACAATATTCGACCAATAGAGTCACTCATACACAGTCTTAACGATCGATTTAACGATGAAGTAAATGATCGGCCCGCAGAGCGCGAACGAGAATCCATTCGTTCTTTTCGATGAGGCCCGGAATTTATAGAATATCACTCATAAATCAGCAATCAGCAACCTTTTGCTTGAAAAATTAATGATCGCATGCCCCGTTTTGCCACCGATTCCTAATTCACGGTTTTTCGTTTCATTAATATGATGTTGTAATAAACCCCGGAGTTCGTAAAGTGAGAGGCAAATTTCTTACATTCCTATCGTTATTTTTTTGTTTGTTTTTTGTTTTTTGTTTTGTTTTGTTTTGTTTTTTTTTTATTCGTTGCTAAATTTATCGCTGACGCAGCACGAATAAAAAATAAATTATAGTTTTATCACAGTGAATTATTGAATTCTTTTTTGGATTCTTCATAAAACCGGAATTTCGGACATGGCTGGCACCGAATGGCTCATTGTGTACCTTTCAAGGTGATAAAATTTGAGTTTTGTAAGGTTTTGTTTCTTTCGATTTTTGTTTTTTTTTTTTGGTAAGAACTCGCGATTCTTTAGAGGGCATGCAAAAGGAGGATGCAAAGTTTCGAGTTCAAATTCGGAAGCGAATTCATTAGAGTGGATTGAAAACGTTAGAGAGGGGAATCTTATTTCGGGTGAATCCAGTGCCTCGGTAGAGATAATCAAAGTAAGCCCGTCCATTTCATTCCCTTCCCTTTTTACCCCTCTCTTTGCTCTATCAAAAAGCTAGGGAGAAGAATTAACACGCAACTCAGATAGCTAGCGAATGGGGAGGATAACTTCATAAGCGGAGCGATGAATCTGACATTATGGAGTCGAGTGAAGATATTTTCGGCGGGTGAATTTAAACGCGACTCAATTACTGTCGTTCAGACTATATACACATTTAAACGACACAAGGAGTCATAATGGGATCTCTCTCTCTCTCTCTCTCTCTCTCTCTCTCTCTCTCTCTCTCTCTCTCTCTCTCTCTCCTTACGTGAATTGCGTTTTGTGTTCGTTGAGTCAGAAGGAGCAGATTCGGGAATAAGGAACGAAGCCGCGGGACTCCGCACAGTAAGCTCAGAACGAATGCTGGACTTGAATCACAATTCGGTCTGTTTTTGGCTCATGATTGATCAAGTTTGGAAATATGTTACGCCCAGTTACAATATCAACAGATTCGACTCTTGATGGTTGAATCTTACTCCTCATGCCAAGAAAAGTACAATGAGTGAAAATTTCATCGCGATCCGTTCCGGGAGGTGATTACGGAGGATCGTTATCGTTATATCGTAGTCGGATCGAGTACATTATAACCTTATAAGTCGCTTCACTGATCGCATTGTTTCGAGATCCTCATAACGATGAAAAATGACTAAATGAGCCGATGAGACGGTGATAGTTGTAATCTCAGTTGACTGAAGTAAGAAGAGGTAAGGAGGAGGTTACCTGCGTGATCGAGTCTCGCAGAACCAAGCCTATTCGATTTGACGCATTCGATCCGATTACGATCTTATCCTCCGTAATAACAAGTATTAACCTAGATGTAGCCGTTTACACAAATCAATACTATGCATTACAGTAGGTAAATTAAACGCATTAATAACTTCTACTTGGATTCAATTCGTTTCATTGAAAATATGTAGTAAAGTTTAACGCTCATAGTAGTGTACGTTACAAAATAATGTTTCGTTGAGCTCCTTCAATTGCTGATATAGGCAGAAAATAACAATGTAAATGTCGGTTTTACTACCGATATTACCGCCTCACGCTGAGAGGGTTTGACGAATCATCCTTAAACCTCTTAATTTCGATTTTTTTCCAGCATATACAGTTTCTTAGCGAATTGTCTAAGTCATCTTTAAGGTTCGTCCATTTGAGGTTAGGTTTTGACTTTAATTGTTTTTCGGAGTGAAAAAAATCGAGTTTAAGTGTTAAAAAAAACCTTAATGATTAAGAGCTCACACCTGTCGACATCTGTCGAATACAAACTTACGAAGGAAGTTTCATTAGAATTAGTTCAAAAATTAAAATTTATTGAAGAGTAAGTGGTGTGGTTTGCGGTGAGCTTTCCTTGGCGAATGCCTGCATAACCGCTTGCTTAAAACTGCTCCGATAGTCTAACACTCATTGATGGTTCGAATGCATCGAGTAGAAAATTTGTTTTCCATTGTATTGTGAATGACACCGTCATCCGTAAGATTATGATGCGGTTTCAATCATCGAATCGATTTCGATGGTTCACAATCAACCCCCCTCCCCTCCTTCCTCCCTCTCTCCATCACGAATCATTTGGACCCGCATTGAGGATGTTTGTTTGCTCAAACATTGGCTTGCTTCATTTCCCTTTGTGCGGTTACTATATGTTTGGTGGACCGAAATGAGCGCTTCAAGTAAGTGCGCGCTCAGACCAAGGAATTAACTTCGCCAGTTTTTCCGCATAAGAAATAAATCTAGTTAATGTTTATAAAAAAAAAAAAAAAAAAAAAAAAAAAAAAAAAAAAAATACTGAGTACAAAAAAAATGAAAGTCAAAAGAAAAAAAAAATAAATAAAAAAAGTACATATGTTAATAATAAAATAAAAAAACTGCTCATAAGGTTTTTGGATCCTCTTCTCTTCCGCACGGAAATGGACCGTGAAAATTTGTTGGGGATTTTCTCGAGGAAAACGAGGGTAAAAACGCTTCATAAAAATCTTCTAATCTCTTTCATCCGCCACTCCTTAAATTTGAATGGGCCGCCGTATGCTCGAAAGGATAAAATAAAATAAGCGGATAAGAATAATGAGAGTCTTTAGCGCAAATGAGTAACATTAATCTAGATGTGAAATATTCTTGAAAAAGTGCACGAAAACCTCCAGGAAGCGGATCTCTACGAAGCGAATAATAATTATGATTCGGAGTTTTATTTTCAAAAGGATATAGGTAACTAAAACTGTCATCCCGATTTATTTCCTTCAAAAATTAAATTTAAACATATCTTTATAACTTACACAGAAACTCATTGCTAAATTTCTCGATTTCACGATGTTTTCGGACAGTTGCGCAGTCTCACGAAATTAAGATGCCTTGTTAGATTCACTTTAGATAAATAAAGCGATGAATTTCCTTTCTCTTTTAACGTTCGATCAACGATGTTGAATTCCGGTGATGTTTTTTTCAGAGCCTCGAGTTATTTTGCCGAATAATGAGTGACAGTCATTTGAAAATGTTTGATAGATACTTTTATTTTTTTTTCTTTGCGCTGTGAGAGTAGACGGAATGAGAATGAGCGATGAGTGTTGATTTTCTTTCCTTTGTTCAGCACCCACGAAGGCAATTTATCATGCTTCAGGATAAATCTAGTCAGTATGATTTTAATTTTTTCCCCCATCACGTGGTTTGCAATTCGTTCTTTTTCCCTTACTATATTATTTTTCAAGCTTATACAAGCAAAGGTATTTGAGGATGAAGGACCCATTGATCGTAAGGGTGTTCATTGGGGGAAATTTCAATTTAAAGTAAATTCCGATTTTCAGTAAAAGGGTACATATGTTGATTTTTGTTAGCGTTTTTCTGTCTAGACCCCAATTATCTTTAAGCAGCTTTCTAAGGCTAAGAAAGAGCTGGACAGAGCACTGCGGTGTGATGAATCTCCCCCCCCCTTTCTTTCCGCTATTCAAATTATTTACATTTCAAAACACGATTTTTTACCCTCAGCTCTTGCATAAGCATAACTAGATATTTTAAAAATATAATTCCAATATTGAAACAAGTCGACATCCTGCTCATTGAAAACATTGAGTAATAGAATTAGCTTGCTTGTAGCTGGCAATAACCAACAACGGATGGGTTGGCGGAGGGGGGGGGGTTGTGAGGGGCTGCCTGAAAGTGACTCATAGCCGAAGACATTAAAATTACGTTCCTGACTGCGCATCTTTCTGTGTCAATATTATGACGAAAAACTTATAGAAGTTTGCGTGCTGCGAAAACGAATAATATGGACTGTTTAAACGGAGGCTGAATCCAACGCAAAATAGCCTTCAATTCAATGTGTAGGCAAAAGCAAATCCGTCAAGTAGGAATAGTTAACTACTTGTTTATTTGAATGACATGAAAGTTTATCAAATACAAATTATCACCGTGAGGTCGCCGTACTTTCAAAATTTTACATCAGACATTTAATTCATAATTTCTTATGACTCACATGCATTTTTTATGTAGCATATCTGAAATTTCATCAGTTTATCACAAGTGAACATCAATGAAATGCCAAATTTCCAAAGTCTGGCGTTCAAATGTTGTTATATGGGTTTACTTACTTATTTATTTTAAAAAAAATGTTAATTTTTTTTTTTTTTTAAAAAAGCGCACCATTATTGGTACGACGCGTTTAAGTTATCGAATCGTTTGTTTTTTTTTGTTTTGTTTTTTTTTCAAGTCTGTTTTTGACCTGAAATTGATTTCATCCACGATTCTTATATGGTATTTGATCTATCTCGGATATGAAGTTGACTGTTCAAAATGCAAGCGCCGCCACGTACTCTATGCCTACCCCGCCTGAAGCATTGCCAAGTAGGTATGCACCTCCAACACACATTCAAAAACTCCTCTTCTCCATCCCTTTTTCTTACCCTATTTTTCTGTGTCGTGCAAACACACTACGAAGTAAAGTCCCCCAATCTTGAAGCTGAACACACAGTTACTGAAAGCAACTTTGTCCGAGCATACAAGGCACATATTTCGACTAGTGAATGAAACCTCCCTTTTTTCGGGTCACGAGCGTAAATAACAAACTGCTGAATACGAGTAAAATGACACGGCAAAGTACACCCCAAGTGTTGCCATGTTTGTCGTTTGACTAATTCGTTCAAAATGTGTTTGTCCCGTAAACAGGGGGAATTCGCACGGAACTGTATATTTACTTACATCATGTGGTGGCTCGTACAATTTTGGCAAACATTCAATTTTTTCTTTTAAATGTGTTTCGATCGATTATTATAAGGAGGCTTTCGAATCAATCGATTCACATTTTTCTGTATGGAGATAAAACACTGTTGCCAAATTGCACGAGCCATCACTGACATGCATCAATAACTATTCCCTTCATTTACTTTGTGTTTACTAGCTAACTTATTATTCATTACTTTTTTTGAACCACTTAAACCACTGGTGGCAGTACTATTTTTGTAGCCACAAAGTGATCAGGAGATGCAACCCCCCCTCCATAATTCTCCTACACTGCATTGACGGTTGATCCATGGCGGTAGCTGTACAGGATTGGCAAATGCTACGATCAATTCATATGACCGGATTCTTCAGTACAATGTTACAAAATGTGTATAGATGGACCTTTAATTCCTTCAAATTTACTTTTTGAAAGCAAATTCATGAATCTCATTGTTCAAATTCAGAGGTTATGTTCTATTGTTTGGGGTCCAAATCCGAGTTTGGTGCATACATGCAATTAAGGGTGGTCACCCGAAATTTCAAGTTAAGTTTTCTCTGCGAAGAGTGAGTTTCAGACTTTTTTTAATGGTCTTATCGTTATTTCCGCAGCATTTTACGTTGGAATTGATACTCCATTTGCCTACAGCAAAACCGTGCAAGAGCTCCATTCTTTTTCAGATGTTACATTGGTACAAGTTCATA
This sequence comes from Trialeurodes vaporariorum, assembly GCA_011764245.1. Lineage (NCBI taxonomy): Eukaryota > Metazoa > Arthropoda > Insecta > Hemiptera > Aleyrodidae > Trialeurodes > Trialeurodes vaporariorum. The sequence continues at coordinate 31,790,234 of VMOF01000388.1, forward strand.
TCTACGCGTTATGGGACAACATTTCATTAAACACAAACAGTAAAAAAAAAAAAAAAAAAAAAAAAAAAAAAAAAAAAAAATCCAATACGGGAAGAAGACTTGGCAACTTTGGTGAGAGTCAAGTTTGAAATCAAGGATATAGCTCTCAAAGACAATTAATCAAAAAAAAAAAGTACGCGCACAAAGGCCGTCGGAATTTATCAAAACCCACTTGGGGGTCATTCTCCTCTTCCTCCAATAAGTTAACTCCACATTTGTGGCTCCATACTCTTATTCCTCTTATATCCACTCATGTTTCTATTGAATTATGGCTCTTTCTCTGTTCACCGTTCTGAATTCACCGTTTTACTTCTATACCTTTGTGTTTCCTCTCTTTTTTCTACTCGTTAAACACGTTTCATCAAGATTTATAAATTGAAGAAGAAAACACACGATGATGAGAGTCAGAATCGCAACGCTCTTTGAAAAGTTATGCTCTGTTGTTTCTCTTTACTCCTCGTTTCAATTTTGCCTCTTTCCAAATGTAATCGCAAATAAGAATGAAAAAAAAAAAAAGTACTCTGAATATTCTTCCAAGAAACCCATTTACAGTCAATAATCTGAGTGAGTTTTTAACATAGAAGGACTCAAGGAACACAACCTCTACTTTTGAATTCACAGATGTACAGATTAGAGAGACTATTCTAGTCTAACATGGTATAGAGCTGAGTAAATAAAGATGAGATAGAATAATGGTAAAACGAGAAAATGAAATAACAGGAAATATAAAAATATGGGTTGATAAATACGTAAATTTATAAATAAAGATAAAATTTAAAAGCAAAAAATTGAATTAAATATTAAGTGACAGTCAGAGAAAAAATATGAGTGAATCTTTACAATTCTTAAAACTCCTTTCAACCAATTCAATTCATAGGGTTGTTATTGTAACAGGGTCGTCATGACTCTCTCTTTGGGTCAGTCATGACAACCGCTGTTGTCACGTTTGAGCGGCATACGTCAGAGCTCGCGCATGCCCGCGGCCCGTACGTGTCTAGGTGAGCTTTGGAAGATGCTCTCGAGGATTGTTATGGTTTCGGCTCCGGAAGCAATGCCCGCGGGCAAGAGATCTGTAGCACGTATGTGTGTAGCTGAGATCAAGTTCGCGGGGCCATTGCTTTGGGCGCCGGAATATACAGGGTGAGTCAGAGCACCTGTACCAGGCATTTTTGTCGAAAACTATACTGAACCGAATGATTTGAAACAAAAAAAGTCAGATAGGAAAATGACCCCAAATGTTTCATTTTTGATATTTTCAAAAGCCCCCGACAGCCCCTTGAGGCGTATTTGGGGGGGGGGGGGTCAAACACATTTTTCAAGTTTTCTCGAAAAAAACCTTCAATGAAAGTATAAAAATTAGTTTATAATCTTAAAGGAGAGGCATTTTCTGACATTTTTGCTCACATCAATATTTTCCAAAAAACCCAACTTTTTGAGTAATGGGGATTTTTGGAAATTTTTTGTATCGGCCCTCTTGGCCACCCTGTTGATAATTTTTCAAAAATTATTACAGATTCTGAAAGAACAGACCAAGACCTTTCGATTGATGTGCTACATGTTACCTTAAAGTTGAAAAATAAGGTGTTTTTTGCCAAATCAAAATTTTGGGGCTTCGATTGGCTCAAACCATGGAATCGCGCCAACTCTGCAATTGAAGCCCCAAAATTTTGATTTGGCAAAAAACACCTTATTTTTCAACTTTAAGGTAACAAGTGGCACATCAATCGTAAGGTCTTGATCTGTTCTTTCAGAATCTGTAATAATTTTTGAAAAATTCTCAACAGGGTGGCCAAAAGAGCCGATTCAAAAAAATTTCCAAAAATCCCCCATAGCTTAAAAAATTTGGGTTTTTTTTTGGAAAATATTGATAAGAGCAAAAATGTCAGCAATTGCATCTCCTTTAAGATTATAAACTAATTTTTACACTTTTATTGGAGGTTTTTTCGAGAAAACTTGAAAAATGTGTTTGCCCCCCCCCCCGAATACGCCCCAAGGGGCTGTCGGGGGCTTTTGAAAATATCAAAAATGAAAAATTATGGGTCGATTCCCTATCTGACGTTTTTGTTTCATTCGGTTCAGTAGTTTTCGAGAAAAATGCCTGGTACGGGTGCTCTGGCTCACCCTGTATAGTTGTGGTTCCCTTCATACGGGGACTGAAACGCCGCGCCGCACTATGGGCTGAGCCAATGTTAAGGGTCGTTCAAACGGCCGATTGAAATTTAGGGGTACCTTTTTGGGAAACCCAACTACCCCTAAATTTCAATCGGCCGTAACTTTGGATTGAAAAGTCGGTTTGACTCGCGGTTTGAACCATTATTTTTCTCTTTTTAAGCGTCTTTTAGCCATGTATCGTTCAATTTCGGATAATTTTTCTGAAGGTCCCCCTTGAGCCCCCTAACCTTAAAACGGCCGCCATTTTGGAAGGGAGTTGTTTTTACGACTTTTGGGGGCATCGTTTTTTTCGTCTCTGAAAGACCTGTCTGAAGAATAAAGTATAAACGTGTAATAGATCAACCGAGTGCGGTCTTATTAGTGTTCCAGTGAATTAGCCCTGTTACATTATTTTTGTCTCCACCTTTAATTGGTGATTTCACGATAACGGTAAAAAGGATATCCGGGGTCGGTTGTGGGATACCTATGCTAAAACTTTAACTGTATATTTCAGGAATGGGAATTTTTTAAGGAACGAACGTAGGAATATTCCGATTTAAGAAAATGAATGAACTACAATGAATGAGTGGAATGCCAGTTATTTTTTTCACAGCTATTGAATGAGGATTAATTTTGATCCACGTATGAGAGAATAATAATATTTCATCTCCCCGAGCAGGAGAAGGCCGACACAAATTGAAATATTTCTGTTTGAAGTTTCAACTGTGTCCTCGGTACAGTTTTGAAGTGTTCTTTTTCATGCGGCGAAAGAGTATAGAACAGAAAGAAGATAAAACATTATGAAATTCTAACCGTCCTCAAAGTATTCAAGAGGTAGGTTTTATCTGAGATATTCGCAACTCATAGAGAATACGAGAAAGTCATCAACTTATGACTCTCTCTGGATGAAAGTTTCACCACAGCGGCGTAACAAGAAAAGTTTTGTGAAACTATACCAGCAGCTTATATAGGAACACTTTTAACTTTCGTCATATCCGTACGCCAACGCATCTGATCCGTATTAGTATAGGCCACGGAGAGATACGAGGTAAAAAAATTAAAACAATAAGCAAAAAATTAAAAATAATATATTGAAAGACTCTTCAACACAATAGTCGATATATGTATATTCCTCGTTCATTGAGCTTTCAATAAATTCATCACAAATGTTCATTAAAAAAATTTACAATAATATATAATCACAGGAATTTAACCGCCTGGCCGGCTTTTTTGTCGCCAAAACTAAGGCAAATACGAAAATTTTGTGAAACACGTGTGAGGTGTATCGACCCCAAAAAATTCGGGGAAAATAATTACAGCCCCCCAAAACCACCCCTTGGCTCTCTTTTTCGGAAACCTAACTACCAGTAAAATTCAATCAGCCATAACTTTGGATTAAAAAGTCGGTTCGACTCGGAGTTTGCGCCATTATTTCTCTATTTATAAGATTCTTTTATCCATGTATCGCTCAAGTATGGGTCTAATTTCTGCAGGCCCCCCCTTAAGCCCCAAAATCTTTAAATGGCCGCCATTTTGAAGTAGGTGGTTTTGACGACTTTTGGGGGGCATTATTTGTGTATTTTCTCTTAAGACTTTCAAATGATGCATCACAAGCCATACCTTATTTGCATCTTACAATTTTTACTTAAGGCTCCGCGAAGCCCTAAAATTTTGGGATGAGGGGGCCTAATGCAAATTTTCACAAAAAATAGGTATCTGGTACATAAGAAAAATCCCTTGGTCAGTACTTTTGGAAAAATTTTAGTTTTTTTCAAAACTAATCATTTAAAGGGTCACAGAGGTTAATCAAAAATTGCCCCTAAAATTTTCAAAAACCACCCAACCCTCAACTCATTGAAGAGTGGTTTTTAGAAATAAAACTCAAGTGTAAAAAAGTTTTATTTTTTATGCCATTAGATTCCAATGTCGAAACATACCCCTTCTATTTGATTTTGTTTAGTTACGGGTAACCCCCCCCCCCCTGAATAACCCCCAAAGGATGGTTTTTGGAGGCTGAAAACATTTTTCCCGAATTCTTTGGGGTCGATATGAGTTGCACGTGTTTCACCGAATTTTCGTATTTGCCTTAGTTTGGTCACGGCCACAGTAAAAGCTGACCAGGTTGTCTGAGACACCCTGTAAATTCAATTTTTCAGATCGTCATTCCAGGCAGTAGGAATTATAATGTTCATTTTACCAGCATTTTGTTCTAAGAGTTGCCGGTAATTTGACTCGAGGGATGAAATTGACGTGAATTTGACCAATGTACTCCCATAACATGCAAGTTGAAAACGCAGGAAAAACTTTACTAACAAGCCTCTAATTAAATTGAACTAGGTTTCAAATCAAAGTACATAATTGGCAATTAATTTTTATAAAAATCTCGCAATTAGACTGAAGCCTTTTTTGGGCTCTTTAATCATGATGCTTCCACGCAGTTTTAAATGAACGGCATTTCCACACTTTTTTTTCTTTTTCAATGCTCGCATTGCTTCAGTTTGTTAACATTTCCTTTTTTCTAGCAGCAGAGTTGCCTTTCGTGGAACAGTTTCATATACATTTTCCCCTCCATTTATGGGTCACACAAGCGCGGTTTCAAGAGACGAATAGCCTGGTGCAATCGATCGAAACGAAATTTATGCACGGAAATTTCGAAAATTTAAAATTTTCTTCGATCGTTCGAAACTTTCTGAATTTCCTCGAAAATATACGGATGATAAAATTTGAAATTTTTCGATAACGATCGACTAATTTTCCAGAAGTTTTGAGCGATCGATTGATCGAAATTCCGAAATCTCTGTCAAATGGAGCTGTTGCAAACTTTTGCTACAGTCTTATTAATAGTTGATTATGGGGTAATACCCTGTAAAAATAACGATTAACGCACTAAAAAATCACGAAATCCACTCCTAAATTCACAAAATGCTTTTAAATGCGAAATCGTTATGGCGGCCGAGGCCGCGGTTTTCTTATGGAAATTGTATGCTTCTTTTTCTTCTTGTGTGGTGTTGCGAGAACACCTCGAGTAGATGGCGCTGATTGAAGATAGGGAACCTCAATGAAAACCGCGGCCCCGGCCGCCATTACAATCTCGCGTTTAAAAGCATTTTGTGAGTTTAGGATTGGATTTCGTGATTTTTTAGTGCGCTAATCGTTGTTTTTACTGGGTACTGCCCCATTATCAACCATTAATAAGCCTGTAGCCAAAGTTTGCAACAGCTCCATTGCGTTGCGGTCACACGACCGGAAACGACCAAACTAAACATGACCAGTTGACGCACATCAGTAGACATCAGTTGATATCAGCTTGACATCAACTGATGTCAAGTGATGTCAACTGGCTATTTTTAGTTAGGGATTGAAACGATAGGCGTTTTGATGGAACGCCCAGTCAGACTCAGGCCTGAATGACTGTCACCGTAAATGAAAATGTTACACAAATATAATGGCAACCCAGCCTCAGAAAAGTCCCGATGGGCATCATTCATGATCGAGGCGCGGAAACCCGGAAATAATGACGCATTTTCAATTACGCGCTCTGAATACCGAGAGAATGTTGCGTTCAACGAGGGAGCTTGATTATGAGTTCATTATCTATTGCAAATCAGTTGCCAACTGAGAAATGTGAGCTACTTATTACGACACTTGGATCTCCACTACACGGGAGCACGAGTCAATTCAGAATTAAAGGGTATCGTTCACTGCATGCAAGTTCAGCGCAATCGTTTCGAATTAAAATACCCACACAATTTTCGAGTTGAAAGGGTTTCGCTGACTCACTGATTTAACATCGTAGGGCCCTTTCATGTATGAAAATGGGCGATCGACTTTGTACACCGCAAAACTTTTTTCCTGCCCCTCTTCGGTTTCCATGCAAAGTGCTCATAGTAGTTCTCACTTTCGTTTAGCAATCGATATTATCAATTCATGGCCGAGGGCTGTAAGTTGGTGATATATCCAGACCGAAAATAGATTCAGCTCGGTTTGCGGCTCTTGGAAAGTTGAAAATCGCTCGCAAGCGGCTCGTAACTATGGTTCGGCTCGGTTCATGAAATTTAGAAATGCAGTTCGAGCTGTTCGATTCGGGTTTTCGATCATCTGGCTAGCAAACAGCTCCAAACTGGTCCAATAATATTGTAAAGAACCGTTTTGAACCGGTTCCACTCCAAACCGAGTCAGAGAAGAAAATTAAGTAAATAAAAAAAAGAGAAAAAAAAGATGGATCAAACATTTTAAAAACAAAATACAAATAATTTTTGTATAACCCTCGAAAAAACTTTCCGAATTGGAGCGGAGTTATATAGACATTCAAAAAAAGTTTAGTTCTTAATTGAAAACAATCACAGGAAAATATTCTCAGGTGATAGGAAATTCAAAGCACTCTATAGACTTAATGTTTGAGCCGCTTGTTGAACCGATTCAAACTGGCGTTTCGGGAACTTTCATTCAATTTTCGGTTCAGTTCGCGGGGATTCGCTAAAATTTATGAATCATTCCAGCAATTCGATTAGCGGTTCAAAAGATTACTATTTACAGTTCGGTTCATACGGCTCACCGTTCGATTCGGTTCGATTTAAACCCCTATTACTCTTCTGTTTGACGCCTGGTTTGTCTCTTAACGAAATACGAATTGAATATAATATAATCTGGATAAGGACGAAACCGCGCTAATTCTTCAAGTAATTTTGCTGTCCATTGCAAAGAAAATAATTTTTGAGTGAGTTAACTGATAAACTTAAGAAAAACGTGAAACAAGAAATACTTCTTAGAAGCATCTCGAAAAAAGAGGAAGCAAATTTTTCTCAGAAACACTATTAAGGATGTAATATACAGAGACTTAACCATGAAGCCATATATGTATACTGAGTTAGCCTTGATTTGCAATTTCTCGGGTTTGCGGAAGGACGCTTGACGAGCAAATGTGAAGGTTTCATCTAAACCGCAACTGTGAGTCACTTTTTCAAGGTAAATCGGAGGGCTGCCGTTTTGCTGATGCTCTTAAAAGGAAACTTTTTCAATTCACCGATTAATCAACCGATTGACTAAAAGATTACACTGTCTAATTCAGCAGAATAATTGTAATGCGTGAAAATATTTTCATCGGTAATCTTTTTTTAACAAATGGAACTAACGGTACAAATATCAAAATTCTATCAAATTGAAAAATTTCAGTAAAGTTGAATCTCAGGTGTGTTTACTGACTGCATGCGGGCCTGTGCGACTGCCGCAGCCCATGATCAATGGCCGTAAAGATTGATGATTGGAGCATTTCCGAGGACAATCAGTGGCGTCGCGTGCAATTTGGCAACAATGTAGTCTATCCATTTAAACTCATGTGAAAGATCGAATTCAGGGAGTGCACACTGCACAGGGAAAATTCGATATATTTAATGAGTTTGAATGGAGCAGTTTCATTGTTGCCAGATGGCACGCGACGCCACTGACGACAATGTTAGTCGCACACTGCTGATCTGGGCAAAGTTTAATTTTTTTTTCAACCGGTGAAATCAACGGTGAATTAAAAACTTCCTTTTCAAGATCCTCAAAACCACAGCCCTGTTAGGTCGCGTCAGCTGCCTTGAAAACGTGGCTCCGAATCGCCGTATTTGACGAAGCATCAGATCGACTACTCAAACCCTATACACAGTCTAAATAAGAAAATATCAGAACTGCCGGAAATTCTCAAGACAAGGCCAACTCAAAGAGGATTTTTCTTAGAGTCTCTGAATTGCACTCTAAGAATGGGTAAAACGCGAGAACGCAAGTAGCACGTCAGTGAAAGACCATGGAACGCAGGTGGGTGACATTTAATTGAGTGTTTGTGTGTGAGTGTTTTAGTTTGTGTCTGAGGTCGAGGAAAGAAAATGGAAGATGAATGGGAAACGGGGGTAAAGAGGAGAGAGAGAGAGAGAGAGAGAGAGAGAGAGAGAGAGAGAGAGAGAGAGAGAGAGAGAGGGTGGGAGAGAGAGAGAGGGCTTACTCGCACTTCTTTTGAATTTGAATCACTTAACCCAGTTAACATTTCCACTGTGTAAAATCTTTGTTATCGATCAGGCACGAAGCTGTTTTCCCGCGCTCGTAATGCACAGACTCTTACAAATTAATGTCATTTGTTTCGGATCGGGTCGCAATGGGGGAATAAAGAAAGGGATGGGGGGGGGATGAAAAAGAAAGCCGGAGGAGGCAAAAATGGGAAGTAAGAGGAAGCTTTCATGTTTAAATAAATCTGCCCTGAAAATGATAAATAATCCTCGAGTGAGTGTCACTAAGAACGGAGAAGAAAAAATGTACACCGCAGAAAAAAAAAGAAAAAAAAATTGAAACGTTTCCTATAGCACTAGCTTTCTGTTTTATTTTTCCTTTTTATTTTTCCCTTCTTCATTTATACTGTATAAGATGTATGAATTCATCTCCGTTGCCAAAGCGAAGCAATTTTCTTTCTTTTTTAAAGTGACTATATAGTCAACATATTTTTCGAGACCAAGAGGCGAATCAAACTGGCGAAAAGTTCGACTTGCTTTGAACAAGCAGAATGCCAATTTTTACGCATGTGTCGTCTGTCATCAGTTGAGCTCAAAACTTGTGAGTCCAAGGCACTTGACCAAGGTCTGGTGCTGGGGGGGGGGGGGGGGGGGGTTGTTGGAAAAAAGTTTGAAATAGAATGAAATTTAGATTTTGATGGAAAATCCATTAAAAAACCCAGTCTCTAATAAAAGTGTTACATGATGTTCGACGACCGAAATTCCGTGGACCAGAAATATAGAAACTCCCACAAAATTCCTTGAAATCGTATGGAATTCCGTGAGCTTTTTGTGGAGTTCTATAACGCTTCAACGACCTCGTTAGTTCAAAAGAACGCCACTCTTCCGTTTTTGTAGGGAAGGTAGTTAACTATTCGTACTTGGGGGAGATGGAATGGCCTATACAATGAATTGAAGGCGCCCGACGAGATCTTATTTTGTACGTACATTTTCATCGATAGTCGCTTTCATCCGGAATGAAGACTGAAACCATACGAAATAGACTTGAGAAGAGAAACGATGAATACTCGGGTTTGACCCATATAAGAGGATAAAGATGTTTCATGCATGTTCATGGATTCCCATGGAAATCCCACGGAATTCTATATATCAATATCTATATTTTATATCAATATATTATCTATATTTTTTTATCTATCTATTTTTGTGTATTATATTTATATCTCTATATCTATATCACAGAATTTCAAAATAGTGCTACATATACTCTCGGAATTTTGATTTCAGGAACTACTCAAAGCACTTTTACTATAGGGGTTGGTAACATATTCATTCCTCACTAGAAAACTAGATATAAACATTTTTGACTTAAAAACTAAGAAAATATGACTCTAGTGAAAACTCATTTGAGTGGGATAGCTATACGTTTAGAGGAAAATGGTTAGAAGCCAACCGTCCGTATTTCCACGAATGCATCACGCGCCAACCAGAAAGTCACTAAAACAGTCTACTGCAATCCGAGCTACTTCAGTGGCTATGTTGCCGCGCGCGATTGTAATCGGCTATAGGATCTTACGACGGTGAATATGCCATGATGCAATTCATTCATATCTAGTAAAAAAGTGAATGTGGAGGAGTGATTACGGCAGCCCTGATTTTACGGAAAATCATTAAAAACACAACTTCACCGACGATAATAACCCGCATGCATAGATCCATAGAGATGCTTGAAACAAATTGGAGAAATCTTGGCGATGCAAATTTTATTATTTTCACTCTCATTATATTCCTCTTGATACTCTTGAATCAAATTATCTTTCGTGAGAAATTTCTTTCAGCGAAGAATGAAGCTTATTCTTTTTTATTGTTATTATTATTTTATTCAAATAGCTATAAGATACCAGGAAGGTACTTCATGAACAGAAATATCCACGGTTGGCTCGGATCCAGAATTTTTCCAAAGATTTGCGATTGCATATTTCCATGTTCAGTTGTTCAACCACAAGCTTTAAACTAGATTGTTGTCGGTGGCATTGATTTTGAAAACAAAATTATTTTGCGAATTTCCGTAGGTTCTTCAGGTAAAGCGAATTAAAATTGAATGGCGAAATATCGATTCATCACTTACTTGACCCCAAACCATAGTGGCTCAGCGTGCCATCTGGCAACGTTGCATTTTGATGTCCATTTAGAGCCATTATTATGAAGATCAAACTATTGGGTGTTCCATGAACACCCTTGAATTCGACCTTTATATCTAACGGTTTTACGGGACGAATTGCAATGATACCAATAACGCTACTACGCCGAACAAAACGAGGCCGTACTTACATGCAGATTGAGGAAATTCATCCCTCAGAGAAAATGAAAACTCTGATAAAAATTCAGTTTTGATAACGGTTGAAATTAATACATGGAAAAGTCAAAAGTAATTAATTTGGTAAACATACGGTCCTTAAAAACTTTAATTTTCTTGCCTTACACGGAAACAAACTACGGTGAAAATAACCATACGGATACCTGATTTTGGCACCTGCTAGATGTTATGGTAATGTTAACCAGAAGTATACTATGTTTTGACTAGGTACTAGGAGATGTTACCTGATTGCATGTCGAATTTACTCAAAGTATCGATAAATGTACCATACTTCTGGTCAAGTTTACCATAACATCTAGCAGGTGCCAAAGTCAGGTATCCGTATGGTTATTTTCACGAATCTTTTTTTTTCCGTGTATTAGATTATGAATCTAGACACTGGCAAATTTTGGTAAAAAGAAGGCATCCATGAGGCTTAGCTAATTTTTCTGTGGATTTTTAAGCTAAAAAGCATCGAAACTAATTTTTAACACTTTAAATGGACTCTATTGCTCCACAGCTCTGTGTTTGTATTCTACATTTAAATCGGTTTTATTATAATTATGAATTTTTTGTTGAACTAATTTCGAAAGATTTTGATTCATGAAATTAAAAGAACAAAAAACAGCTCCACTTTTTGGTGCCTATTTTATCATAATTTTTAATTGTTTTCAGAATGTGCCTATCTAGTAAAAAATTGTGTTTCCGACATAGACCTGTGGCGTCATCTCTTATATCCCAAATTCACAACTTGACTCGCCATAGATTCACCTTATGGCGAAGCCGAAATCAAGCAAATGATGCAGATCGGATGATTTGTTTAGAATCCGTCGTGAATTGTTGTATGAGACATTTGGAGTCCTTGTATATTAAAGAGTCTATAGCCATACGTGGTACATCTTCTGATCAACTGCAGAATTTTAGGCTGTTACGAAAATCAAGGAGGCATTTCCTGTGATGTTCCTCCATAAGATATATGACAGTTGGAACGACTCATTCGAAGAGCCGTAGGTATTTCTTACTTGACATTCACGGACTTTGAAGACTTTACCCGGGTTTGCAAACATCTATCGTACTGTTTTAACCTTCCTGACTTAAATTGTTTGCAGCAAAATTTGGTTTTTCCAGGGAAATAACTAAATTAACTCCTTTCCAAGCGCCGTGCATATAAGGACGCTTCCTCGGTGAACCCAACTAATCAGAGTTGACACCTCTTTCGCTTCCATGGACTCCTTCTTCTTCTTCGCATTTTCCACATGGCTTGACTCTTTTATAAACAGAGACTCTAGATACACTTAACCGTAACTTTGGCAACCGAGACATTTGTATTGTGGGTGGCCGATGGGTCGAAGTGGTCGGGCGTTGGCATGCGACAGAGGTCGGTGGAAGAGGGTTTTTAGACGTAGGGGTAAGAGGGGTTGGTTAAGAAAAAACATTTGGAATATTATGCGAGATCCGCTCAAGTTTTCCTTCACCACATCTTTCACTCCCAGTGTTGTCAGATGCACGGCTTTAGGCCGTATATTTTCCATGAGACTTAATGTAAAATATAAACGGCTTTTTATAACCTCAAATCTGGCAACGCTGTTTCTACCTCTTCACGTCTCCTGCGTCCTGCTCCCTCTCGACCACCTGTCACATGACCGTCATCAAAAGCTACTCAACGCAGTCAACGCAGCGAAGTGCCGAGAGATAGGCGGGGAAGAGAATGGGAGCGTATAGTGCCGCACAGTGCACTACGGTCTGAGATCGTCAAAAAGTGGCTAAAAATCAGAAACTAAATTTTTCATGAATTTATTATTTTTAAGTTTTCCAGACCGATTTCAATCACAGAGAACACTTTTAACAAGTCAATTTAACCCAGAAATGTCTCTGGAAAGTTTTGGATTGATTTTGAAAGGTCGGAAACGATGATTTTTGTTGACTTTTCGTCACTGATTTTTGGCCACTTTTTTTCGATCTCAGACCATAGTGCAGTGGAGCGAGTCAATGGGAGGAGGCCGGACATAGCGCTGTGACTTCATATGCGTATATCTTTCTGAATACTCAATGTAAACGTTTGAAAGTGATTTTATTGGTTTTATTTTAAAATTTCCTTCAAAAACCGCACTGTATAGTTTATTTTTCGACACGAAAAACATTCAAATTTACATTTTTTACCGTACATTCCATGCCCGACTCCTCCCATTGCCTCGTTCCACTGAGTGCCGGGAGTGAGAAGCACATGACCGCAAACAGTACTACTTCCATAGGCGGATCCTACAATCTAACCACTGGGCATTATTCCCATTTGAATGTGTGATAAACAATCGATTCTTGAAAGGGCCATGGCCATGTGACTAATCGATTATTTGCCATGCAATCAAATGGGACAAATACACTGTTGCCAGGTTGCTGGCTCCGCCTATGACTACTTTTGGAGATGCGCGATCATACACAAAAAATCAGCCTCGCCGTTTCCACTACAAAATACATGTGATGTTTCAGAAGCTCTTAGCCTCATGCAGCTGAATTAAAAACATTATATGCCTTTTTTTCCCATCCGTTGTACTGATACATCGGGAATTTAGATTGGGATAGATTGAGCCCGTATGTCCATCGGTCCATTGAAGCGTTTCTATCAATTCGTACGATTTAGCTTGAAGAGGTCATAGGATTCGCCAGAAACGGGTCTAGACTCATTCAGTGATAACGTCATTGCATATGATTATACCGTTTTGTGACCGCACAAATCACATCCCGCTCAGCCATATATTGCAGTCTGAGAGAGGTGGGTGGGGTGGGGCTGGGGGTGGTTTGTTTCGTCATATATAAAAGATGTATCGAAGAGATACGTCTCACACGAAATGAGTCCATTCATTTTCGAGATCGAGAGGAGGAATTAAGTTCCGAAACTGAACATCCATATTTATAAGGACGAGTGAAGGTAAAAAACTGAGTGGAGGATGTTTTGAGGCACGGGTTAAAATTCTGTCTTCAAAAGCTTGCGAAACACGCTCAGCAGCTCGAAGGCAAAATTGTGCCCCCTTCCATTCTTGATAAGATTTCTTGGATTCTGATCGGGCCAAAAGCTCAAAGTTACACGGAAAAAGTGCGGATTAGAAAGCCGGAAAGTTCGGCTAATAGTTGGAAGTTGCGGAAAGTACTAATGAGATTATATTGCTGTGTTAGCAAAAGAATTTGCAATTTTGGCAAATTACATTGCTGGTCATGCAAAAATGTTGCGATTTTCGCAAAATTCATGTTATTGTTTCAGCATACATGAACATTGCGATTTGAAAGACGCGTTTGCTGGTTGGATTGTTAGTCAAACTTGGGCATTTCAGTACGATACATCGGAGGAGGGCCATTTATATACTAGTTTAAGGTAGTATACAATCTATCCGTCACTTACGCCTCCTACTCCGCACCAGAGGACCCAGTGTTCGACAAAACCTACTCTTCTTCAAGTAGAATACTTTTTGATAAATTCTCCGGTTTTTTTTTTTCTTTTTTTTTTAATGAAGCAGTCAATAACTGAAATTGCTGAAACACGAAAAAAATTGCCCTGTCTCAGCTACATGGATATACCTCAAACATGGAGGAATAATATGGTGAAGTTTAGACAAAGTGGCCTTATAATATCCTCAAAACTCGCCGGCCTCTAAATGTCTGTTAGATTTTTCCAATTTCTCGAGAGTGCTGTCCCACGGCGCGCTGCGCGGGAGTCACGTGTCATGCTAGCTACTCGCGTCGATTTGAAGAATGGGTGGCAAGTTGCGAAAACGATATAAGACTCGCTCACTGTTGAGCGCCGAGTAATAAATAATTTCCTCGACGATGTGATTCAAGTTTACAATAATGGTAAATCTCGCTTCAACATTTATTTATTGCAAAAACAGTAAAAGCTCCCAACACCCAGTCTGAACGAGTTTGCTTCGAAGCAAGTCGCGTGAGCTGCGAGTTCGGAACTCGCGACATCAATTCAATTACTTTGATGGCCGGGTCCCTCGACTTAAAACAATATTATTTTCAAAGAATACATCTTATACGTACAACACCCTTGTCATATTCCTTGCTTTGCCTCTCCCGCTATGAATTAATCACGAACATATCCGAGAAATAAAATGCAAAATACGGCAAATCTTTTCTAATTGTACAAAATATTCAAAACGCTTTCGCAGATGACGGGAAAAATGAAGCATTTTCCCCCAATTTTCGTTTGTTTTAAACTTCAATCATTTTCAAAACTTTAGACTTTAATGATAGAAAGCTTTATCTACGATATGATAACAATGTAGGTATATCGAATTTATTTGAACTTATCCACCATAAGTTCAACATTCAAAACTTAAAATTAGGCCAGCGTGTTGAATCCGCATCCATAAAAGCTCTATAGCTGCTTAAACACTGTAAGCTCTCGTACTGTTCCAGGGTTGCTGGCTTTTTGTTCCTCTAATTTCCGATGAACGGCAATTTATAGTGCAGATTAGGAGGATAGAAATGATGAAATGACCCTTTTCCAAAGACAAAAATCAAGTATATTATTTCTTTGTCGCGGCGTGTAGCGTTGAAAGATCTTATTCAGGGACCGTGTGCGGCTATTTCGTCAAAAGAAC